>CM060961.1:160428245-160980745 GCA_030765045.1 Tenodera sinensis | reverse complement strand
CAGCATTTTGTGTGGTTTTCCACTCGTTTTCCCATCGTTTCAGACTCTCTTGTTTCAGTTCACTTTTCATGGTGCTAATGGGCTTTAAATCGTACACTATTGCTGTAGCTGTGTTGTTTGCTGCTTCTTTAGCTAGTGTATCAGCAAGCTCATTTCCTTGAATTCCTATATGCCCTTTAACCCATGTAAAGTTTATCTTCCATTCTTTGGATTTTAGGATTGATAGGTTGATTCTTATTTCCTCTATGAGAGGATAATGTTTTCGGTTATTCCGTAGAAGATCTAATGTTATCTGGCTATCAGTGTGCACTGCTGCAGATTTATCTTTAATTTCTATGGCATTAAGAATTTTAAGAGCTTGTAATATAGCGATTTGTTCCGCTTGGTTGTTGGAGCACCTGTTGTGTAATTTAAAATGATATTTTTGTATTGATTGATCTAGATAGATTATAACAACTCCAGATCCTACACCCGTGTGAGTTTTGCTACCATCGGTGTATATTTGAATTGCATATGCCTCTGTTTCGTTCTTTTGTTCAATGATTATGTTATCAGCCGGATGGGGCCATCTTTCGTAGCTTATTGGGATGTCAAGTTGGGCTGTTGTTTTTGCTCTTCCCCTTATAATATTGTGGTAATTGGCTATTTCCGTTAGTTTAATGATGATTGGAGTTGTTCCGGCCAGAGTACATAGGGCTTCGTGTGAAGTGGTCCTGAATGCTTTTGTAATTTTAATATTTACTAATCTTTGTACCTGTCTTATTTTCTGGGCATTATATTGTGTTTTTAAAGCATCTATCCAAACAGGCACTCCATAGGAGATCAGTGGCAAGATTGCTCCTTTGTAGATTATGCTCATTACTTCAGAACGCAGTCCCCAGTTGATTTTTGCCGATTTTCCTAATGCATATATTAGTTTCTTTGACTTTTCCACATGTATGTATGTATGTATGTATGTATGTATGTATGTATGTATGTATGTATGTATGTATGTATGTATGTATGTATGTATGTATGTATGTATGTATGTATGTATGTATGTATGTATGTATGTATGTATGTATGTATGTATGTATGTATGTATGTATGTATGTATGTATGTATGTATGTATGTATGTATGTATGTATGTATGTATGTATGTATGTATGTATGTATGTATGTATGTATGTATGTATGTATGTATGTATGTATGTATGTATGTATGTATGTATGTATGTATGTATGTATGTATGTATGTATGTATGTATGTATGTATGTATGTATGTATGTATGTATGTATGTATGTATGTATGTATGTATGTATGTATGTATGTATGTATGTATGTATGTATGTATGTATGTATGTATGTATGTATGTATGTATGTATGTATGTATGTATGTATGTATGTATGTATGTATGTATGTATGTATGTATGTATGTATGTATGTATGTATGTATGTATGTATGTATGTATGTATGTATGTATGTATGTATGTATGTATGTATGTATGTATGTATGTATGTATGTATGTATGTATGTATGTATGTATGTATGTATGTATGTATGTATGTATGTATGTATGTATGTATGTATGTATGTATGTATGTATGTATGTATGTATGTATGTATGTATGTATGTATGTATGTATGTATGTATGTATGTATGTATGTATGTATGTATGTATGTATGTATGTATGTATGTATGTATGTATGTATGTATGTATGTATGTATGTATGTATGTATGTATGTATGTATGTATGTATGTATGTATGTATGTATGTATGTATGTATGTATGTATGTATGTATGTATGTATGTATGTATGTATGTATGTATGTATGTATGTATGTATGTATGTATGTATGTATGTATGTATGTATGTATGTATGTATGTATGTATGTATGTATGTATGTATGTATGTATGTATGTATGTATGTATGTATGTATGTATGTATGTATGTATGTATGTATGTATGTATGTATGTATGTATGTATGTATGTATGTATGTATGTATGTATGTATGTATGTATGTATGTATGTATGTATGTATGTATGTATGTATGTATGTATGTATGTATGTATGTATGTATGTATGTATGTATGTATGTATGTATGTATGTATGTATGTATGTATGTATGTATGTATGTATGTATGTATGTATGTATGTATGTATGTATGTATGTATGTATGTATGTATGTATGTATGTATGTATGTATGTATGTATGTATGTATGTATGTATGTATGTATGTATGTATGTATGTATGTATGTATGTATGTATGTATGTATGTATGTATGTATGTATGTATGTATGTATGTATGTATGTATGTATGTATGTATGTATGTATGTATGTATGTATGTATGTATGTATGTATGTATGTATGTATGTATGTATGTATGTATGTATGTATGTATGTATGTATGTATGTATGTATGTATGTATGTATGTATGTATGTATGTATGTATGTATGTATGTATGTATGTATGTATGTATGTATGTATGTATGTATGTATGTATGTATGTATGTATGTATGTATGTATGTATGTATGTATGTATGTATGTATGTATGTATGTATGTATGTATGTATGTATGTATGTATGTATGTATGTATGTATGTATGTATGTATGTATGTATGTATGTATGTATGTATTGTATGTATGTATGTATGTATGTATGTATGTATGTATGTATGTATGTATGTATGTATGTATGTATGTATGTATGTATGTATGTATGTATGTATGTATGTATGTATGTATGTATGTATGTATGTATGTATGTATGTATGTATGTATGTATGTATGTATGTATGTATGTATGTATGTATGTATGTATGTATGTATGTATGTATGTATGTATGTATGTATGTATGTATGTATGTATGTATGTATGTATGTATGTATGTATGTATGTATGTATGTATGTATGTATGTATGTATGTATGTATGTATGTATGTATGTATGTATGTATGTATGTATGTATGTATGTATGTATGTATGTATGTATGTATGTATGTATGTATGTATGTATGTATGTATGTATGTATGTATGTATGTATGTATGTATGTATGTATGTATGTATGTATGTATGTATGTATGTATGTATGTATGTATGTATGTATGTATGTATGTATGTATGTATGTATGTATGTATGTATGTATGTATTTTTTTTTTTTTTTTTTTAATATAAACATTCTTTATTTTCGGCATGTTCCATTACAAAAAACGTAATACTACATGCCATTATAGTACATGCTTAATAAATATACTAATACATAGTTTTACTTATGGGATATCGTTAGTTGCACTCTAGAGTTTATCCAGTTCTATTGTGTTTAGGTATTCAATAAATTCGGTTGTGTATTCCGTTACTAATTTATGTTGTTGGAATGTCCATTTTCCATATTTGTTTAACATAGCTTTCTTGAATTTGATTCTTTCTCTGTCAAGTTTTGGACATTCAAATAAAACGTGTACTACGGTCTGTTCTGCTGTTCCACAGGAGCACATTGGAGAGTCCTTTATCTTAAATCTGTAAAAGTAAGAATTAAGTCTGCCATGTCCGGTTAGGAAGGTTGTGACTTTACCAGTAAGTGGAAATTTAAGGCGTAATCTATCTGCCACTGTGGGGAAATAAGATTTAGTCACTGCTCCATTTTTGGTGTTTCGCCACTCACTTTCCCACTGATTCACACTTTCTTCATGTAGCTTTCGCATGATGTCACTCACGGGTATCCTGTCGAAACTAACTGGTAGGTCCTTGTTGTTCGCTGCCTGTTTCGCCAGTTGGTCAGCCAGCTCGTTCCCTTCAATTCCGACGTGAGCCTTGACCCATGTGAAGTAGATAATCCAGCTGTGTGCTTCTAGTTGCCTTATTTGTTTTCTTATTTGTTCAATAAGGTGAAGATGGTTGTTAGAGTTCCGTAATGAATCAAGAGTGATTCTGCTGTCAGTGTGTAAAGCAGCTGTTTTTTGAACATGCTGTAGTTGGAGATGTTCAAGGTGTTCAAGGGCTTTGAGAATTGCGAACTGCTCTGCTTGATTGTTAGAACATCTACTGTGTAATTTATATTGTAGTTGGTGGACTAGTACTTTGTCTATGAATATAGCAATTCCGGATCCAACTGCCGAATCTTCCTTACTTCCATCAGTGAAAATGTCTACTAAATGGGTTTGATCATTGGGTTTCTCTTTGATCTTGATTATTTCTGCTGGATGAGGCCACGTTGCGTAATGCTCTGCTGTATCAATCGTAATTCCTTCCTGGTTCCGTTTCTTGCTTTCATATAATCTCGCAATCTCCCGAATATGTATCCCTATGGGAGTGCTTTTTGACAGAATGCATAGTGCTTCAGATGACGTAGTGCGATATGCTTTAGTTATTTTTATGTTAATAAGTCTTTGGACTCTTTGTAGCTTGAGTTTGTTATATCTTTTGTTGATTGCTTCTGCCCATACAGGTGCCCCGTACGTCAGAATGGGCAATAAAGCCCCTTTATATATAATTCTCATCACATCACTATTTAGTCCCCAGTTTATTTTTGCGGATTTGGCCAGTGCATGAATTAGTTTTATGCTTTTTTCGCAAACGTATTCTATATGCCGAGTAAAGTTGAGTCTATGGTCAATAATTATGCCCAAATATTTAAGCTTTCTGTCTGTAGTAACTGCTTATTGTTTAAGTATATCTTGAGTACTCGCTCAGGCAATGGTCTTCTTCTCGAAATTACTAACACTGTAGACTTCTGCTCATTGAAGACGATTTTGTTGTCTCTGGCCCATCTCGATATTTTCTGCAATTCGATGTTAGCGTAATTTTCTATTTCAAGGCTGCTACTTCCTTTAATAACCAACATTACATCGTCTGCAAAGGCGATGACCTTTGTGTTTTTACTATATTCTAAATTCAGAAGTGAGTTATAATGTATATTCCAGAAACCCGGACCGCTACACGAACCTTGTGGACATCCTTTGGTGATTGTCCTCTTTATGGATATGCTGTTAGCTGAAAAAGTAGCACTCCTTCCATTAAAATAGCTTTTGGAGAGATCATAGAGGTTCTGTGGGCAACTGAACTCTCTCAATGAAGCCAGGATGCTAGGCCACCATGCAGCATCAAACGCACCTTTAACATCTAAGCTGATAAGGGCAGCTTGTTGACCTTTCTTTAGGATGTCTAGGATTATTTGTTTGAGGTACATCAGAGCGTCAACTGTACTGGTTTGTGGTGTGAAACCAAATTGGTTTTTGTTCATAAGGTTGTTACTATGTATGTGGTGCATTATCCGTTGTATTAGTAGTTTCTCTAACACTTTGGCTGGAACATTTAATAAGCTTATTGGCCTATATTTGCTTACCTCATCGGAGTTCTCTTTGTATGTATGTATGTATGTATGTATGTATGTATGTATGTATGTATGTATGTATGTATGTATGTATGTATGTATGTATGTATGTATGTATGTATGTATGTATGTATGTATGTATGTATGTATGTATGTATGTATGTATGTATGTATGTATGTATGTATGTATGTATGTATGTATGTATGTATGTATGTATGTATGTATGTATGTATGTATGTATGTATGTATGTATGTATGTATGTATGTATGTATGTATGTATGTATGTATGTATGTATGTATGTATGTATGTATGTATGTATGTATGTATGTATGTATGTATGTATGTATGTATGTATGTATGTATGTATGTATGTATGTATGTATGTATGTATGTATGTATGTATGTATGTATGTATGTATGTATGTATGTATGTATGTATGTATGTATGTATGTATGTATGTATGTATGTATGTATGTATGTATGTATGTATGTATGTATGTATGTATGTATGTATGTATGTATGTATGTATGTATGTATGTATGTATGTATGTATGTATGTATGTATGTATGTATGTATGTATGTATGTATGTATGTATGTATGTATGTATGTATGTATGTATGTATGTATGTATGTATGTATGTATGTATGTATGTATGTATGTATGTATGTATGTATGTATGTATGTATGTATGTATGTATGTATGTATGTATGTATGTATGTATGTATGTATGTATGTATGTATGTATGTATGTATGTATGTATGTATGTATGTATGTATGTATGTATGTATGTATGTATGTATGTATGTATGTATGTATGTATGTATGTATGTATGTATGTATGTATGTATGTATGTATGTATGTATGTATGTATGTATGTATGTATGTATGTATGTATGTATGTATGTATGTATGTATGTATGTATGTATGTATGTATGTATGTATGTATGTATGTATGTATGTATGTATGTATGTATGTATGTATGTATGTATGTATGTATGTATGTATGTATGTATGTATGTATGTATGTATGTATGTATGTATGTATGTATGTATGTATGTATGTATGTATGTATGTATGTATGTATGTATGTATGTATGTATGTATGTATGTATGTATGTATGTATGTATGTATGTATGTATGTATGTATGTATGTATGTATGTATGTATGTATGTATGTATGTATGTATGTATGTATGTATGTATGTATGTATGTATGTATGTATGTATGTATGTATGTATGTATGTATGTATGTATGTATGTATGTATGTATGTATGTATGTATGTATGTATGTATGTATGTATGTATGTATGTATGTATGTATGTATGTATGTATGTATGTATGTATGTATGTATGTATGTATGTATGTATGTATGTATGTATGTATGTATGTATGTATGTATGTATGTATGTATGTATGTATGTATGTATGTATGTATGTATGTATGTATGTATGTATGTATGTATGTATGTATGTATGTATGTATGTATGTATGTATGTATGTATGTATGTATGTATGTATGTATGTATGTATGTATGTATGTATGTATGTATGTATGTATGTATGTATGTATGTATGTATGTATGTATGTATGTATGTATGTATGTATGTATGTATGTATGTATGTATGTATGTATGTATGTATGTATGTATGTATGTATGTATGTATGTATGTATGTATGTATGTATGTATGTATGTATGTATGTATGTATGTATGTATGTATGTATGTATGTATGTATGTATGTATGTATGTAAGTATGTATGTATGTATGTATGTATGTATGTATGTATGTATGTATGTATGTATGTATGTATGTATGTATGTATGTATGTATGTATGTATGTATGTATGTATGTATGTATGTATGTATGTATGTATGTATGTATGTATGTATGTATGTATGTATGTATGTATGTATGTATGTATGTATATGTATGTATGTATGTATGTATGTATGTATGTATGTATGTATGTATGTATGTATGTATGTATGTATGTATGTATGTATGTATGTATGTATGTATGTATGTATGTATGTATGTATGTATGTATGTATGTAGTATGTATGTATGTATGTATGTATGTATGTATGTATGTATGTATGTATGTATGTATGTATGTATGTATGTATGTATGTATGTATGTATGTATGTATGTATGTATGTATGTATGTATGTATGTATGTATGTATGTATGTATGTATGTATGTATGTATGTATGTATGTATGTATGTATGTATGTATGTATGTATGTATGTATGTATGTATGTATGTATGTATGTATGTATGTATGTATGTATGTATGTATGTATGTATGTATGTATGTATGTATGTATGTATGTATGTATGTATGTATGTATGTATGTATGTATGTATGTATGTATGTATGTATGTATGTATGTATGTATGTATGTATGTATGTATGTATGTATGTATGTATGTATGTATGTATGTATGTATGTATGTATGTATGTATGTATGTATGTATGTATGTATGTATGTATGTATGTATGTATGTATGTATGTATGTATGTATGTATGTATGTATGTATGTATGTATGTATGTATGTATGTATGTATGTATGTATGTATGTATGTATGTATGTATGTATGTATGTATGTATGTATGTATGTATGTATGTATGTATGTATGTATGTATGTATGTATGTATGTATGTATGTATGTATGTATGTATGTATGTATGTATGTATGTATGTATGTATGTATGTATGTATGTATGTATGTATGTATGTATGTATGTATGTATGTATGTATGTATGTATGTATGTATGTATGTATGTATGTATGTATGTATGTATGTATGTATGTATGTATGTATGTATGTATGTATGTATGTATGTATGTATGTATGTATGTATGTATGTATGTATGTATGTATGTATGTATGTATGTATGTATGTATGTATGTATGTATGTATGTATGTATGTATGTATGTATGTATGTATGTATGTATGTATGTATGTATGTATGTATGTATGTATGTATGTATGTATGTATGTATGTATGTATGTATGTATGTATGTATGTATGTATGTATGTATGTATGTATGTATGTATGTATGTATGTATGTATGTATGTATGTATGTATGTATGTATGTATGTATGTATGTATGTATGTATGTATGTATGTATGTATGTATGTATGTATGTATGTATGTATGTATGTATGTATGTATGTATGTATGTATTTTTTTATTTTTTTTTTTTTTATTTTTATTTATTAATTATTAACTGCATGCCCCGTTACCTTGGTAGCATTACATGCATTCTTTACATTATGCCAATACAGTTTTGCACAATTTTACATTGATATTTACAAGTTGTTTTACACTATATAGATACTTAACGTTAACAATTGTTACAAAATATATACCATAAACTCCTAATACAAGGTTATAACAATAGATTGCGTTATTTGCCATATTTAAATCATTCTATAATTTCAAGTTTTTGATGAATTTGCTGAAACTTCGGAAATATACTGATATTAATTCTTGATTGTTGACAGGCCATTTACCTCCTTCCATTAATTATCTCTCGAATTAGAATAGACCTTTGGTATTCTGTATTTTCACACTGATAAATCAGATGATTGACTGTCTGTTCTCCTTTGTTACACGTGCAGGACGGATCATTTATGATGTTAAATCGATATAGGTAAGAATTTGTTTTTCCATGTCCTGTTAATATTGCTGTTAATTCTGGGTTTGCTGGAAGTTTTAATTTTAGTCTGTCTAGAACTGTGGGAAAAAATGATTTAGTAACTGCTGCGTTATTTGTGCTATTCCATCTGCTCTGCCATTGTTCTAGTGATAAATTATTTATTTGTGATATGATGGTGGATTTCGGAATTTTGTAGTATATTATTTCACCTTCTGCAGAAGCTTCTTTGGCTAATCTATCAGCTAGTTCATTACCAGCAGTACCATTATGGGCCTTCAACCAGCTGAAGTGAATTGTCCACTGACGTTGTTGAAGGGCATTAAGGGTATTGTGTATGTTATCTATTATAGAATTATGGTTACTATTATTCTTCAATAAGGATATTGTAACATTGCTGTCTGTGTATACCGCTGCAACTCTTTCTTCATTCGCAATAGCCTCAAGTTCTTGAAGTTTCTGTAGTGCTTTCCATATGGCCAGCTGCTCTGCTTGGTTATTCGTGCATTTTGAATGTAGTCTGTGCTTTAATTGATGGATAAGAACTTGGTGTTTGTATATTACAGCAGCTGCTCCCACTTTTCCTCCAGATTTGCTTCCATCTGTATAAATTTCTATGTCATATATCTTGTTTTCCAGAGTTTCTTGAATAGTTCTCTTATCTGCAGGGTGATTCCAGTTCTTTAGATCTGTGGGCGAATCATAGTCTGTCTCTCCATGAGTTGCTTTATACTGTTTGACTTTGCCACTTATCGTGATGTCTATTGGTTGAATGCCGGCCATGATGCAGGAAGCATCAAAAGATATTGTCCTATAAGCTTTAATAATTTTAATGTTTAGAAGCCTTTGGATGCGTTGTAGTTTTTTGATGTTAGTAGAGTATTGCAGAGCTTCATACCACACAGGTGCTCCATAGGTGAGAATAGGTTCAAGTGCTCCTTTGTATATTGTAGTCAATGCTTTATGTCCAAGTCCCCAGTTTAGTTTCGCAAATTTAGATAGAGTATGTATCAAGGCTATTGCTTTGTCGTGAACATAATCGATGTGCTTGTTGAATCTAAATCTTCTGTCTAAATAAATTCCAAGGTATTTCAATGCTTCGACTTGCTCTATGGGCTTATTGTTGATGTAGATATTAATGCTCAAGTTTTGTCTTTTCTTTTCCGAGTAACAACTAGTACTTTTGATTTGGTTTCATTGAATTTGATTTTATTGTCTCTAGCCCAATGCTCAATCCTTGTAACATCTACATTGGCATTGTTTTCGGTCTCTATTATTGTTCTACCTCTTGTCATTACAAGCAAATCATCTGCAAATGCAATTATCTCAGTATATTTTGTATAGTCTAGCTGTAGAAGGGGATTGTACAAGACGTTCCATAATCCAGGACCACAGCTCGAGCCCTGTGGACACCCTTTTTCAACATCTTTTTCAGCCCTGTACTCATTGGTACATAAACTTGCTTTTCGATCTCTGAAGTAGTCCAGGGTCAATGCATATAAATTTTGGGGACATTTCACTTGTCTTAAGTTGTTAAGAATACTCGGCCACCATGCCGCATCAAACGCTCCCTGGACGTCTAAACTAATCAGAGCTATGTAGTTGTTATTCTTTAGGTTTTCCATAACATAGTGTTTTACTGCCATCACTGCGTCTATTGTACTTCTCTGTGGAGTGAATCCGTATTGCCGGGCACTAAATAGTCCGTTTGAGTGCATATAATGGAGTATCCTGTCTATCATAAATTTCTCGAGTACTTTTCCACCTATGTTGATTAAGCTGATGGGTCTGTATTTTGAGACATCTTCACTCCTTTCTTTGCCTGGTTTAATTATTGGAATTATTAGAGATTTTTTCCATAATTTTGGAAAGTATCCATTTTTAAGGCAACTGTTGTACATTTCAGTGAAGAAGAGTGGAAACCGTTGAAAAAATCTCAAAATAATATCACTGGTTAGGCCATCCTCTCCCGGGGCTTTGTTGGGATTAAAATGGTGGAGTGCGCTTTTAACTTCCTCTCTTGTAAATTTAACATCGTTTGCAGTATGTAAAGGTTCTGCTATTTTACTTCTTAATTGTACATGATGTTCATTATCATTCTTATCATCATCTGGTATAAAGTGATTTATCATATGTTTTAATGTGTTCTGTGTATCATCTGTATATTTACCGTCCTCAGTCTTGATCGTTGTGAGTATATTTTTACTTTTAAATTTACACGCTGCAATTTTATACACTAAGTGCCATGGGTTGGCTTGATCCGTAGTGCTGCAGAATTCCTTCCAAGAGATTAATTTGCTCGTATCTACTAGATGTCTGTAATTTCTATTAACTTCCAGATATATGTTTTTCCTTTGTTGCCTTAGTTCTTCATTATTGAAGGTTCTTTGATACCTTCGTCGGAGTGCATTAACTCTCTTTCTCATTATAGTTAGTTCAGGGTTCCACCACGGTACAGATTTTCCTTTGTGCCTCTTGATTTTTGACCTGCTTAAATGGAATGCCCCATTACATGCCTCAATTATGCAATTATGACACTGCTGGACCAGTCGTTCTACGTCTGTATAATTATCGACATTTAAAGCAAGTTCTGTGTCTAATTCCTCACTGGATTTGTGGCTGTTAAACACATTCTTAAGATTTTGTTCTAAAAGGGTGTCAAAAGTTGCATAATTTTCATTTCTCTTTATGTATTTTATACCTTTTAAGGTGTTTATATATCCTTGAGTTGTGCTGTCATATGTGAACGATAATATTTTGTGGTCTGAGCAGCTTTCTTCCACTCCACAATTCCAATCTATTATATGAGCAAGGAGGTGACTATTGGTTATTGTTAAGTCTATCCAGCTTTTAGCCCTTGCTGTTTCGAAAGTTGGTATTTCTGTGTTCTCATTAATTATGTGTAGTGATGTGGAAGTGATAAATTCTTCTAGGGCTTTTCCTCGTTCATTATTCATTACATCGTGCCATAAGGTATTTCTCGCATTGGTATCAGCTGATATTATTACTCCATCTCCTTTGGTATGATTCAGAATGTTTTCAATTTTCTTTGTGTCTATTTCTATGTTTCTCTTATAGTCAAAGTACATACTTATAGTGTAAAACTTCTCACAATTATAAGTCACTTCGACTATCACACAGTCTTCATCTGAGCACTGTTTTATTAGTGTGGCATCAATATTGTGGTTGTTAATTATTATGGCTGCTCTTCTTCTTCTATCACCACACTCATATTTTCTCATTGCCATAGGAATTCCTACTAAGTTATTGTTTATCGTGTATGGCTCCTGTATACAGGTTATGTCTATACTTTTTTCATTTATTAGTTGCACTAAATTATTAGTGGCTGTTCTAGAGTGTTGTACATTTACTTGAAAAAACGTTAAACAGCTATGTCTCATGTTATTCTATGACCTCCGGTATACACTCTCATTGATTTAGGTATAATTCCTAATTTATTATTTATTGTATACAGCTCCTGTATGAAAGCTATGTCAATATCATTATGTATAAGTAGTTGTGTTAGATTGCTGGTCGCTATTCTTGAATGTTGTAAATTTACTTGTATACACTTTAATTTTAGATTATCCATATTAATATTCTGTATTTAGTTGTGTTCTCTTAATTGCTGCTTGATAGCAGGGACAGTTTTTATCTAACGCAGAATGATTTTCATTAACAGTACTGCCTTTGTTGTATTTTTTGTAGTTAATGCAATTTATACACTTATAATTTTCTTTCTGTATTTGACATTCTTTTAATGTGTGACTTCCAGTACAGTTTGGGCATGTTTTATTTCCTTTGCATTCTTGTGCATGGTGGTTAAACTTTGAACACTTGAAGCAACGGGTGACCATGATGTAGTCTTCCCAATTGCACATACTCCAAGCAAGTTTTATTTTCTTTTCTACTATCTTTCTTCTTTGCTCAGTACTGATTTCTATAATGAGATTTCTGTTTCTTTTCCGGTCTTGAAATTCCCGGATTGGTCTCAATTCAGTATCTGCATTTTCATTTTTAAATTGTTCGTTCTGTGTAGCAAGAGCTTCTGCAGCGTTTTGCAAAGATATTTCTTCAGGGATATTGAAAATGATAATCTTTGGTTTTCTCTTAGTGCTTACATTAGCTTCTAATTCTTCTCCGCATTTACTATTAATATTCTCACATATGGTTTCTGCTTCCAATTTATTTTGCGACTCTATTAGCAAATGACCATTTCTTAAATTTTTCACTGAGGAAATTCCTACCTTCAGTTCAATTGGGTTTACTTTTGTCTTGAGAAGCGTTCTCATATACTCTGAGCTTTGATTATTCTTGCTCTTAACAATCAGTTTAAATGACTTTTGTGGAGTTATTTGTTGGGCTCCTTTCACCACTGTCGAGTAATCCATCATTTGTGTGGGAGGTAGCGCCGCAACTAATCTATCTACTACAGGATTGACGTAATTCTGGTGGCCACTATGAGACTGTGCTGCTGTTAGAGTATGAGGTTTCGACGTGCTGGCTGGCTGGTGGTGACGTAGGATTTCTATTTCCTTATTTTTAACATCCAGCTCAGTTTTCATCAAAGAGAATGTTTTCCTTAATATACTAACTGCATTCATGATATCGTTCTTCAAGTCCATACGCAGATTCTTACTTCTCTCTGTAACATTTAAAAGCATCTGAAATGCGTCCTCACTTTCGTTTTCCATTCTCCTTTCTATGTCCGATGTCATTTCCAGTTAGCTAACCTGTGTTCTCTAAAAACACGCAATCAGAAGTTACTCAGAGAGATGATCGTACGTTACACGTCACTTCGTCACTTCCAAAACTTTATCAAAACAGTCAAAATAACCTTAAAATCAAGGCCTCCTACAACCTTCCAATAAACAGTCCTTTATACCACGAAATTGTTCACACCAATTTTACACAAATCTCGCCAATCAATCTATCCCCGTTTACCCTAACAACTACACAACACTCAAATACTAATATTAATAAAATGAACCACTTTTTAAAATGAATTAACAGCGTAAACACTGAATCAGAAGAGATAATTACGGTGCACAAAATTTCAACATCAATTCTGCGACCTGGCCACCTCTATCTATATGTATGTATGTATGTATGTATGTATGTATGTATGTATGTATGTATGTATGTATGTATGTATGTATGTATGTATGTATGTATGTATGTATGTATGTATGTATGTATGTATGTATGTATGTATGTATGTATGTATGTATGTATGTATGTATGTATGTATGTATGTATGTATGTATGTATGTATGTATGTATGTATGTATGTATGTATGTATGTATGTATGTATGTATGTATGTATGTATGTATGTATGTATGTATGTATGTATGTATGTATGTATGTATGTATGTATGTATGTATGTATGTATGTATGTATGTATGTATGTATGTATGTATGTATGTATGTATGTATGTATGTATGTATGTATGTATGTATGTATGTATGTATGTATGTATGTATGTATGTATGTATGTATGTATGTATGTATGTATGTATGTATGTATGTATGTATGTATGTATGTATGTATGTATGTATGTATGTATGTATGTATGTATGTATGTATGTATGTATGTATGTATGTATGTATGTATGTATGTATGTATGTATGTATGTATGTATGTATGTATGTATGTATGTATGTATGTATGTATGTATGTATGTATGTATGTATGTATGTATGTATGTATGTATGTATGTATGTATGTATGTATGTATGTATGTATGTATGTATGTATGTATGTATGTATGTATGTATGTATGTATGTATGTATGTATGTATGTATGTATGTATGTATGTATGTATGTATGTATGTATGTATGTATGTATGTATGTATGTATGTATGTATGTATGTATGTATGTATGTATGTATGTATGTATGTATGTATGTATGTATGTATGTATGTATGTATGTATGTATGTATGTATGTATGTATGTATGTATGTATGTATGTATGTATGTATGTATGTATGTATGTATGTATGTATGTATGTATGTATGTATGTATGTATGTATGTATGTATGTATGTATGTATGTATGTATGTATGTATGTATGTATGTATGTATGTATGTATGTATGTATGTATGTATGTATGTATGTATGTATGTATGTATGTATGTATGTATGTATGTATGTATGTATGTATGTATGTATGTATGTATGTATGTATGTATGTATGTATGTATGTATGTATGTATGTATGTATGTATGTATGTATGTATGTATGTATGTATGTATGTATGTATGTATGTATGTATGTATGTATGTATGTATGTATGTATGTATGTATGTATGTATGTATGTATGTATGTATGTATGTATGTATGTATGTATGTATGTATGTATGTATGTATGTATGTATGTATGTATGTATGTATGTATGTATGTATGTATGTATGTATGTATGTATGTATGTATGTATGTATGTATGTATGTATGTATGTATGTATGTATGTATGTATGTATGTATGTATGTATGTATGTATGTATGTATGTATGTATGTATGTATGTATGTATGTATGTATGTATGTATGTATGTATGTATGTATGTATGTATGTATGTATGTATGTATGTATGTATGTATGTATGTATGTATGTATGTATGTATGTATGTATGTATGTATGTATGTATGTATGTATGTATGTATGTATGTATGTATGTATGTATGTATGTATGTATGTATGTATGTATGTATGTATGTATGTATGTATGTATGTATGTATGTATGTATGTATGTATGTATGTATGTATGTATGTATGTATGTATGTATGTATGTATGTATGTATGTATGTATGTATGTATGTATGTATGTATGTATGTATGTATGTATGTATGTATGTATGTATGTATGTATGTATGTATGTATGTATGTATGTATGTATGTATGTATGTATGTATGTATGTATGTATGTATGTATGTATGTATGTATGTATGTATGTATGTATGTATGTATGTATGTATGTATGTATGTATGTATGTATGTATGTATGTATGTATGTATGTATGTATGTATGTATGTATGTATGTATGTATGTATGTATGTATGTATGTATGTATGTATGTATGTATGTATGTATGTATGTATGTATGTATGTATGTATGTATGTATGTATGTATGTATGTATGTATGTATGTATGTATGTATGTATGTATGTATGTATGTATGTATGTATGTATGTATGTATGTATGTATGTATGTATGTATGTATGTATGTATGTATGTATGTATGTATGTATGTATGTATGTATGTATGTATGTATGTATGTATGTATGTATGTATGTATGTATGTATGTATGTATGTATGTATGTATGTATGTATGTATGTATGTATGTATGTATGTATGTATGTATGTATGTATGTATGTATGTATGTATGTATGTATGTATGTATGTATGTATGTATGTATGTATGTATGTATGTATGTATGTATGTATGTATGTATGTATGTATGTATGTATGTATGTATGTATGTATGTATGTATGTATGTATGTATGTATGTATGTATGTATGTATGTATGTATGTATGTATGTATGTATGTATGTATGTATGTATGTATGTATGTATGTATGTATGTATGTATGTATGTATGTATGTATGTATGTATGTATGTATGTATGTATGTATGTATGTATGTATGTATGTATGTATGTATGTATGTATGTATGTATGTATGTATGTATGTATGTATGTATGTATGTATGTATGTATGTATGTATGTATGTATGTATGTATGTATGTATGTATGTATGTATGTATGTATGTATGTATGTATGTATGTATGTATGTATGTATGTATGTATGTATGTATGTATGTATGTATGTATGTATGTATGTATGTATGTATGTATGTATGTATGTATGTATGTATGTATGTATGTATGTATGTATGTATGTATGTATGTATGTATGTATGTATGTATGTATGTATGTATGTATGTATGTATGTATGTATGTATGTATGTATGTATGTATGTATGTATGTATGTATGTATGTATGTATGTATGTATGTATGTATGTATGTATGTATGTATGTATGTATGTATGTATGTATGTATGTATGTATGTATGTATGTATGTATGTATGTATGTATGTATGTATGTATGTATGTATGTATGTATGTATGTATGTATGTATGTATGTATGTATGTATGTATGTATGTATGTATGTATGTATGTATGTATGTATGTATGTATGTATGTATGTATGTATGTATGTATGTATGTATGTATGTATGTATGTATGTATGTATGTATGTATGTATGTATGTATGTATGTATGTATGTATGTATGTATGTATGTATGTATGTATGTATGTATGTATGTATGTATGTATGTATGTATGTATGTATGTATGTATGTATGTATGTATGTATGTATGTATGTATGTATGTATGTATGTATGTATGTATGTATGTATGTATGTATGTATGTATGTATGTATGTATGTATGTATGTATGTATGTATGTATGTATGTATGTATGTATGTATGTATGTATGTATGTATGTATGTATGTATGTATGTATGTATGTATGTATGTATGTATGTATGTATGTATGTATGTATGTATGTATGTATGTATGTATGTATGTATGTATGTATGTATGTATGTATGTATGTATGTATGTATGTATGTATGTATGTATGTATGTATGTATGTATGTATGTATGTATGTATGTATGTATGTATGTATGTATGTATGTATGTATGTATGTATGTATGTATGTATGTATGTATGTATGTATGTATGTATGTATGTATGTATGTATGTATGTATGTATGTATGTATGTATGTATGTATGTATGTATGTATGTATGTATGTATGTATGTATGTATGTATGTATGTATGTATGTATGTATGTATGTATGTATGTATGTATGTATGTATGTATGTATGTATGTATGTATGTATGTATGTATGTATGTATGTATGTATGTATGTATGTATGTATGTATGTATGTATGTATGTATGTATGTATGTATGTATGTATGTATGTATGTATGTATGTATGTATGTATGTATGTATGTATGTATGTATGTATGTATGTATGTATGTATGTATGTATGTATGTATGTATGTATGTATGTATGTATGTATGTATGTATGTATGTATGTATGTATGTATGTATGTATGTATGTATGTATGTATGTATGTATGTATGTATGTATGTATGTATGTATGTATGTATGTATGTATGTATGTATGTATGTATGTATGTATGTATGTATGTATGTATGTATGTATGTATGTATGTATGTATGTATGTATGTATGTATGTATGTATGTATGTATGTATGTATGTATGTATGTATGTATGTATGTATGTATGTATGTATGTATGTATGTATGTATGTATGTATGTATGTATGTATGTATGTATGTATGTATGTATGTATGTATGTATGTATGTATGTATGTATGTATGTATGTATGTATGTATGTATGTATGTATGTATGTATGTATGTATGTATGTATGTATGTATGTATGTATGTATGTATGTATGTATGTATGTATGTATGTATGTATGTATGTATGTATGTATGTATGTATGTATGTATGTATGTATGTATGTATGTATGTATGTATGTATGTATGTATGTATGTATGTATGTATGTATGTATGTATGTATGTATGTATGTATGTATGTATGTATGTATGTATGTATGTATGTATGTATGTATGTATGTATGTATGTATGTATGTATGTATGTATGTATGTATGTATGTATGTATGTATGTATGTATGTATGTATGTATGTATGTATGTATGTATGTATGTATGTATGTATGTATGTATGTATGTATGTATGTATGTATGTATGTATGTATGTATGTATGTATGTATGTATGTATGTATGTATGTATGTATGTATGTATGTATGTATGTATGTATGTATGTATGTATGTATGTATGTATGTATGTATGTATGTATGTATGTATGTATGTATGTATGTATGTATGTATGTATGTATGTATTTTTTTTTTTTTTTAATATAAACATTCTTTATTTTCGGCATGTTCCATTACAAAAAACGTAATACTACATGCCATTATAGTACATGCTTAATAAATATACTAATACATAGTTTAACTTATGGGATATCGTTAGTTGCACTCTAGAGTTTATCCAGTTCTATTGTGTTTAGGTATTCAATAAATTCAGTTGTGTATTCCGTTACTAATTTATGTTGTTGGAATGTCCATTTTCCATATTTGTTTAACATAGCTTTCTTGAATTTGATTCTTTCACTGTCAAGTTTTGGACATTCAAATAAAACGTGTACTACGGTCTGTTCTGCTGTTCCACAGGAGCACATTGGAGAGTCCTTTATCTTAAATCTGTAAAAGTAAGAATTAAGTCTGCCATGTCCGGTTAGGAAAGTTGTGACTTTACCAGTAAGTGGAAATTTAAGTCGTAATCTATCTGCCACTGTGGGGAAATAAGATTTAGTCACTGCTCCATTTTTGGTGTTTCGCCACTCACTTTCCCACTGATTCACACTTTCTTCATGTAGCTTTCGCATGATGTCACTCACGGGTATCCTGTCGAAACTAACTGGTAGGTCCTTGTTGTTCGCTGCCTGTTTCGCCAGTTGGTCAGCCAGCTCGTTCCCTTCAATTCCGACGTGAGCCTTGACCCATGTGAAGTAGATAATCCAGCTGTGTGCTTCTAGTTGCCTTATTTGTTTTCTTATTTGTTCAATAAGGTGAAGATGGTTGTTAGAGTTCCGTAATGAATCAAGAGTGATTCTGCTGTCAGTGTGTAAAGCAGCTGTTTTTTGAACATGCTGTAGTTGGAGATGTTCAAGGTGTTCAAGGGCTTTGAGAATTGCGAACTGCTCTGCTTGATTGTTAGAACATCTACTGTGTAATTTATATTGTAGTTGGTGGACTAGTACTTTGTCTATGAATATAGCAATTCCGGATCCAACTGCCGAATCTTCCTTACTTCCATCAGTGAAAATGTCTACTAAATGGGTTTGATCATTGGGTTTCTCTTTGATCTTGATTATTTCTGCTGGATGAGGCCACGTTGCGTAATGCTCTGCTGTATCAATCGTAATTCCTTCCTGGTTCCGTTTCTTGCTTTCATATAATCTCGCAATCTCCCGAATATGTATCCCTATGGGAGTGCTTTTTGACAGAATGCATAGTGCTTCAGATGACGTAGTGCGATATGCTTTAGTTATTTTTATGTTAATAAGTCTTTGGACTCTTTGTAGCTTGAGTTTATTATATCTTTTGTTGATTGCTTCTGCCCATACAGGTGCCCCGTACGTCAGAATGGGCAATAAAGCCCCTTTATATATAATTCTCATCACATCACTATTTAGTCCCCAGTTTATTTTTGCGGATTTGGCCAGTGCATGAATTAGTTTTATGCTTTTTTCGCTAACGTATTCTATATGCCGAGTAAAGTTGAGTCTATGGTCAATAATTATGCCCAAATATTTTAAGCTTTCTGTCTGTAGTAACTGCTTATTGTTTAAGTATATCTTGAGTACTCGCTCAGGCAATGGTCTTCTTCTCGAAATTACTAACACTGTAGACTTCTGCTCATTGAAGACGATTTTGTTGTCTCTGGCCCATCTCGATATTTTCTGCAATTCGATGTTAGCGTAATTTTCTATTTCAAGGCTGCTACTTCCTTTAATAACCAACATTACATCGTCTGCAAAGGCGATGACCTTTGTGTTTTTACTATATTCTAAATTCAGAAGTGAGTTATAATGTATATTCCAGAAACCCGGACCGCTACACGAACCTTGTGGACATCCTTTGGTGATTGTCCTCTTTATGGATATGCTGTTAGCTGAAAAAGTAGCACTCCTTCCATTAAAATAGCTTTTGGAGAGATCATAGAGGTTCTGTGGGCAACTGAACTCTCTCAATGAAGCCAGGATGCTAGGCCACCATGCAGCATCAAACGCACCTTTAACATCTAAGCTGATAAGGGCAGCTTGTTGACCTTTCTTTAGGATGTCTAGGATTATTTGTTTGAGGTACATCAGAGCGTCAACTGTACTGGTTTGTGGTGTGAAACCAAATTGGTTTTTGTTCATAAGGTTGTTACTATGTATGTGGTGCATTATCCGTTGTATTAGTAGTTTCTCTAACACTTTGGCTGGAACATTTAATAAGCTTATTGGCCTATATTTGCTTACCTCATCGGAGTTCTCTTTGCCGGCTTTAATAATTGGTATAATTTTAGCGTGTTTCCATGCACTGGGGAAATAGGTTCTTCTTAGACAGCCGTTATATATAGCTGTGGTCAGTTTGGGAACTAGTCTGAACACTAATCGAAGTATCTCTGCAGTGATGCCGTTCTCTCCTGGAGCTTTCTTGGTGTTCATATTATCTATAATAGAGGCTACTTCTGCTGTTGCAAATGGAGTATCATCCCGGGTTTCTAATTGTTCCTTTATTTTGTGCCTGATTTGTCGGTGGTGATCATTGTCCTCTTTCACATCATCAATCGGCACAAATAAATCCATCATGACACTCATAGTCTCTTTCAAGTCACTGGTATATGTGCCATCGGGTTTCCTTAAGGTTGACAAGGTAATGTTTTGTTTCATCTTCCCAGATGACAATCTGTAAACTGCATTCCACGGGTTCGATGTCGTTGTAACATTACAATAGTTTTTCCACGACTCATATTTCGCCCTTTTAATTGACGACTCATATCTTCTTTTCTCTTGGGTGTATAGCTGCTTGCGTCGTTCTCTCTCATTTTCATTGTTTTTTATTTTTTGGTACCTTCTTCTGGTTGCAGTAGTCTTCTTCCTCATTATTGTCAACTCCTGTGACCACCATGGAACTGGTTTGTGTTCAGCAGCTTTCTTTCTTGGCTTACATGTTCTAAAGGATTTGTGACATGCTGCAGTTATGGCTCCTTCAAATTTATATATTATTTTCTCTATATCTGTTTCCATAGACACAATTCCCTGTAGAATATCATCCACTTGTTCCATGTCATTACTTGTTATTTGTACTCCAAATTTAAGCTTAAGTTCTTCTAGAAACTTATTGTTAAATTCGTTGTATGTATGTGTGTGTGTGTGTGTGTGTGTGTGTGTGTGTGTGTGTGTGTGTGTGTGTGTGTGTGTGTGTGTGTGTGTGTGTGTGTGTGTGTGTGTGTGTGTGTGTGTGTGTGTGTGTGTGTGTGTGTGTGTGTGTGTGTGTGTGTGTGTGTGTGTGTGTGTGTGTGTGTGTGTGTGTGTGTGTGTGTGTGTGTGTGTGTGTGTGTGTGTGTGTGTGTGTGTGTGTGTGTGTGTGTGTGTGTGTGTGTGTGTGTGTGTGTGTGTGTGTGTGTGTGTGTGTGTGTGTGTGTGTGTGTGTGTGTGTGTGTGTGTGTGTGTGTGTGTGTGTGTGTGTGTGTGTGTGTGTGTGTGTGTGTGTGTGTGTGCGTGCGTGCGTGCGTGCGTGCGTGCGTGCGTGCGTGCGTGCGTGCGTGCGTGCGTGCGTGCGTGCGTGCGTGCGTGCGTGCGTGCGTGCGTGCGTGCGTGCGTGCGTGCGTGCGTGCGTGCGTGCGTGCGTGCGTGCGTGCGTGCGTGCGTGCGTGCGTGCGTGCGTGCGTGCGTGCGTGCGTGCGTGCGTGCGTGCGTGCGTGCGTGCGTGCGTGCGTGCGTGCGTGCGTGCGTGCGTGCGTGCGTGCGTGCGTGCGTGCGTGCGTGCGTGCGTGCGTGCGTGCGTGCGTGCGTGCGTGCGTGCGTGCGTGCGTGCGTGCGTGCGTGCGTGCGTGCGTGCGTGCGTGCGTGCGTGCGTGCGTGCGTGCGTGCGTGCGTGCGTGCGTGCGTGCGTGCGTGCGTGCGTGCGTGCGTGCGTGCGTGCGTGCGTGCGTGCGTGCGTGCGTGCGTGCGTGCGTGCGTGCGTGCGTGCGTGCGTGCGTGCGTGCGTGCGTGCGTGCGTGCGTGCGTGCGTGCGTGCGTGCGTGCGTGCGTGCGTGCGTGCGTGCGTGCGTGCATGTATGTATGTATGTATGTATGTATGTATGTATGTATGTATGTATGTATGTATGTATGTATGTATGTATGTATGTATGTATGTATGTATGTATGTATGTATGTATGTATGTATGTATGTATGTATGTATGTATGTATGTATGTATGTATGTATGTATGTATGTATGTATGTATGTATGTATGTATGTATGTATGTATGTATGTATGTATGTATGTATGTATGTATGTATGTATGTATGTATGTATGTATGTATGTATGTATGTATGTATGTATGTATGTATGTATGTATGTATGTATGTATGTATGTATGTATGTATGTATGTATGTATGTATGTATGTATGTATGTATGTATGTATGTATGTATGTATGTATGTATGTATGTATGTATGTATGTATGTATGTATGTATGTATGTATGTATGTATGTATGTATGTATGTATGTATGTATGTATGTATGTATGTATGTATGTATGTATGTATGTATGTATGTATGTATGTATGTATGTATGTATGTATGTATGTATGTATGTATGTATGTATGTATGTATGTATGTATGTATGTATGTATGTATGTATGTATGTATGTATGTATGTATGTATGTATTTTTTATTTTTTTTTTTTTTTTATTTTTATTTATTAATTATTATCTGCATGCCCCGTTACCTTGGTAGCATTACATGCATTCTTTACATTATGCTAATACAGTTTTGCACAATTTTACATTGATATTTACAAGTTGTTTTACACTATATAGATACTTAACGTTAACAATTGTTACAAAATATATACCATAAACTCCTAATACAAGGTTATAACAATAGATTGCGTTATTTGCCATATTTAAATCATTCTATAATTTCAAGTTTTTGATGAATTTGCTGAAACTTCGGAAATATACTGATATTAATTCTTGATTGTTGACAGGCCATTTACCTCCTTCCATTATTATCTCTCGAATTAGAATAGACCTTTGGTATTCTGTATTTTCACACTGATAAATCAGATGATTGACTGTCTGTTCTCCTTTGTTACACGTGCAGGACGGATCATTTATGATGTTAAATCGATATAGGTAAGAATTTGTTTTTCCATGTCCTGTTAATATTGCTGTTAATTCTGGGTTTGCTGGAAGTTTTAATTTTAGTCTGTCTAGAACTGTGGGAAAAAATGATTTAGTAACTGCTGCGTTATTTGTGCTATTCCATCTGTTCTGCCATTGTTCTAGTGATAAATTATTTATTTGTGATATGATGGTGGATTTCGGAATTTTGTAGTATATTATTTCACCTTCTGCAGAAGCTTCTTTGGCTAATCTATCAGCTAGTTCATTACCAGCAGTACCATTATGGGCCTTCAACCAGCTGAAGTGAATTGTCCACTGACGTTGTTGAAGGGCATTAAGGGTATTGTGTATGTTATCTATTATAGAATTATGGTTACTATTATTCTTCAATAAGGATATTGTAACATTGCTGTCTGTGTATACCGCTGCAACTCTTTCTTCAGTCGCAATAGCCTCAAGTTCTTGAAGTTTCTGTAGTGCTTTCCATATGGCCAACTGCTCTGCTTGGTTATTCGTGCATTTTGAATGTAGTCTGTGCTTTAATTGATGGATAAGAACTTGGTGTTTGTATATTACAGCAGCTGCTCCCACTTTTCCTCCAGATTTGCTTCCATCTGTATAAATTTCTATGTCATATATCTTGTTTTCCAGAGTTTCTTGAATAGTTCTCTTATCTGCAGGGTGATTCCAGTTCTTTAGATCTGTGGGCGAATCATAGTCTGTCTCTCCATGAGTTGCTTTATACTGTTTGACTTTGCCACTTATCGTGATGTCTATTGGTTGAATGCCGGCCATGATGCAGGAAGCATCAAAAGATATTGTCCTATAGGCTTTAATAATTTTAATGTTTAGAAGCCTTTGGATGCGTTGTAGTTTATGTATGTATGTATGTATGTATGTATGTATGTATGTATGTATGTATGTATGTATGTATGTATGTATGTATGTATGTATGTATGTATGTATGTATGTATGTATGTATGTATGTATGTATGTATGTATGTATGTATGTATGTATGTATGTATGTATGTATGTATGTATGTATGTATGTATGTATGTATGTATGTATGTATGTATGTATGTATGTATGTATGTATGTATGTATGTATGTATGTATGTATGTATGTATGTATGTATGTATGTATGTATGTATGTATGTATGTATGTATGTATGTATGTATGTATGTATGTATGTATGTATGTATGTATGTATGTATGTATGTATGTATGTATGTATGTATGTATGTATGTATGTATGTATGTATGTATGTATGTATGTATGTATGTATGTATGTATGTATGTATGTATGTATGTATGTATGTATGTATGTATGTATGTATGTATGTATGTATGTATGTATGTATGTATGTATGTATGTATGTATGTATGTATGTATGTATGTATGTATGTATGTATGTATGTATGTATGTATGTATGTATGTATGTATGTATGTATGTATGTATGTATGTATGTATGTATGTATGTATGTATGTATGTATGTATGTATGTATGTATGTATGTATGTATGTATGTATGTATGTATGTATGTATGTATGTATGTATGTATGTATGTATGTATGTATGTATGTATGTATGTATGTATGTATGTATGTATGTATGTATGTATGTATGTATGTATGTATGTATGTATGTATGTATGTATGTATGTATGTATGTATGTATGTATGTATGTATGTATGTATGTATGTATGTATGTATGTATGTATGTATGTATGTATGTATGTATGTATGTATGTATGTATGTATGTATGTATGTATGTATGTATGTATGTATGTATGTATGTATGTATGTATGTATGTATGTATGTATGTATGTATGTATGTATGTATGTATGTATGTATGTATGTATGTATGTATGTATGTATGTATGTATGTATGTATGTATGTATGTATGTATGTATGTATGTATGTATGTATGTATGTATGTATGTATGTATGTATGTATGTATGTATGTATGTATGTATGTATGTATGTATGTATGTATGTATGTATGTATGTATGTATGTATGTATGTATGTATGTATGTATGTATGTATGTATGTATGTATGTATGTATGTATGTATGTATGTATGTATGTATGTATGTATGTATGTATGTATGTATGTATGTATGTATGTATGTATGTATGTATGTATGTATGTATGTATGTATGTATGTATGTATGTATGTATGTATGTATGTATGTATGTATGTATGTATGTATGTATGTATGTATGTATGTATGTATGTATGTATGTATGTATGTATGTATGTATGTATGTATGTATGTATGTATGTATGTATGTATGTATGTATGTATGTATGTATGTATGTATGTATGTATGTATGTATGTATGTATGTATGTATGTATGTATGTATGTATGTATGTATGTATGTATGTATGTATGTATGTATGTATGTATGTATGTATGTATGTATGTATGTATGTATGTATGTATGTATGTATGTATGTATGTATGTATGTATGTATGTATGTATGTATGTATGTATGTATGTATGTATGTATGTATGTATGTATGTATGTATGTATGTATGTATGTATGTATGTATGTATGTATGTATGTATGTATGTATGTATGTATGTATGTATGTATGTATGTATGTATGTATGTATGTATGTATGTATGTATGTATGTATGTATGTATGTATGTATGTATGTATGTATGTATGTATGTATGTATGTATGTATGTATGTATGTATGTATGTATGTATGTATGTATGTATGTATGTATGTATGTATGTATGTATGTATGTATGTATGTATGTATGTATGTATGTATGTATGTATGTATGTATGTATGTATGTATGTATGTATGTATGTATGTATGTATGTATGTATGTATGTATGTATGTATGTATGTATGTATGTATGTATGTATGTATGTATGTATGTATGTATGTATGTATGTATGTATGTATGTATGTATGTATGTATGTATGTATGTATGTATGTATGTATGTATGTATGTATGTATGTATGTATGTATGTATGTATGTATGTATGTATGTATGTATGTATGTATGTATGTATGTATGTATGTATGTATGTATGTATGTATGTATGTATGTATGTATGTATGTATGTATGTATGTATGTATGTATGTATGTATGTATGTATGTATGTATGTATGTATGTATGTATGTATGTATGTATGTATGTATGTATGTATGTATGTATGTATGTATGTATGTATGTATGTATGTATGTATGTATGTATGTATGTATGTATGTATGTATGTATGTATGTATGTATGTATGTATGTATGTATGTATGTATGTATGTATGTATGTATGTATGTATGTATGTATGTATGTATGTATGTATGTATGTATGTATGTATGTATGTATGTATGTATGTATGTATGTATGTATGTATGTATGTATGTATGTATGTATGTATGTATGTATGTATGTATGTATGTATGTATGTATGTATGTATGTATGTATGTATGTATGTATGTATGTATGTATGTATGTATGTATGTATGTATGTATGTATGTATGTATGTATGTATGTATGTATGTATGTATGTATGTATGTATGTATGTATGTATGTATGTATGTATGTATGTATGTATGTATGTATGTATGTATGTATGTATGTATGTATGTATGTATGTATGTATGTATTTTCTGCGAATGGGTATTACCCGGTGGCAGAGTTAAATGTACAAATTAAGGTTACAAACAAAGTGCACAAACAATAGTAATACAATCATAATACAATAAAGAACAATAATAAAAATATAAGATGAAATGCACTAAATACTAATTAACACTCATTAATTAATTATAACCAAATTAAATTTAGCATTAGTATTCACCATCAGTTCAATAAATGTCAAAAATACACTTGCGTAATCTTTATAGTAAATTACACAGCATTTACTTGATTTACGATATTTGTCGAAAATTTCTTCACAGATAAAGGACAGCCCTGAAAGACTGCTACAGGTAATTCATTCCATTCCTCAATGGTTCTATTAACAAAGGAGAACTTTCCTACGTCGGTTCTGTGCCTTCTACCTTTAATTTTATACAAATGATCCTTTCTTCCGTAATATGTAGAGTTGTCCAATCTTTCACTAATACCCACCCATGCATTTGAACCACGATATGCTTGAAATAATGCGCAGAAAGTGAAGAAAAAAACAGGATATGCCATTATTGCAACTTCCTGAAACTGCAAAATGAGAAACACTTGACACAATTAGTTTAGTTCTCTGCAGTTCTGTAACATCTGTATTTCCCATAACACATAAGTCATTCCATGCCAAATCCACAAAATTTGATCTTCTTGTCTCCGATTTCATTGATATTAAATTTACATGTTCTGTGAATGAAACACCTGTTCTTTTGTTAGTCTGTAAATTGATTATTTTGGTAAATACAAAACATTAAATTTTCAGATATTTTAGCACGCTGTTCTACATAAGTATAAATATCTCTGGTATTATTTTTCAGATAAATATGATCTGTGACTCATTTTGAATACTGAAATATATACTTCATTTATGTTACACAAAAGATAATTAGTTTAATATTTTCTATTTTTACAGTCATTAATGTTACAAACATTATTAACAATACTAACTCTATACATTAAGTTTCCGGAAAAAAATTTAAAACATAGCTTGAGGATAATGGAAAATTGAAGCTATTAACAGTGAAGCAACAAGATTCTAATGTAAGAACAAATTAGAAACTAAAAACTTCACTTATCTCAGGAATGCTGCACGATCTTTTTGCACAAACTGACCCAGGGTTTCAAGTTGTCTCCAACTCATTCTCAAAGCTATGATAAGTGAAGTTTTTAGTTTCTAATTTGTTCTTACTATAGCTTGAGGATGCCATATAATCCTAAAAAAAATTCAGATTGGAATTCCAAATAAATACAGAGAAATTAAATAACTTACCAAGCCGTGCCGACAAGCAGTAACACTGCCTCCACGTAGGAATTATTTTGTTTAATGACGCTGTCAATTACTGGGATCACATCAGCATCACCAGTGTGTTGGAATTTCATCCCACAGGAGTTCTTTTACATGCCAGTAAATCTACAGACATGAGGCTGTTGTTTTTAAGCACAAACACAAACACTGAAATAGCTATAGCAGACACTTTGGTCCATCGCTCTACACACAGCACACGGTTAACATTCCACGATTTAAAATTCCAATAATAGATTTACACTTACAGTCATTACCTTCGAGTTACACTGATTTTTAAATATCCACCACTCTTCCTTCACTTTAAAACAAAGTTTTTTTATTAATGCCTGAGATGCAGATACTGGAACAAAACAATGCAATTGTAGAGTGCCTCGCAATACTTTTGCTTGTTGGTATCTTGACTGAAAAGTATTATTATGCTCCTTGTGTTCGTTATCAGACAAAAAGTTGGAGACAATTGTATTCCTGGTGAAATAAATCGTGGAATGTTAACAGTCTGATCTTGATGGAACTGCAACACATGATACGTAATCAGCTAGTACACAGTATATGTACCTCTTGACCTATGTGACGGCGGTATTGCAGCATTACTGCTTGTCTGCATGGCTTGGTAAGCCACTTAATTTCTTGTGTTTATTTGGAATTCCAATCTGAAGTTTTTTTAGGATTATATGGCATCATCAAGCTAAGTTTAAAAATTTTTTTTTCTGGTAAGGTAATGTAAAGAGTTAGAATTGCTAATGATGTTTGTAACGTTAATGGCTTTATAAAATTAGAAAATATTAAACTAATTATTTTTTGTTTAACTTATAAATGAAGTATATATTTCAATATTCAAAATGACCCACAGATCATATTTATCTGAAAAATAATACCAGAGATATTTATATTTATGCAGAACGGTGTGCGTAAAATATCCGAAAATTTAATGTTTAATATTTACCAAAATAATTAACTTACAGACTAACAATAGAATAGGTGTATCATTTTTCATTCACAGAACATGTAAATTTAATATCAATGAAATCGGAGATGTGAAGGTCAAATTTTGTGCAATTGGACATGGAATAACTCATATATGTATATTTCAACCAACATTTGTATCAATCAACATAATTTAAAATTAAGTACAAAAAGCATTCAAGTTAAAATTGTCTTATGTTTGATATAGTAAGATATTAACACATATAAGGTCACATCCTATTTATAAAAGTACGAAGATCAAGTATCACTCATGTCAAAAAAATGTGCATAAAATATATCACAAAACAACCATCTTATCAGTCTGAGATTATTTTTATTTCTACTGAAAATAGCTAACTTTATGTGGGTTGAGGCTTGAGTTAAAATTAATTAATCTTCACCAGACTTGGCATAGGTTGTTTTCCACTGTAATGGAAGATATATGGTGTGCCATTATAAAAATTCAAGAAAAAAAAATTCATATATGAGCTAAGAGCCACCCTAATAACACATTCCTACAATTAGCAGTGAAAGTTCTGCATGACTCACTCCAGCACAACAGGGTTGATGGCACTGATGATGTTCCTTATTTTCTTTAAGTGTACGATAGTATGAGGCTTGTTGCAATACTCCCTACCTTCTAAACAACCCCATAGAAAGTATTCAGCTGTAGTCAGATCAGGAGATTGGCAGCCCAGCTATGTCTTCTATTCATGCAATTATGTATCCTGGAAATATATTTCTCAGACTATTCATTGCATTTTGAGCAGTGCATGCTGTGGTGCCATCTATCTAAAATCATAATTCATCATCAAAATTACTTATGTCAAGAATTTCCAACACTGTGAGCATTTGTTGGTACTATTTCAAATTGACTATCACAGCACGACCAATTATTTGAAAAACTACGGGCCGACAACTCCAAAGGCAGAGATGCCACACCACTCCATTACTTCTGGACTGTGCAGTGGTTCTTCCTGCACTTGTAAGGGTTGTTCATCAGTCCAGTAGCCAAAATTCTGTTTCTTTACATAAGCAGAAAGGTGGAAATGAACTTCACCTGACATAATCAGCCTGTTCAAACTATCAGTGAATGTGTACCATACTCCTTTGAGGAATAAAGCTACGTAGGCTTTCACGGCCGGCGTCTAAATTGTAGAATGAAGTATCTTCTGGGCTGTTATGCCGTGGTCTGCTGGAGATCTGTCTTCGAGACGTTTCGTTTACAACTGCGGTAAACATCCTCAGTGGCGTTGTCGAAGTCAACTCATGGAAGGTATCACTGTGACTGATGCGTCGACTGTCTGTGGGGCTCCATTTATACCATGCGCAACGTGCGCTGATTGGCCCGGGGCGTCCAGAGGCGTGGTGGCTGGTGGAGGGGGTTCTATCTCTCTTATGCTGCTGGTCTCTTCTGATTGGCTTGCCTTGCTATCCTGCTTCTTATGATGTTCTATGACCGGATGCCAGTTGCTGTTTAATCTTAAGGCCTCCTCCTTCTTATTAACGTCTGGAAGACAGATCTCCAGCAGACCACGGCATAACAGCCCGGAAGATACTTCATTCTACAATTCCTTTGAGGAAGTTTATCAGTTGGTTTAACTTGATGCACAAATTTGTACAGATGAAGTTTGAAGTCACAGTGTAGAATGTGGTGAAAACTTCTGTCCAATAGATTCAAAGCAATTGACTGACGCCTTGCAGAGCATGTACAGGAAATATCAGTTGTTAAAATAAGTCTCCACAGAAAAGATGTTTTCCACCTCACTGCTGTACAATTGACACTATTACCCATCCAATTAATAGTAATTTGCAAGCTGATGAATGCAATGCCATTAAGCTACGGCAAGCAACAGAAACTGGCACATTAGTGGAACTGTACTTAGACTTTAAATCAACAACTACGGCTGGAGGAATCCTCAGCGCAATTTCCACTGTCTTCACATGCAGACAGCTCTTAAATGGCAATATTCTCCACCTTCAAGACTTTCAAGACACTGTGGTCAGTATACATCAAACATCGGCTGTTGCCCAAAAGCCCAAACTAACATTCAATCTTAATCCCTGCCACTGGTTCAGCAAGCGTAAGGCCTAAATGCAAGTCAACGAATACATTTATATGATCATTGAAATCCAAAGCAAACAAACTGTTAAATACATCAGTAGTTGGCTGTGTTAGGTCATGGTTGGCAGTTTAGATACTTTTTAAAAACTCACGTTCAAGTTCACAAATAAGCCTGTTGGTGCTTGTCAGCTTAGGTACAGGAAATGTCAGTTGTTAAAACATGCCTCCACAAAGATGTTTTTCACCTCGCCACCATACAACTATTACTCATCCAATTAATAGTAATTTGCAAGGTAATAAATACCATGCCATTAAGCTATGGCAAGCAACAGAAACCAGGACATTAGTGAGCAATTGCATTTAGACTTTAAATCAACAACTATAGCTGGAGGAATCTGCGGCACAATTTCCACTGTCTTCACATGTAGGCAGCTTTTAGACAGCAATATTCGCCACCTTCAAGACACCGCAGTCAGTATGCACGGTGAACAAGATGAACTGTAGGCCAGACTTAGGGTTGTGAGTATTAATAAAAATGTTTGTAACTCAAACAAATTAATTTATTATAACTTTTTTACATTCACTGAAATCTATCACTATTTCTCACAACATAAACACTTCCGAAAACAAAGGTGCTCTTTCTAACTCTGCAAGATCTCACTTGAGTTGAGCATTTTTGCTGACATCATCCTATTTTCTGGAAGAATAAATATAGAAATGCTTTCTACTCCCTTACTCTTCCAAAACAAGTTACTCTTCTGTATATGCACTTTCTGATAATCCTTCAAAGGTATTCATACAAATATTTCTTTATGTTGAATCCCACAGTTCTGAAAAAAAGGTAATTGATGTAAGTATTTTAGCAAAGAATAAGAACATTTCACTTTTTGCCTGGTGAAAGAATTCACTATCGTATGAACAATGCTTTTTGAAAGATATAATAGTGTTAGTATCCAGAAATTTCATGTTGTCAGAAATGTATTTTTTTATAAGGTGCAACTTCTTGTAACTAGGGAGATACTGTTTTTCAGTAAAGTGAAAAACTGAAATACTGAGCAAATTAATTGCTTTTCAAGCACTATTTAAAAATGCACTGAAAGGTAACATGCACATTTATGCCAATTTTTCTGAATATGCTGGAATAATCTAGAATTTAGCAAAATCTTCCTTAGTCTCAAACTTAATTACTTATAGCACTCACTTGGCAATGGTATTGATGAAATCAAAGTCCACAATGCATTTGTATTTCGGCATGTCTATGCATTCATCTCCTACTACAATTAATAACTGTAGCTTCACCAATGAGGAAATCTAGAACAGAAAAAAATATATAAATAAATTAATTAATCTAGAAAACTTTCATAAATGTAATAGGTAATATGAGCCGACAGAAAATTGAAATCAATTAGAGGAAACTTAAACAAGTAAAAAATATTGTATGAGTGAGTGAGTGAGTGAGTGAGTGAGTGAGTGAGTGAGTGAGTGAGTGAGTGAGTGAGTGAGTGAGTGAGTGAGTGAGTGAGTGAGGCTTAAGGGCCCGTCGACAGCTAGATCATTCGGGCCCCAAAAATATTGTGTTGTACCTTATATTTCAATAGTGAGGGTTTGGAATAACTAACAGTATTTTTTGTACAGTTTAATACTCTCCTCAACACCGAATCTTTTAGTGACTATTTTCAGTGTATAGAAACAATGGACTAGGTGTTAAATCTGTGGCTTTATATGAGCAGTACCTTCCTAAGGCCACTGACTGATATGTGTAAATGTCAAGACCAACAAAACCACCATGACAAAAGTATTTTTTAAGGAAGAAAAGAAAAAGCAAACTATTTTAATTTTTGTAACGCTTAATGATAAGTTCCCAATTTGGTAAGTATTAACAAATGCAGAGTGTTAAAGTTTAGCTTTTCTATTTATACTAATACTATGGGCTGAAATAATTATTTGAAATTATTTTTGAAATTATTTTCTTATTTAACAACGCTGTCAATTACCTATCACATCAGCGTCACCGGTGTGCCAGAATTTCGTCCCGCAGGAGTTCTTTTACATGCCAGTAAATCTACTGACATGGAGCTGTCTTTTTTAAGCACACTTAAAAACCATCGGCCTGGGCCGGGTTTGAACCCGCGACCTTGGGATCAGTAAGCCAGCGTCTAACCAACTGAGCCACCCAGACCGACGGGTATCTGTATTAATGCAAACCTTATCACTCCAGAACATAAAGTACCCCTGGAACAAAAACAAACTTAGAGACTAAAAGCTTCACTTATCTTAGTAATTGCTGCAAGTTCTTGCAAGTCCTGCTGACATAGGTTTCATGATGCTTCCATCATATTTTCAAAGCTTTTAGTCTCTCAAGTTTGTTTTTATTTTAGATTCTGTTGCTTCACTGTTAAGAGTTTCAGCTTTTTCATTGACTGTACTCCTGGATAGAAGTACCTGAATTAACACATCTTTTGTTTCTCAGTCACTGAAATTATTTCTATTCAAACAAATTTCACTTTCACTTGAAGTTGAATCAGGCAGACGTTTTGGTTTCTATGCAATATTCACAAAAATTATCTCAGCTAAATTATGTCAGAATAACACCCTTTATAAACAAAAAGCACGATTATACATCCTAAGTACTGTAAAATCCAGCTTAACCAATTACAGCTCGCTGAGCCATTTCAGATAACACATTTTTACAGATAATAGATGGTTTAAGTACTTAAAGGAAGAAAATAACTGTATTCCAAATGTAAGTAATAATGTTTAATACGGGGTCCAGCAGAATAAATAGTCTGATTTGAGTCACACAGTAGGGCGTCACTGCTTGTGCATGTGCAAAATTAGTTTGCGTGCCTTTTTGAGGAAGGACTGCCATTTGTAATTATGCTCTTATGGAGTCCAGAACATTGTGCATTCGCCATAGAGAAGTATTTAAAAAATTATGAGTCTTTCACCACAGTACAGCGACTCTTTCATCGCCATTCGGGTTGGGATAACATTATAAAGTCCCAGACCATCAGGTGATTGTATGGTGGGTGCAACAATTCCAGACTACTGCATCTTGTGCAAAGAAGAAAAGCCCAGGGCGTCCAAAGACCAGTGAATCCTCGAGTGAGTGGAGAAGGCCCATGAAGCACTCATTCAAAGTGTTCTGCTGCAAGACATGCCTTGGCTCTAAGAATATCAGATTGTTCACTGAGGTGCATCATACATATGAACTGCACTACCATCCATGTCTAGTAGCATTCTTTTCCAAGCTAAATGGTTTCCAGATTTGGAGACATTCATTGGCCAACTTGGTTGCCTGATTTCACTGTCCCTGACTTCTTATGGGGATACTTGAAGGGTAAAGCACTACATGTCCTCATACCATGGCTGACACAATAGGAGGATATGTGCAGTCCTGGAGGACATGCTACTGAATATCAGGTAATGGTAACTTTCATTCACCGATTCAAATTTTCTGCAATGAGAGAAGCAACTGTATACAATTTGCTACCAGAAACCCAAAAATAATAAATAATGTAAACACAATAAAAAACAAATTATCCCAAACTGAAGTATTGGCCTTAGTAAATTATGATATGAAGGATAATTATATGCGTTTATAATGGTTTAATAAAAATAGATGTAATTTTATTTGCAACATTAACATAACTTTCATTTTGATACAAAAAATGACTGTTATGTTTGGAAATGCCAAGTTGGCTAACCACGTAGCAAGCTGATTGCAACTTCTGCTAAATGACAGAGAGAGAAATGCTCGTAGGAAGGAAAGCAAAGAATGAGAATGCAGTGCACTTGTGCAATAACAATTGTATCTCTTGGATTTGTTGATCATCCTGCGTTAACTCATGTACTTCCAAATACAAGCTTTGCTCCACTCTCCATGACCTCTCGCCTTAAAATCTGTTTATGCATGTCTACAGCTTGTTCACCGAATGCACTGGCGTTTGGCAAAAAAGGCATGGGAAGATTAAACAAGCAACTTCATATAGAAGAAAGTGCAACACTCAATGTTCTCGTATGCATGCCTATAGAGAGAAACACACATTCACATACAAGAAAAAATTGTGGGTTTGTATTTGTATGTGATCACCCAAGAACCGCCACTGTCTGTAGGTTTCTTTTTGTTTTACCTATATATAATTTGTCACATTGTTATTTTGTATATGCCTGATTTTTGCGTTGGTATTGGTTCTTTTAAGGGTGACTTCAGAAGGTTTTGGATGGAAAAAGAATTCTTTGTGGCTATTTTTTTTAACCTCTAAAAATTCTTTTGAATTTTTCATGTAGAGTGGGGTGACATGTGAATTTTTTATGGATGACTATTTCTTTTTCTGATGTAAATGTCCCGATATTTTGGATCAATTTCTATCATTTGGCTTTTGTTACTTTCTTCTTTATGATGTATTTTAGGAACTATTCTGTTCTGCAACTTTTTCGTTCTTCATGAAAATGAAAACATTCAAGACCATCTTTCTAATTTGTGAAGGATTTTGACACGAAATTTCCTAGCCTTTAATTTCCCCACCCTTCCTCATTGGAAGAAAGAAAAACACATCCGTGACAAAGAGTGCCATTAAGTCACTGTAACACAACAATTTAAATTGACAAAGGCAACCTATCTTGAAACACATTCCTTTCCATACTGGGAACATATTTTGTATCTGGAGTCTAAGATTCTGTCAATAACAAAACCTCACGAGCATATCTTGGAGGATATGCATTCATAACATGCAGCCTTATGTACAACTTGAGATGGGAAAAAGATTCCCTTGACTACCAATAGTGACAGAAATAACAGGAGAGCAAAAATGTTATGGATGGGCTGCGGGGTGTTTTGCCGGTCTGTGTCCTCGGTGCTTGTTGGGTCTGCCGCTGGCATGGAGGGGTGTGAGTGGAACCATACAATATTTTTGAAACTACTTTTGAGGGCTTTATTTGCCAATTTTGTGGGGGGAGATGCTGGGGCTGGCCATTGTTGTTGTCCATGGGTTTTTGGTGTCTCTTTGGGAAACTATCCATCACTCACCATAGTTCACATTGAGAAATAAATAATAAATAAATAAGTGACTTTGCTTTCATTAAATTTGTCTCAGCATGTTTGTACTGTAAAAGTTCTTGGTTCTGCTCTTAGTTTAATGGTTAGAATGGGTTTGTTAGTGATAACAGTTGGTTTTTCATGTTTGGCAGTTTGCTGTCATTCACTCTCTTGCATTCCAGTTTTTTGATGAAAGGCTGGTAATTTGTTTAATGGTTGGGCAGCAAGGGCAACAAAGTGGATAGACTTCCTACGTGTATTGCCAAATTCAAAGAAAGGGCATATAGAAGATTCTGCTATGGCAATCTTGTGCAGATGTTTAGCCTGTTAGAATCTAAAAATTGCCACTGAAGATTTTATTAGCGGTGTAGGAAGTCTATATTATACAGAACTTCTCATATTACTACTAAATTTTTCAGGCTGCTACTGGAGAAAATATTGCCAAATATTTGAGAATCGTAAAAATGGATAAACTTCATGGAAACTTTTTTTTTTTTTTTTTTTTTTTTTTTTACAAATGTGCATTCTTAAGTACTATTTAGCTTTTTCCATATATAGAATAGCCTACTCAGGGGTCTCCATCTAGGGGATATGTGAATAGTGACCACAAGGTACCCAAGCTGAGCAGAACATTACTTCCACTTACTGGTGTTATGCTCCTCACTGTAACTTTTCTATCTGACCTTACCTTGGTCATCTCTTGTTCTCTTCCGACTCCAATGCTATTAGGGTTCCTGAGGGCTAGGGAGTCTTTATGTTTCCAACCTCTCCATTTCTCTAATTTCTCTACAAAACCTTAACCCCTAACATGCTGACCTGTCATGGCATGTAATACGTCCTCTGATTGGTAATCAGAGGATATGGTGGGTGAATTTATTTTGATAACTCTCCCGGTCAGGTCGGTGAGACCCATAAACCAACGACAGGTGTGGTCCTCCAGACATTCTGGGGGTTGTGAGAGAGCGATGTGACCGCCAAAACATAAAAATATGGTGCTCTCTAAAAAGCGGTTACATTTATTGCTAAGTATCTTATGAAAAATACTGGAGAGCAAGAGAATTAAGGACTTTATTGTCAGAAATCCAGCATTAGCTAACAACAACAACTTTCATTCACCACCTGGAGGAATGCATTGAAAAGTGGCAACCACCTACATGGTATCATATTCAAAATCAAGTAATGCTGTATTTTGTGATAAAATGGCATATATCCCTCTGTTTTTTTACTGGGTTTCAATACATTTGTCAATTCATTTTGAAGTTATGTTCTGTTTATATCCTACTATACATTCTGCCGGACCCTATATGACAGTGATTCAAAAAGTAGCAGCAGACTAAAGATATTAAATGCAGTTAATACTTCAGTAATTTCACCTCCCAGGAAATGAAGATACATGCTTTCAAAAAGTTCTGATATATGTGCACCTCTCTAGCAATGTGCATCATAGAAGAACAACAATCACTAATGTGATTTTTGTGATCAGGAGGCAAAAAAACCTTGACATATCCATAGAAGGATGTTGGAGACAGCTGCATTAGTGAGAGTAGCATACAAGAGGGTAAATGTGAATGTACATCAGTTACAGAAAAGCAACACTTTGGTCATCCCAGCAGGGCTGTTACTGATGGGAATGTGGGATGCACTGACAGGTTGATTTGTGAGAACCGGCATATTTTTGTGGAAGTATTGATCACGGACCTGAGTACCATTATTATGGAGGTTTCATTTCTGGCACAATAACTATAAAGGAGACTACTTTTTGGCATGTATCGTCACAAAGCACAAAACCTTGGTGCAACACTATGGCACCAGACAGCAAAAGGCAGTCTACAAAATGGCAACACATGTCTTTTCCAGCCATGAAGAAATCCAAGTCTGAACCCTTGTCAGAAAGGTTCTTTTCAACTACTTCTGTGACACAAATGGGCTTTTGCAGTACTATCAGCAAATGGATGAAACAGTGAACAGTGCCTGGTAAAGTGCAATGTCAGAGAGTGAGCTAAAGCCAGCAATAGGGAGCTGTCACAGAGGACTTCTGTCTAGAGGTGCTCTTATCCTTTACAACATATGCTGTCACACCACCACTGCAACTCTGGATGTCATTTGGAGATTAAGATTTCAGATCTTACAACATCCCCCATAGATATGTGGATACCCGAAGAAATGCTCTCAGAGGACAACAATTTGAAAGGTTAAAGATGTGGTGGATTTTTGGTTGTGGACACAAACAAAAATGCTTGGATCAATAAAGTTGTGAGAAATGTATAGAAAAATGACTTATTTTTTTATAAGTTTAACGTCCTTTAACCAGTTAAGCCATATTGGACAGCTGAAATTGGTAAAGTGATCCTCTAATGAGCCTGGGTTCCATTGTGCTTAGTTACATGACATTTGTCTTTTAGGATAAGGGAGAATATTGAAAAAAAAAAAAAAAAACCTTAAGAGTTATCTTAGAGCTAACTCAATCTAACCAAGATTCAATCTTGGGAGCTCTGGAATGTAAGGCGAACATGTTATCCCCATATCACAGAGGTGTGCTAATTAAATCTTGCTTGTAACTAGTGCCTGAAATATATACTTTGCAAAAATAGTTTGCTGTTACTTTTTGAATCACCCTTGCACAAAGCAAGTATTGCATACCGTATTAAAATATACTTAGTATTTAGAAAACCTACTTCATAAAATCAGCAATTTTTTCTAATCTTGCTTCTTGCAACACTTGTGAATAGTTATATAAGATCACTGTTGGATAAACATACCTATTGATGTTGATTCACTGGATTGTTCCACAAAATGCAAGACAAACAAAAGAGAAAAGTTTTATGTTATTGATAGTGCATAATTTAATACTTCTATTAAGATTTGAATACATATATTTTTTATCTCTAACGGTTTGAATCTCCCATCTGCTATCATACTGTCGCTAATGGCTTCAAGTTTCTGCTCAATCCTATTACATGCTTTCTTTTCATTGACATTTTAAACCCAAATAAACCACACATTCAAACACCAGAAGTAAAATAATAGTGAGTCTATGCATTGAATGGGTGTGCAAAACAGTTCATGCTTACTATAACAGCACAATATTTCTTAGAATTTGAGATAGGGGATGATTAATTGCATACAAGTTCTTGCATTGGAATTTAGAGTTAGGGCAAAAGAACAATGCCAATTGTCTCATCAAGGTTGCCAATGCGATTTTGAGCATCTTTTATTTTTTCCTTCATTCTTTCTTACTTTTTCTATTTTTTCTTCTGCTATTTTGGTTAAAAGGATGAATAAAGAATACTGTATACCTTTACTGGAAATTATGGATGAAAATTATGCTTAAACATTTTAAATTATTATCTGGCAAAGCCATAAAGCATATTGGAAAGAATGTGAAACTGCCCAGCTGTTTATGTGAGCTTATCTCATAAATACGAGACAGCGTATGTACACTCTGTTCAGGTGCAATCATATCTTCAGGACAGAAATGTCTCATTTATCAGCAGGTGCGAGAGATCATCTATACATAGTAATAAATATTAAATTCTTTTAGTTGAAGCTTCTTGTGCTTACAACAAAAACAAAGTATATCCAAAAGGTACATCAAAGTAACAGTAAGAGACAGTGAAAAACAACAAACTGAACAAAAGCATATGCCAGTTCTTTCTGCTTTTGTTCATATACTGCTTCTATCTGACTGCACTGTCCCAGCATATAATACCATAATGTCACACTGCCTCTTTGTGTCTTAATTCACATTAACTGTTTTGTTGGAACAAAGCAAGAGCCAGCTCAATTGGTATCTGCACATAGGCTAGTGGGAAAGACTATTTGATGTTTGTAGCAATGATATGTCAATTTTTCAAATAAAAATCATACGCTGTATTAATGAAAAAGTCAGAGAACAGATGACTTTCATATCATAGGACCATTAGTGCATAAGGGTTAAATCCGTGTCACAGCTATAATACATAACAATTTTATGACAGAAGCTAAATTGTCACAGCAGCTATTATTATTTAGAAGTTAAATGTTAATAAAATTCATAAAATAGACATGTTTATCTTAACATAGACAGGTATTTTAGAACATTTAAAAATTTGCGAGATTGGATCAGGACTGAAAAATTCAATACCATAGCCAGGATTTGAACCACAGATCTTATTGCTTCACACACGGCTGCTGTAACCACTGAGCTATCATGGCAACTTGTTACTTACCAGTGTGACACTAAATTCCCCATCACTCAGAAGTGAGATTTCCTAGTGGTCTACGAATACGAATCAGTTGGGGAATTTAACGTCATACTGGCAAGTTGCCATGGTAGCTCAGAGGTTACAACAGTTGCACATGAAGCAGAAAAATCTGTGGTTTAAATCCCGGCTGTGACATTGAACTTTTCAGTCCTGATTCTATCTCTCAAACATTGCCCATACATGGCTTGTGTGTTTAAAACAATCAGTAAGTTGGTTGGCATAAAATAATTATCATTTCAAAATGTGTTATGTAACAACCCATAACCATTTTTATGCATCTCTTCAAGTGAATAATATGTTCTGATGTCTACCTGTGACAGCAATATTGCTGTTAAACTTGTTCCTCCTTCCACAATTGAATAGAAGATTGCCAAAAGCCGATCTACAGCAAATGCTTTTGGTCCCAGCAGCAGTTCTGCTTGTTTTTTTGCCATTGCCTGCAGCTTTTTCTTTGTCTTACGCTCCTTCCCATGATTTTTCATGAAGAGGCGCCGATCTGTACGAGCAGGATTGTGTGATGCTAGGTATGCAGCAATGAGGAAATATTTGGTGTAGAATGGCAGCTCAAAACTGAGTGCAACTGCTGAGGAGGTAAGAATTTTCTCTTGCTCTTGGCTGTAGAAAAGATAATAAGGATGAAAGAATTGTCTCAAAAGAAGGGTTGATAAAATGAACTGGCTACAGTGTCTCACAAATATGTTTTCCTTACTTAGATGTGGATCGAAGATAAAGCTGGGTTAATGATGCCTTCAAGTGAGGGGTTACTTGTCGCCAAAGTTTGCTAACCTCATCCACACTGATCTCTCCTTTCTCTATTGGCTCACAGTACTTAGGAAAGTTCAACCGTGCCTGTAAATGTACATAGAGTTTGAAGAGTTAAATTTTATTAAGGCAAAAATAGATGAACACTAATGTAATTTCTATCAAATATACTGTTTTTACTGCTTTTAAAATTGTAATATCCCCTTTCAGTTTCAATTATTTTTGGAAACTGATAAAAATAAATTCAATCAAATGAACATTGCAAGCAGCTCCAAACCTGTAATCATGTTTGGTTTTACTTTCTCTACAGCTTATCTACAGTAAGCAGAAAAAGAACTATATTTCAACCAAAAATTCAATTCATTATTTGAGATATCACTGGAGATACATGTTTTGAGTTTCCTGAATAAAAAAAAACTGAATTTTTAAAAAATGACTGAATTTGAACAGAATTGGGATATATTCTTCACCCTCTGTCCTCTATGTGATCTGCAAGAGGAAATGGACCAAGGCCACCTTCAAATATGCTCGGCCACTTCTGTTGCCCCATCCATCAGTGAAAAATATTGGAGAGCAAGAGGACTAATAACTTCACTGTCAGAAATCCAGCATTAGCTAACAGCAATAGAAAATGACATAGTATATCGTGTGTGCTTTTTTATTCTTTTTTTGGTTTATTTGTTAGCAACAAGCTTTATTACAACATAAAACTACATGTTTATGTTATCTATATTTTCTACAACATTGAGCATTTTATAATATATATCTACTACAAGAAAATGACAACTAAAGTTGCTTATTTATAGATGTCTGCCATCCTAATTTCTCAAAAGCAATAGATTTTATATTTTGAAAATGTGTTTATAATACGTTAGCAGTACAATATATTTTATGCAAAATTTTCACCTAGCAGATTTGGCATTTTTCCCCTTTCTTTTGTGTGAAACACTATGATGCTAATTTGTAATTCACCTATATGTTTGCTTAATTTTAATCATTTTCAGATGGGATATTTCTGAAACAGCTCAACCAAGGTACTGATTGGAGTCCCTCCTACTACTGCCAACCATTGCAATGTCTGATGCTCTCTAGAGTGATATTGTCCAATTAACAGGAGCATTTGCTAATGCAGGCACTTGAATGTTATGCACATTGTTTGTAATTTGACGGTGGCACTGGCAGTAACACTTCTGTAATGTTCATATCATGAAACGTCCTTCCTAGCAATTCTATTACATTCAAATGTTCAGGACAGTGTATAAACAAATAAATAGTATCCATATATCAGGAACAGCAAAGCACAAGTGAAGACAGAAATTGGGGGAGAAATCTTTAGAGTAAGGAGAGGAGTCAAACAGTGTGACCCCATCTCGCCCAAACTCTTCACATGCACAACAGAGGTAATCTTCAGAAAACTGAACTGGAAGAGGAAAGGGATAAATATCTGTGGAAGATGCTTGCAAATTTAAGATTTGCAGACAATATAGTATTGTACACAAAATCTGTCATAGAACTACAGGAAATGGTAGCAAAACTGAGCACTAAAAGTGCATTATCTGGACTAAAAATGAACTCTACAAAGACCTAAGCAATGACAAAATAGACGGCACACAAATTCAATACTGCAGCTTGTAATATTTGGAGTCAAGCAGTTAGACTAACAGAGAAAAGGGACAAAGAAATGCAAAGAATAAGTCAAGCATTCGGGAAGTTCTCGGGATTCAAATTCCTACTCCTAGACAAAGAAATTATTCATTTAAAACTGGAAACCTTACAAACCTGTATCATACCAGTGCTAACATATAGTAGCCAAACCTGGCTACTGACAAAACAAAAACAGAAGATACAAATATGCCAGCACAAAATGGAAAGATCTTGGAAATTAAACTACAAGACAAAGTGGGAAATGAAGAACTGAGATTATGAAGTGGCATCGAAAACGCACAGAAAACAACAAGAAGACTCAAATGGAAATAGGGAAGACATGTGCTCAGACTACCTGCAGACAGAGGGGCCTATGCCACCATGATGTGGGACCTAAGAAGAGGGAAAAGAAGAAGGGGGAGACCACGAAGGAGATGAGCACAGGAGTTCACGGAAACAATTGGATTGCAGTGGACACGACTAGTGAAGAACAGGAAAGAGTGAAAAATTACAATTTTAAGTTTAAAACAAAGCACTCAGATCTTAGAATTAAAAGTGTAGTGTAAAGCGACAAGACTGGAAGTTTGAGATAGGCATGTGTAAAACTGAGCTAACCCTACCCGGGTAAGAAACCGTTGTCTGCAAAGGATTTTGTGGCTTTTCTTATTCTTATTATATATCAGGTCAATCAATAATAAACATTATGTCTGATATAAACACACAGACTGCAGTCATGTTATGAAGAGTAACAAGTGATAATGATGGATTACTGGGGAGGACTTGGTGACTGTGATGTAAACTAATATATAATTAAGAGAAATACATAATTTTTTGTAACCTGCACATCACTCATTTACTATTTAAGAACAGTTTTTAAAGCTGATTGTGTTCATCAGCTTTGGATTAACTATAAGGTTCATGATGTTGAGGATATGCTCCTCTCTGCAGCAGGATGTTGCCAGGTAGGATTTGAAATGTTATGATCTGGTCACATGCTGCTGTAAAAATGTAGATCCATCTGGTAAAAGAGAGGAGCACATCTCAAATACTGGCAGGGCACTGTTAATGTGTGTTATTTTTCTTGAGTCTGACTTGAATTCATACCATGTATCGTAGCTCTGTAAGATCTCTGCAAGCTCTGTAGAAAATACCAAGGAACAATTTTAAATAACTGATGTATACGTTTTCTGGCCATTTGTCTGCTTTATCACAGAGCAACAGATCTAGCACATCATCTGCAAAAATAAAGAATATGTAATTATATGCACTGAGGGAACAGTTAGTTAAAAATGGGTTAGGAGATTGGTGGCTTAGAATTGGATTGTTTGGAAGAGGTTTTTGGAGAGAAGTGAGAACGAGAATGGAGGATATGGATAGACAAATTTTATTTACTCAGATGAGGTTGAAACATACACTGACATACTATATAGGGAAATTAAAGATGACTCAGAAAAGGAAATACTTGTGAGCTTATTCAAAAAATGAAAGAGAGGGGTTAGCTTGGTTTAGATTAGGAGTTTGGAAACTAAGGGGAATGAGACAAGAGGTTATTCTGGGAATATGCCCAGTTTGTGGGGATAAGGAAGATGAAATTTATGTTATCTTTTACTGTAAAGGCACAAACATTTGGACGGAAGATTTATTAAGTAGGAAATGATTATCTAGGAATAAAGAAATTGTAATTAGATTTTTAAAGACCAGAAGCAGATACCTAAATTAGGGGAGTTTTTATAGAAGGTTAGGAGGAAATGGAGATGGTCAGTTAAGGAATATGGTACATAGATTTAGGTTACAAGGTAAAGAGTATTGGAATTTTACTTTAGTAGGATCTGACTAGCTGACTAGGCTTAGGCCAGATAATTAAGGAAATTGGGTATAATGTGATGTAATGGATATTTTGTTTTTTAAGAGCTCATTATAAACTGTATCTAATTGGATATGACTAGCAAACAGCCTTGGCTGAATGCCTAGCCATATTCATAATTGTAATAACATAGCACTAATAAATATAAATAATAATAATAATAATAATAATAATAATAATAATAATAATAATAATAATAATAATAATAATAATAATAATAATAATAATAATAATAATAATAATAATAATAATAATAATAATAATAATAATAATAATAATAATAATAATAATAATAATAATAATAATAATAATAATAATAATAATAATAATAATAATAATAATAATAATAATAATAATAATAATAATAATAATAATAATAATAATAATAATAATAATAATAATAATAATAATAATAATAATAATAATAATAATAATAATAATAATAATAATAATAATAATAATAATAATAATAATAATAATAATAATAATAATACGTGCACTATTATAGTACATTATGCTTGGTGGCCCACTGCACCAGAAGCTGTTGAATTAGATTTTTAGTGTAGGCCAAGTCAAATTTAAAACTGTAATGAGTTTCCCTTATAGATTTGTTTTGAATCAGTGGCAGCCTCATTGTTATCGTCTTTCCAGTAAAGAAAACTCTTTGCGCTCTTTACTGTTTGAATAGTTCTGTTTGTTTTCCAGTCAACACTAATGGGCCACCTGATATATAATACTGACTATAACCAATGACAAGTTCTCTATCATATACAACATACTTTAATGATGATTGGAAGTTTTTTGAAAAGGTGAAATTAAACTTTTAAGTGAAGACAAGTTTCATTTATACTTACCTCACTTACTTTTGAAAATTGAGACATGTTTTGAGAGTCTTTGTTGCCATCTTCAGCTAACAACTGACTCATAGATGTGGATGTTGTGTTGTAGTGTAAATAAAACTTACCTTTAATTAAAATATGCAATACATTCTGAAAAGTAATTTATTTTCTTCCCTGATTAAACTTCTAGAAGTAGCGGTCCCAGGTTGCGAAGGCCGCATAACTGGCTGGGAGGGCTCGGGTCGCTGACCATGCCTCACAAAAAAATTATTTTGTTGTTTAACGACGCTGTCAATTGCCAGGATCACATCAGCGTCGCTGGTGTGCCGGAATTTCGTCCTGCAGGAGTTCTTTTACATGCCAGCAAATCTACTGACATGGAGCTGTGGTTTTTAAGCACACTTAAAAACCGTTGGCCTGGGCCGGGTTTGAACCCGTGACCTTGGGATCAGTAGGCCAGCATCTAACCAACTGAGCCACCCAGACCAACGACCATGCCTCACCCTTAGTACTGCACTCCACTAATGATGCCTGTACTGGGGGGCATGCATCGGCTGGGCGGCAAGCCTTGGCCCTTCATGGGCTGTTGCACTAAGGTTTAGATAGATTAAACTTCTATTCAAATTCATGCTGCTTTTCTCAACCACCACCAACTGATACAGAACTCCAGGAGCTTAATGGCTTAGTTTTTAATTATTGTTTCCGTAAGTCATGAAATTTGTTGCATTAACAGTTTTGAATATGTTATCTGTCATCTTTCATCATTCTTGTTTTTTCTAGCACAGTAAAATGTTCAAATTTAATTTGAATACAAAATTTTATACTGAGCAAGACAAATATGCACCTAAAATATGCAGCTACGAGGACTGTCCTAGAAGTTCCCGGCCTAACAAAGAAAGCACAACAATTTTGGGAGAAAACACCTTTACTTTCTTACATAGTCTACTTTCAGCTTGATACACTTTTCCCAGTGATGCTCAATAGCTTCAATACCCTGTTTATAACAAGCACCATTGGGCTCTGCAAAATGGTCACCAACTGCAGACTCCATCTCTTCATTATTGGCAAATTTTTTACCACCAAGCCATTTCTTCAAGTTTGGAAACAGAAAATAACCACAGGGGACTAAATCTGGCAAATAGGCTGCATGAGGAAGCAATTTGAACTTTAGCTCTTTGGTCTTGGCCATGATGACAATGCATGTGTGAACTGGTGCATTATCTTGATGAAACAAAGCTTTCTTTTTCACTAAATGGAGCCATTTTTGCTTGATTTCATCACTCAAATACGGCAACAAGTCCGCATAATACTTGCCAATGATTGCTTTTCCTTGTTGGAGATAATCAATGAAAATTATCCCACATGCAACCTAAAAATCTGATGCCCTGACCTTTCCTGCAAATGGATCTGTTTTCGCTTTCTTTGGAACCCAAGGTCGTGGGTTCAAATCCGGCCTAGGCCGATGGTTTTTAAGTGTGCTTAAAAACAACAGTTCCATGTCAGTAAATTTACTGGCATGTAAAAGAACTCCTGCGGGACAAAATTCCGGCACACCGGCGACGCTGATGTGATCCTGGCAATTGACAGCGTCGTTAAACAACAAAATAATTTATTTATTTATCCCCTTTCAATCCACTGTTTTGATTGTTCCTTTGTCTCAGGTGTGAAGTGAAGACCCATGTTTCATCCATGGTTATGAACTGATGCAAGAACTCAGCTTTATTGTGCTCAAATACTGCCAAACACTTGACTGAAACATCCTCATGATGCTATTTTTGTCCCATTGTGAGCAAACGCAGCGCTCATCTTGCCACACAGCTTTCTCATGTCCAAATTTTCAAGTCAGTATGCGATGTACAGCACTTTTTGAAATGCCTGCAATGTCTGCTAGCTAATGCCCTTTCAGTCAATGGTCATCCAATTCTATTTTGTGGATTTCCTTTACAATTTCTAGTGTGATGACCTTATTTGGTCGACCACTGTGATGTTTGCCTTGGAAGCTCATACATCCTCGTTTAAACCCTGCCACCCAATATTTTACTATTATAAACGAAGGAGCAATCTCCACAGAGTAGAATCTAGCTCAGTTTTAATATTAGTTGGGCTAGGAGCTTTCAAATGAAAGTACCTTATCACATAACGATGACCATGTTTACAAATTCACTGAGATTCACTATTGACAAATATTAAACAATGTAGCATTGTCAAACTTCAAACTTAGGCTTTATAAGATTGGTAGGTACTTTCTATCATAGTCATTTGTTTCAAACAACTGTTATTATATGTCAGGTTGGGTATTCTTGGGACGGCCCTTGTATTAAGAAAAGACAAAGAAGCACTGATCTGAAGTAAAGCAACATTTGTATAAGCTACTTCATTAATCTATACCTAAAACAAATATTAAGAATACTTATCAAATAAGATATACAGTATTCCATACACCATTTCAAAGAATATACTTCATAGATTATGAAACACATAATAAGAATTATTTATTTATGCCAACAAACTTACTGTTGGTGTTTTTAAACACACAAGCCCGGTAAGCGGAAGGTCTGTGGTTCAAATCCCAGTTGTGGCATTGAATTTTTAAGTTCCAGTTCTACCTCTCAAACATAATAAGAAATTTGAATTTTTAAAGCATTTTACTATTATGTACTTAATAAAGCCTCAGTGCATCTCAATATAGTATAAAAAAATCTGATGTGTTGCACTCACGCAACTTTCTCTACTCCTGTACTAACTATTCTTAAAAACTCTTATTCCTATATCTTCTTCGTGTTAATTGAGATAAACATTTGCAGAAATTATCTTATTGCTTATTTCCTTGTAGGTCCAAGAGGAATATGAGAATACAGTAGGCTTTGAGCGACAGTCAAATCTTTTAAAGCTTTGAGATTCCATTCTCTTTGCATGCTTAACATATAAGGAAATGAACGAGTGAGTGAGTAGGGTTTAAGGGCCCATCGACAGCTAGGTCATTAGAGCCCCATGAACAACGATGTGTCATTTGACAACAGTTTAAGTTTTTGAAAACTGACACAAACAACGAGGAATATCTCTGAAATGGTTCACCTTAAAAAAATTTATTTGGACATAAATTGTGTTTTAGCAAGATCTACATTTTTTGTATAGTAAGATTTTGTCTCTCTTATGGTTTACAAGTTATTCAAAAGTCATCCAGAGTAAACAGTATCACATAGGCTATAGCCAGAAGATTCAAAATATACATTTTAGTTGTCATAAAAATATCTTAAACATGTCATTTTCACCACCTCTGTAGTGCAGTTGGTAGTGCGCTTGCCTCTGGTGTGGAGGACCCAGGTTCGATCCCCGGTACCAGCATGGGGTCCCGGGGGAACCAATTGAGGAACTACTTGATGGAGAAGTAGCGACCCCAGATCGAGAATGCTGTATAACTAGCCGGGAGGGATCGGGGCTCGACCACGTCCCACCCTCCAGTACAGCACCCCACCAATGATGCCTGCAGTGGGTAGAGGTGGGGGACACAGCGGCTGACCAACAAGTCTTGGCCCTTCATGGGCTGTTGTGCTAGGGGTTTAGTTTTAGATTATATGTAATTTTAATCAAAATCATTAGAGGCATTTTCAAGAAAATAAAAATTTTTGAAAAATATTTCATGTGAAGCATAGTTTAGAATGGAGCCATTTTCTTCAAAATCTTCATGTCACTTCCTTGAAAGACATTAAACTTAAATACCAATTTTGGTTTTTAACTGACTTTTTGTTTTAGAGTTACGCTGTCCACAGACTGACAGACAGACACACAGACCTTTTTCTAAAAATGCCTTTTTTGGGTTCAGAGAGCCTCAAAACATATATTTCTGGTGAAATATTGATATTGAATTTTTGGGTGGAATACAATACTTCCTATACTTACTAGTGGAAAAAGTAAAACTAGATGAGCAATTAATAAAAAAAAACTGATGCTATTGACATTGAAGCAATAGAGATCAACAAATATTAATAAATATTTAGTGACTAAACTCCACTTACCTTTGATAATTGCGAATTAAATTACTTTTGAAAAATGGTAAACTGCGAAAACATAAACATTTCTGCACAATATTTCTCATGTGAATCTCCTTGATTACTAACCTTTTTGGTACTGTGGGAAATGAACCTGTATGGGCTCTGTCAAGCCGGATCTAGGTCGATACTTTTCCCATACCACATTACTCAACAAGAACACACTGATATTAAACTGCTGTGTCAATTCCTGCAGCCTGAGAAATACAGGTAAAAGTGTGTTCTCAAAGTGACGCAACTTCTCACAATGATCTAGCACCTACAACAGAACAAAATTAAATAGCAGATAAAACTAACAAGTTGTTGTTGTAGTGTTTAACGCCCACTTTTACTACTATGGCACCGCAGGCGGTGACACTGATGATACATGGAATGAAGATGGAGCACCGGTGGAATGAGATGGTGGGGGAAACCGGAGCACCTGGAGAAAACCCGCCCTGATTCCGCTTCGTTCACCACGAATACCACATGCGGGTCCCTGGGATCGAACCTGGGCCGCCTAGGTGGTAAGCGAGCGCGCTAACCGCTAAAACTAACAAGGAATACGTATCTCTGCAGTCAGCTCTATACTTACAATAACAACAGGATCTTCCCATTCTTTTCCATTCAAGCAATTTACAAATTCCAGTGCATTATCACAGTTTGCTTCTCCTGCAACAAATGTATTGACTTCAGTGACTTAAGAATTAGATACTTTGGAGCATTGTTTCTACAATATTTTTCCTTTCCATTCACTACATTATAAAGCTTCAGACATGTGGACTTCTATGGTCTCTTTGCAATTTTTGTGAAACTCTTTTAAACTTTGATTTTGCTTGCAACATATAACTATGCCATTTGATAAACATAGTTTCATTAATATCCTGTACCAATATGAAAAATTACAATGAAGCAAAAAATGAGATCACTCATCTCTTGTGTCTGCTTAGTCTGTCACATTCAGGAGATCCCAAGTTCAAATCTCAGCTGGAGTGAGCTACTTGGATGTGCTTTTTTCTAAGGTTTACCTTTATCTTGAGAAGGTAAATTTTGGGTAACTATGCTCTATAAATCCTGGGTTTATATAAGAAATTATTTCATACATTCAATCACTGCCCATTTGACTTCACATTACCCAGAGCAAATCTGTTATGTGCAGAGACAGTTGTTGTGTATAAAATATATTAGGGGCATTAGTAAATGATTTCAATTGTGTTGTTTTAAAAATACTGCTCAATCTAAGGGGACACATCCTCTCGTAGGACAATGAGCTAATACCAGTACACCACACGGACACAAGATGGCAATTGTGAAAAGAGTATACAATGAAAGAACAGGGCTTGTTTGTTGTTAAATAGAAAAACACATGGACAAGATGGACGGCATGGTTGGACTGCATGATTTCTGTGAAAGAATGGAGTCAAAAGGGCAGATATTTATCAATGTTTTAGCTGCATTTAATAATAGAAGGTAGTTATTATAGGAATTGTGACTGGAAACACAGAGGTAGCATGACAGAGTTCTACATTTTGTAAGGAAAGATAAAACAGCATCAGAAATAAATTATACACCAATAGCTCTTACCAGCATAATAGCAAAAACGATGGAAAGAATGGTGTCAAATAGGTTAAATTGGTTTCTAGAATCACAAATTTAATTTCTCCATGTCAAGCTGGCTTCAGAGAGTTCCACTCTACAAATGAACAAGTCCTACTTCTCAGTCAAGAAATCAAAGACTCCTTCAATAGAAAAGAAGTTAATGTATCAGTTTTTATTGATTTCCAAAGTGCATATGATTCTATATGCAGAACAAAACTACTAAAGAAAGTAAAAAAAAAAAAAAAAAAAAATAGGGATACAAAATCCAATGTTTTCATGGGTATGTCATTTCCTAACTCAATGCTTTATTGCTACCAGATATGGACGGAATATATCGAAATATAAACTAGTACACAAGGGGCAGTACACAGCACAGCACAACAGTTTTTAATATTTATTAACGATCTGCCACAACAAATACAAGAATCAGATGTGAAGTGTGCACTATTTGCTGATGACTTAGTAATGTGGACTTCAAAACCAAAAGAACAAAAGTACAGAACTAGAAAGAAACCATGCAACAATCCTTAACCAACCTACAAAAGTGGACCAAAGAAAATTTAATGAATGTTAATACAACAAAATCAAACTACCAAATCTTTTTACTAAGAAAAAAGCCACTAAAAATAAAACTAAATTTTGAGGGTCAACAATTACCAGAAGCAAAGGAAGTGAAATATTTGGGAGTTATATTTGATACCAAACTTACATGGACCAAACAAATAAAAAGTGTAATACAAAGAGCAGAAAGGCACCTTTCACTTTTAAAACATCTCACAAGAACGAAGTGGGGATGTTCTAGAGCAACTCTTCATGACATACAATGTATATATAAAGCCATTATTTACTTACTGCAGCGAAGTTCTTGTAACAGCAAATACACACAAAAAAAAAAAAAAAACTTTCAAAACCAAAGTCTGAGACTAATTACAAGTGCTATCAAAACCACACCAATACCAGCTATGGAAATACTAACCAACCAATATCCCATTGAATATGAGATAGAAAAAGCGGCTCTTATTCAACACGAAAAGTTGATCAGACTCCCATTCAATACATGGCACAAGAGAAATTTTACACATACACTAAAGACTCAGGAGAGCTTTCTTTCCAAAATTCAAGACATCAAGAAGAACATATACTTTCCTAATTCAAAGGAAAACTTCATATATGAAGTCAATCTGACACAAACATTAGACATCACATATTATTTACACCTGACAGAAGAAGTTAAGAAAAGTGATACTCCAACTAGTGTTCTAAAATTATTGGCATTAGAGACAATCCATACTAGATTTCCGGAACATGAATGGCTCCATCTTTATACTGATGGATCACTGACATCAAACCGAGATGAAGCAGGGACTGGAGTCACACATCAGCTCTTTTCCTATTACAAATCTTTAAGTTATGGAACTACAAACTTTGATGGAGAAATTGAAGCAATTTGAATGGCCCTACAAAATCTTTTGTACAGAATTTCTTATTTTCAGCAAGCAGTTATTCTCTCAGATTCCAGGGTGGCAATTATAGCAATTACTTCCACGTTGTCACCAAAAAGACCAAACAATTATAAAATGTTGAAAAATCCTTACCCATCCAATAGCACTTCAAAAACACATAGTCTTCCAATGGATACCAGTTCACTGTGGATCGAGTGGTAATGAGAAAGCTGATTTTCTTGCAAAAAAGGGTACCAGCAGTGTACAGAAATCTATAGTTACTCTATCATTTTATGCAGCTAAAAGATTAGTCAACCCTGAATTCAAAAAAATTATTGCAAAATATTACTATGAAAATCCAAAAATAAAAGATGAGAACTACCCAACATTCAAACAGTAATTCCTGAGTATCTTCAAAAAATGGTATTTGTAACCTTCAGGTTGATTACAGGTGTAACGGATTCACTGCCCCTTTTCTGGTCGACCTCTTGGCTTGAAGTCGTTGTCTCGTCAATGCAGCTGAGGAGGTGCCTATTTCTCAGGGTCAGCCTCGACGAGAGATGTTGGTCTTTGGGAGAGGAGCGGTGTGTTGGACGGTGATGAGGAGGAATGGGTTTTATACGGGGTTCCTCGGAAGAAAAACATAAGATGCACTTCCCCTATTGGCACTTCGGGTTACAGGAAACTGCAAGTTCTATCTTCCACTCCTTAACTATATTATGATCACCTACTGTGCCGAATGAAGCCCAATTCCGATATACATAATATACAATCACTGGTCGTGTAGCGACTCAGTAACACTTGACAAGACACTTCCTAATAACGTGGCTATTCCATGACCCGCAGACACAACCTTCCCTTACACCTGGTAGCACTGAACTGTCGACTTTCTCACCAACGCTTTTCTCCTGATTGGCTATTCTTATTGGGCTTTGATGTTCACTTGTTTTCTCTTTAAACATTTAAATTTTACCAATGGTTCGCGAGTTCGTTAAGAGACTCGCGGTACTTTAGGAAGGCAGCAACAATAATATTATGCCAACGTTTTATTGCCTCACGCCAAAATTCTACCAACAGCCGCATGAATTATTTTGTTTTCTTGGCGGGAAACTTACAGATTTCCCTGCGTAACTGTGCCTGTGCTTATTTATTAACCTTTATGAAACTCAGAACCAAAATATAATTCTACAAGGACTTTTGTTTGATATAATTTTCAAAGAAATTACTAAAAAAACATGGATAATTAATAAACTATTTCCTTAATTACGACAGATTAAAGTTCCATTTCTGGACACCCATTGTTAGGCGGAAATACCTCTACAAAATGCCCCCTTTTGTGAGAGAAAATCGTATTTGTTCCAAAACGGTTTTGTTTCACAAAATACTGCCCTAAAACGAAGTGGTTGGTTACAAGAGATGCAGGTTGCATATACACATACACACAATGTTATGAAATATAGTGAACAACAATTAATTACCAAATGAGACATACATGAAAGTGATATCAAGGTAGTTTACATAAACGTTATAAAATGTAATACTTAACAAATAACAATAATTATTATTAATTATAATTAACTATGACAATCAAATCAACAGCAGCACCCCTAAACTAGGATAACACAGAATTCAAGTAATTTTAACACAATTATACACATGCAATTCTTTTTTTAACTGCGCGTGAGAGTTTTTGCGTTGTTCTGACACATTCCTCGCTCAACCCTGAATGTTAACGGCAGTTTACGCCTGGGTGAATAGAGGCAATTCAGTTTCACATATTCATTGTCACTACCTTCTCTGAAAGAGAGGGTTACAATTCTGCTTTTTCACCGAACCTGCTGATCAGGCTATTGACCCTGAATGTTCTCATAATACATAATGTCTGGTGGATGTGGATCAACTATTTTTCCTACCTAGTTAATTTACGTAAATGCAGATTTTGTCTTGTATCTCGTTCAACTACATTCACATAGATAACAATGTACCATCTGGGTTAACAATAAAATACCAAATTTTACCTTGAAGTTATATTAACATTTTAAACTTCATCACACATGAAAACTTTGTCCTTTCCTTGTGATTTCACTTTATTCGGTTCAATATGTTTAGGGTAAGTCTTCTTCTTCCTTTTTTTAACACATAACAAATCCAAGGTTAACTGCTAACAAATACAGAGGTTAAATTAAAACTAATTACAATTGCACCTAATACTCATATTGGGGCTTGCGTGCATTACACGATCCTCCATTTTGTTTAGCTCTCTGACGGACCATCATTATTCTGGGGTAAGGGTTGTTTGCAGTTTACTATTATTAATATTATCTACTTATTTTATATATATTTTGTCTTGTATCTCGTTCAACTACATTCACATAGATAACAATGTGCCATCTGGGTTAACAATAAAATACCAAAATTTTACCTTGAAGTTATATTAACATTTTAAACTTCATCACACATGAAAACTTTGTCTTTTCCTTGTGATTTCACATTATTCGGTTCGATATGTTTAGGGTAAGTCTTCTTCTTCCTTTTTTTAACACATAACAAATCCAAGGTTAACTGCTAACAAATACAGAGGTTAAATTAAAACTAATTACAATTGCACCTAATACTCATATTGGGGCTTGCGTGCATTACACGATCCTCTATTTTGTTTAGCTCTCTGACGGACCATCAATATTCTGGGGTAAGGGTTGTTTGCAGTTTACTATTATTAATATTATCTACTTATTTTAATATTATTTATCTTAATTATTTGTTCGCTTATTAATTTTTGTGTCGGAGTGAAAACACGAAAATCCTTTGTGTGACTGCCAGTGAATTCCTGTCGAGTCACAAAGAAATCCCAAGTTAGTTTTCCGCTGGGGACGTCATAATTGCAGTAACATCATTTGTTATGTCTTCGCCGCTAGGAGGATGAGTAACAGTTGGTCCTGGATGGTTGTAGAAGTCCTGGGTTTGACTTGTCACGTCGGCGGTTCTTTGAAATCGCGGGCCCATTCCCCTGTTGTAGAATCCTCTACCACGGTTGTGTGGAGGTCCTCGGTTCGGGCTCTGCTGAAAATTCGCATATTGTATTTGTGGTTGTCGGTCACCTCGGAAACGTGGGTGAAAGTTCTGCCTCCCTTGGTGAGGTGGTGGACTTCCCCCTTGCCGGTGATACCTGTCGGATTCAGGAAAACGGGGTACGTGCTCCTGGTACCGATTCCTGGTGCAGTCACGAGGTGATGAACTTCCTGCCCCCTGCCCTAAATAAAAGTCACCTGGACGCCTGTCCCTATGTTCCCTGCGGCTCCAATGATGGGTTGGGGATCCTTGGTTCACTTGTTCGGGTACGGAAGAGTAACTCTCAAGGGAAGCTAGGAGTTCCATAAATTGTGGGTAGGTGTTTACTCCCGCTACTCGGATGAAGTTACGAGTCTGTGGAGGGAAGTGACTCGTAATGATTTGGATTAGGTCCCGGGGTGAGATCTCAGGCTCTAAAAGTCGGCTTTGGTTGACTATTTTAAGGAAATAATCCTGCATAGATAAACCATCTGAAGGATCATATTTTCCTGCCAAAATCTCCTGTCGTATGGAGGTTTGCCGGTGTACTCCCCAATTGTGCGCAAGAAACGCCTGTTTGAAAGTGATGTAATTAGAACTGCAATCGAAAACAATCTTAGACCACTCAGAGGCCCTTCCACGCAGCTGTTGTTTTGCTATCGGCATTTTCAATGCCTCTGGAACCCACTTAAGGTGAAAATATTCGTCCAGCTCACAAATAAAGGATAGGGGACAGTCATCTTTAGTGCCTTGGAAAATTGGTGCACTTAATACATTTAACAAGGACTGGTGAGTCCCGCAAGAGAGAGAGAGAGAGTGATTAATGCTACAATCAATGTTACACACTGGGTTAACACTACCTCCAATACTATTGGTACTACTACAATTTTGGGTGCTGTTGTTGCATGCACTTAACCTATCATCTTGGTTTAAACTACACCCTCTACTCGTGCTAGCACTATCAGTGGCGTTGGGAGGTTGAGAGGCATGTTGGATAGAAACATTTTCGTTAGGGGTGTTATTACCGCTCACATTGCTAATGGTGTTATTGACAGCCTCTTTTAGTAATCTTATTTCTTTTTCGAAAACCTCATTTGTTTTTTCAATTCCTTCCAAGCGACTGTTAGTGCTGGCATTTTGAATGCTTATAGATAACGCAAGGGTTTTCACGCCTTGAATTTCTTTATTAATTGAGGATATTTCTCCCTCCATAGCACTGCTTAGCTGTGTTTGTACTCCTAACAGACTTTCTTTGTTGTCTTGGATTACCCCTAATAACCTTTGTTCCATTTCTTTGTTGGCCCTATCACAATTCTGTTTCGTCTTTTCCACCTCAAGAGTAACATTGTCTAAGCCCTGTTGTAATTCCCTGTTGCTATTTATCAATAGTTCCCTAATTTCCTGGGTTTGCGTGGACATTTTCTTTTCAAGTTCCTCTGTTACTCTGGATAATTTTAATTCAAGAGACTCATTAACTTTAGTTTGTAAACATTTGCTCTGTTCCTCGAGTTTCCTATCTAATTTTCCCCCCAGTTTACTTTCTTAATTTCTACTATTTTCGTCTAGTAACCGACCAAATCTTTCTAGTAGAGAGTTAAAATCAAAGGTTTCCGCTGGAGAAGGTGGTCTGCCCGCTGTGAACAGATTCCTGGCAACCCCCGAACAATGGATTGGCTGGCTAACGGGCGACCCCTTAGGAGAAAGATTATTGCCCTCGCCACTGTGACAACCGTTATTTTCTGCCCTGTCCATGGTGTAATTATCTTGGTCTTGCATGCTGGCGAGATTAGGCAGATATTTTCCACTCCTCAAAAACATTAAACATGCACACTTATGAATTCTGCACTGTCTTACTTTCTGTTGCGGTGATGATTACCGTCACCGTCGTTGAGGTCCTTGTAGTCCCGGCTTCGAATCTTGCACCTCCTGTGGGTATTGCGATCTTGGATTGTGGTTTCTCGTTTTTGAGGTCCTCTTTGTTGTACATCTGGAGTGTTATCGGCCACACGTTGGCGGCGCCATGTATGTAGCGAATTCACTGCCCCTTTTCTGGTTGACCTCTTGGCTTGAAGTCGTTGTCTCGTCGATGCAGCTGAGGAAGCGCCTATTTCTCAGGGTCAGCCTCGACGAGAGATGTTGGTCTTTGGGAGAGGAGCGGTGTGTTGGACGGTGATGAGGAGGAATGGGTTTTATACGGGGTTCCTCGGAAGAAAAACACAAGATGCACTTCCCCTATTGGCACTTCGGGTTACAGGAAACTCTGCAAGTTCTATCTTCCACCTGTTAACTATATTATGATCACCTGCTGTGCCGAATGAATCCCAATTCTGATATACATAATATACAATCACTGGACGTGTAGCGACTCAGTAACACTTGACAAGACACTTCCTAATAACGTGGCGTCTATTCTGTGACCCGCAGACACAACCTTTCCTTACACCTGGTAGCACTGAACTGTCGACTTTCTCACCAACGCTTTTCTCCTGATTGGCTATTCTTATTGGGCTTTGATGTTCACTTGTTTTCTCTTTAAACATTTAAATTTTACCAATGGTTCGCGAGTTCGTTAAGAGACTCGCAGTACTTTAGGAAGGCAGCAATAATAATATAATGCCAATGTTTTATTGCCTCACGCCAAAATTGTACCAACAGCCGCATGAATTATTTTGTTTTCTTGGTGGGAAACTTGCAGATTTCCCTGCGTAACTGTGCCTGTGTTTATTTATTAACCTTTATGAAACTCAGAACATAAATATAATTCTACAAGGACTTTTGTTTGATATAATTTTCAAAGAAATTACTAAAAAAACATGGATAATTAATAAACTATTTCCTTAATTATGACAGATTAAAGTTCCATTTCTGGACACCCATTGTTAGGCGGAAATACCGCTACACAGGACATGATTGTCTGGCAAAACATTTGAACAGAATTGGGATATATTCATCACCACTCTGTCATCTATGTGATCTGCAAGAGGAAATGGACTGTCAAATATGCCTGGCCACTTCTAGCGCCCCATCCATCAGTGAAAAATACAGAACAAGAGGATTAATGACTTCATTGTCAGAAATCCCACATTAGCTAACAACAACAACATTTTGTAAGGAGGGGGGGGGGGGGGGGGAGAAAATCTTATGAAATAAGTCCACATTCTTTAGATCCTCTACTGGAGGTTTATGACTATCAACAACAAACCCTGTGTATCAAGGCTTCACAGGTGATCAGCCGTGTTAGATTTATATTTATTTAGGTTTTGATAGGGAAGGATAGCCCTCAAGAGAAGGCCTACATACCCTTCTACGGTTCTGTCTCAAACAAGCTTTCCCGTATACTCGCAAGACATAATATCAAAACCTTCTTCTCAGCCCCCAAGAAGATCTGACAATTTCTCACGCCGGTGAAAGAACCACTCGGGCTTAAGGTCCCAGGAGTATACAGAATTTCTTGCGAGTGTGGGAAGATGTATGTGGGTCAAACAGGACGCACTATAGAGGAAAGATGCAAAGAACATCAACGGAACATCAGACTTCTCCAGCCGGACAAATCAGCAGTAGCCCAACATTGCATAGAGCAGGTCCACAAAATAAACTTCAAAGACATGGAAGTTCTAGAACACGCAGAAAATTACTGGGACAGACTCATCAAGGAGGCCATCCACATCAAATTACACCCCAACAATTACAACAGAGATGGCAGACTCAAACTAAGCTCCGCATGGACAACAGCCATCAGAAACACCTACAAAAACAGCAACACCATTGTCAAAATGCATTTTTTTTTTAAGGTGGAGGGGAAAAATCTTGTTACGAGACCCCATGGTACTGTGGGAGTCGCCATTGAAGATGGCCATACCCACTAAAAAAACCCATCCACCAGATTAGGAAGGTGAAAGCCTGCTGCGGTACCGCCTGTAGCACCCGCGCATTCAGTGGTGAAGATAGAGCTGGTTCGCATAGCGTAACCAGACGGAGAAGGTTAGGAGCTTGGAGACAAGCTTGACCGAAGCCCAGCTTGCCCCCTAGCGGAGTCATGGATGATTTGGTAGGAGTCATTTGTGATTGCTGTCAGGAACCGGCGACAAAGTTCATACCCATGGGAAAACACTTCAGTCGAGGATACACATACCTTACGACAGCAGGCCCAATCACAGACCATCACCCGCTCATTGGCTAGGGCAACACAACCCACATCCTCCAAACCATTGGATATATTTGGAAAACTGAGGAGACTTCTTCATCCTGAAGATGGCCATGGAGTCTACAACGACCGAAAGCTCAACTGTTATAAATCTAATACGGCTGATCACCTGTGAAGCCTTGATCCATAACGTTCGCCGTGAAAGCTTAAAATCTTACAACAACCCTTTTTATTATTCCTTACATTATATTGTCATCTATCACTCTTTCTATCCTGTCCTTCCCTACTACTTTTCTCTATACTTTCCCAAATGTCTTGCTATCTCTCTAATATCATGTTTTTAACTTGCCCTTAATTTGATCATTAAATTAATTTTTAAGGCCAACAACCTTAATTTTTCTCCCATTACTCCTCTCTCTTTCTTAACTTTGGTACATACTGATACATAATCCACCCCAGCATATTTATATAAAGAGTTCACACTCAAACTGTTGCCTTTTAAGTTTAGGATATACATCCTTAGCCAAACAAATTTTACCTTCTAATTTATCACTTATGTATATCCAACTCTCTTCCCTGTTTTGTATACAATTCTTTGTACAGTTTTGGACAAATTTAGTAATGGAGCACAATCAAGAAAAGCTCTGCATAATGCCCATAAGTTCACGTAAAAAGTGTATGCTTTCAAGAAATATAAAAGTACTTACCACACAATTGTGAAAGGATGCTGTTGAATAACAATTCTGGTGCATAAGATTGTATGCAGTTTACCACAGCATAATTATATTTTAATTCATTTAGAATGGTTTCCACTACCAGGGATTTTCCTGTTCCTGTGTGGCCATACACAAATACAGAAGGAGGCATTGGTTCATCTCTCTGAAAAGCAAAGAAAAAAGAAACCAACATATATTCTAAACTTTCATTACACTGGTCGACAAGATTTTTTTCACAAGAAATCTGAATAGTGAATCTAGTGCATTTTTTCATCCTGAATTCAGATATGTGGTCAGAATTTTCCCATCAGGCATAGTTTTTCTGTGAAAGCTACTTTTCAAAATATGATTTTAGAGTTTTCTTTGACCTGTCATAGGAACCTTTACCTCATATGTAGCTATTTTACTCAAGCCGTATTTATTGAAATTATTTGTAATATCACGCTGAAGCACCACAAAACAAGACTGTGCAGGTTCATTCATGTTTAGACACGCTCAGACCTGTCTGGCATTGTGATGTGTCAGTATTGAGCTGACTGTGACATTGTTCACTAGTGAAATATTTCCTTCCTTTCTGTTTAGAAGTGTATTGTGTATGTTGTGCATGTTGTATTTCAGTGCTTAATGTTTTCATCATGCCAAGAAAGTGTGTAAATCATGCAGATAATTTCTGCTATATTTGTGGTGAGCTGACCTTCAAGTCTCAGAGGCGAAATATGACCCCACTTGTAAAGAAGTGTTATCATCTTTACTTTGGCTGTCAAGTTGGTGATTTTGATAAGAGCTGGGCCCCAAATACATGCTGTGTTTCGTGTGTTAGACTGCTGACTGGGTGGAAAAATGGTACACATCATATGCCATTTGCAATTCCCATGATTTGGAGGGAACCGAAGGATCATTCAACTGACTGTTATTTTTGTTTGACAAATATTAAAGGAATCACATCTAAAACAAAATATACAGTTAAGTATCCGAATTTGCAATCTGCATTGAGACCTGTCTTACACAGTGAAGAGTTCCCCGTACCAGTATATGTAGATACAACCTTAAGTGATAACTCTGATTCTGACCTAACTGAAACTCAAAATGATTCAGATGAAAATAAAAATGATCTTACATATGAAGCCAGTAGCTGTTCATCAGAACCATACTTTCCCAATCAGCAAGACCTTAATGACCTGATTCGGGATTTAAATCTGTCTAAACTGCAAGCTGAAGTTTTAACTTCCAGACTCAAAGGGTGGAATTTACTCCAAAAAGATGTAAGAATAAGTAGTTATCGTAGCCGCCATAGTGTTTTCAAAGAATACTTCTCTGAAGAATATGGTGTTGTGTTTTGTAATATTTGTTCACTTATGGAAACTCTTGGGCATCAACACCGACCAGATGAGTGGCAATTGTTCATAGACTCCTCTAAAGTAAGTTTGAATGCTGTGCTGCTACATATTGGCAATGAACTTCCATCAATACCAGTAGCGCATGCCGCTATGAAAGAGACATATCAAAATATGAAACTAATTTTAGAGAAAATACAATATGGAAAATATGAATGGAATATCTGTGGTGATTTAAAGGTCATTGCTTTATTGCTTGGTTTGCAACTTGGGTTCACCAAATTTTGCTGTTTTTTGTGCGAGTGGGACAGCAGAGATAAGAAGTCTCACTACGTTGGAAAGTCATGGCCAAAACGTGAATCTCTTCTCCCTGGCCAGAAAAATGTGGCATGTGTCCCTTTAGTGAATCCTGAAAAAATATTTTTACCTCCATTGCATATTAAGTTAGGAGTTATGAAAAATTTCGTCAAAGCTATGGATAAACTTTCTGATGGATTCTTGTACTTGAAATCGAAATTCCCCAAAGTCAGTGATGCTAAATTGAAAGAAGGAGTTTTTATAGGACCACAAATCCGATCATTAATGGCTGATGAACATTTCGAGGGACTGTTAAATCCACTGGAGAGAGCAGCCTGGCAGTCTTTCAAAAGTTTATGTTGCAATTTTCTTGGAAACCATAAAGCAGAAAACTATCGTAACATAGTGGCTGATCTTCTGCATTCTTATAAAGCTATGGGATGCAACATGTCTTTAAAAATTCACTTCTTGGACTCTCACTTGGACTTCTTCCCCGAAAACCTTGGAGCTGTCAGCGATGAACACGGTGAGCATTTTCATCAGCAAATTTCTACGATAGAGAAGAGGTACCAAGGCAAGTGGAGTTCCAATATGCTGGCTGACTACTGTTGGACTAAAATGAGAGACGTTCCAGATGCAAAATATACCCGAAAATCACTATCTACCACTTTCTAGGTAAGTCAGAATCAGTAGTTATGATTTTGAGTTAGATAGCTAGTTACGGATTTTTTAGAATATTATAAAAATTCAAACGAATATCACACAAAACTCCTGCCCAATGTGGACAAACTGTAATTATATTTGAATTCGGCACTAAAAATACTTTTAGAATCTGTTATTTTAATTCTTGTGAAAGAGAAAAAGTTAATTTTTGTAGACCAGTGTTATAGTATTGGCTTATGCATATGCATAATTTTTATTGTTTTCCTTCTTTACTACACTGAATTATGATTAGTAATGGAGCCGGTGATGGTGTAAGCATCTGATCTTCTACAGCTCTCAGTGAAGCATGTTCCCGAAGCTTGAAGAATATGAACAGTATGAATTTACATATGTGAGACATATGGTCAATATATTGCCTCAAATGTATAACAGCACCCAAATATTTCTGAAAGGAGATATCAAAAATTTTATCCAAGGATACTCTTTTTCTTAGACACAGTACTTTTTAACATGCTTCAAATCTATGACATTGGATCAGAGGTTTAAAATTCTTCCAGGACTAAATCTTTAAATCTAAAAATGTTATTGATCTCTATGGATTATTTATGTCCTTTCCTTGCTGTCGATTTTCAGTTGAGATCTGTTTCTTTAGAGAAGGCTTTTAAGATTTCTAATACAAATGAATTATTAACATTTAAATGCTATGTTAACCCTCCCAATCAAGATTTTGTAATAAATTGACCCCAATAAATAAATTGTTTCACTTCATTTAATTTTTTACCATCAAACTGATCTCATACAAGATACAGATCAGGAGCGTAGCGTCAATGGATGTGAGAGCTGTATTACATAATTAAGCCTGAAGCCTAAAATGTCAAGGTTAGCGGAACATTGCTTTGAAAAAGACCATAGAGCTAACTTCAAGGAAACGACCATTATGGTAAAATGTAGCAGTTTCTGGGAATGACCATCTCCTCCAAGAAGAGCACACTGAACCAAAACACCAGGTCTATTTAACTAGAGGAAAAGAGAACTGCGCAACAAAGCACTCCATTTTAATTACAAATTACAATTCAGCAGTACAATAAAATGCAGATGAACATTAGCCCACACATATAGCTTTGTAAGTAGTTTTTAGCTCATTTTATTCTATATAAAATAATAATCTGAATGACAAATCATCCTGTTAATGCTTATGTTGCTTTGTAAGTAATTTCTAGCTTCTTTAGTGACAAATCATTGTTAATTACGTTTGATGCCTGTGTGAAAGCTACCTATAGGTACATGTAGATAGAGAACATCTGACAAAAGAAGCCATTCATTGGTAATTATATGATAACCAAACAGTTGGACGTGGCAGGAAAAGCCTAGTGAAAGTTTAAAACAAAGTTGAACTTATATCTGTAAATACACATTATGTAAGCCTTATGATTACAGGAAGTTTTGTTTGTGTTTCTCCATTACCCTGTATTTTTTGTGCCTGTATATGTGTTTTATATGGTATTCGGTACATTTATTGACATGATTGTACATGTACATTTACACTGACATATTCACCTGCCTCCATGGCTACTTCTGAACTGGCTGAACGCAATCCAATTTAATCTAATCTATACTTACCTGACCAATTAATCCTAGAATATTATGTATTTGTTCCCTTCGATGAGGAACGAGGGCATTTAATTTATTCTCCATTTTTAATGTTTAGAGCATAGGCCGGCTCGCTGACATTAGAATTTATTGCGAATTTGTTTACATAAGAAGTACGAGCGTGCAAACTGCAAACCACATGTAATTTCCCGCGCCTTTGGTTTTGTTTTGTTTTAAATTCAGTTAAAATATTTTCGTAAGATAGCGCTGTAAACAATATGTAAAGTAAATGGCGCTGTAGTTAAAGACTTTCGTAGTGTATAGGTTATGTTTTGATTCATTAAACAATGATTTTCTAATATTGTAAACGTGACAACCAACAAGTTGTGAACGAATTCGACAATGTACAGTTCTTTATTTCATGCAATATATAGTTTGTCTGCGGGACTGTTGTTTTCAAATGGAACAAGATGACTTCAATTTCGAAACGGATAATTTTCCAGGAGATGAGCTGGAGGATAAAATATTGGCACAAGCACTGGAAGAGAGCTTAAGGTGCCCATACAGTAATAGTAGTAGTTTTATTCACCTGTTAGTGAGTACAATGACACTAGGTACATCAAAACTTAACCCTAGATTACTAAACTATGCTACCAAAGACGTTGCTGCTAGACAGTAATCTGACAGACTACGCATTTATTTGCACTTAAAATGCAAATACTATGCATAAAGTAGCGCCAAGTAAATTATGCATTTTCTTTTGTTCATTTTTTTAGATGTTCTGATGTAGTTTAGGCTTTCTTATCACAGTCAGTGCATGAATTTCCTTGGTGTTCACCACACATTGCACAAGAAAAATAGCGACAAAAGAACCTGGTCATGCGCCGTAAATGTGATGGACAGAATGCACAAATTTTTCTCTTGCATTTTCAAATCTCCTCTTTTCCTGCAAAAGGTTCAACACCTAGAACTTTGCTGATCATAGCTTTTAATTATCATCTAAGTGTAGGCAGTTTTAAGTGCCAGAGTGCCATTAGCTCCATGCTGAGATTTTTTGCATACTGTCTTATTGATTCAGGTGTCTTGTTACATATTTTGTAGCACATTATGGCAGTAGAGCACATATCTACGTAACAGAGTCATATTGAGCATTCTGTAGAAAATGCATAGTGGCCATCTGAGCAAGAATATGTCAGTACACATTTGATCAAAATTATCAACAGACCATTCTCTAAGATCTGGTTTCTGAGTATCATTATCAACCGTAGGTTGTTTGTGTGTTGTAGACTATAGAACAAGTACCTTATCAGATTGTAATTATTATTTATTTATGCCAACAAACTTACTGTTGGTGTTTTTAAACACACAAGCCGTGTGTGGGCAAAGTTTGAGAGGTAGAACTGGAACTTAAAAATTCAATGCCACAACTGGGATTTGAACCACAGACCTTCCGCTTACCGGGCAGATGCTCTAACCACTGAGCTATTGTGACAAACTGCCAGAATGGCATTAAATTCTCAAACCAGTTCGTATTTTTCCTGGTAAACCACAAAGGCAGTCTCACATCAGAGACAAATTACCCCAATGGCTTGTGTGTTTAAAAACACCAACAGTAAGTTTGTTGGCATAAATAAATAATAATTACAATCTGAAGGTTATTTAATCCTGGGATATAAAGTACTTACAATAGTAAGTCACCATTGGGGTAAGAGCATCCGCCCGGTAAGCGGAAGGTCTGTGGTTCAAATCCCAGTTGTGGCATTGAATTTTTAAGTTCCAGTTCTACCTCTCAAACTTTGCCCACACACGGCTTGTATGTTTAAAAACACCAACAGTAAGTTTGTTGGCATAAATAAATAATAATTACAATCTGAAGGTTATTTAATCCTGGGATATAAAGTACTTACAATAGTAAGTCACCATTGGGGTAAGAGCATCCGCCCGGTAAGCGGAAGGTCTGTGGTTCAAATCCCAGTTGTGGCATTGAATTTTTAAGTTCCAGTTCTACCTCTCAAACTTTGCCCACACACGGCTTGTATGTTTAAAAACACCAACAGTAAGTTTGTTGGCATAAATAAATAATAATTACAATCTGAAGGTTATTTAATCCTGGGATATAAAGTACTTACAATAGTAAGTCACCATTGGGGTAATTTGTCTCTGGTGTGAGACTGCCTTTGTGGTTTACTAGGAAAAATACGAACTGGTTTGAGAATTTAATGCCATTCTGACAGTTTGTCATAATAGCTCAGTGGTTAGAGCATCCGCCCGGTAAGCGGAAGGTCTGTGGTTCAAATCCCAGTTGTGGCATTGAATTTTTAAGTTCCAGTTCTATCTCTCAAACCTTATCAGATTTTCGTTTGAATGACACGAAAGTCTGTTAATCATCAAGGCAGAACATGGAAACTGTATGGTCACACTTGTATTAACACCGAACATTTGTCTCTCAGATGACGCCATCAACAATGCTGCTGAACAATACAATGATCCCTATAATGATTGAGGCAATACTCCTTTTACTGTCATAGGTGAAGGTACTCAGATGGTGAGAAAAGGTACGATACTAGAAATGAGTGTTTTGTGCAATACTGCCACTAGACACAGTCTGGCAGATGAAAGATTAGTAATCTAGGGTTAATGTTATAAGGCAAACTAGGTACCTATTGCCAACTACTGTGGGTACACTCCCATATGTGAGTAAACACATTATACTTTACCTCTGGCCAAGTAATGTTGTTAGCTAATGCTGGATTTCTGACAATGAAGTCATTAATCCTCTTGCTCTCCAATATTTTTCACTGATGATATTGAAGAGAGCAATAGCATAGTAACTGCTTTTTAGAGAGCACCATATTTTTATGTTTTGGCGGTCACATCGCTCTCTCACAACCCCCAGAATGTCTGGAGGACCACACCTGTCGTTGGTTTACGGGTCTCACCGACCTGACCGGCAGAATTATCAAAATAAATTCACCGACCATAGTAATGTAAATGTGTAGATACTGAGGTACCTATTGTGATTTGGTAATGAATTACAGTGCATTCTTGGAGTTGAAATTTATATTAAAGGAACTACATCAGAGTCAATTGCTCAAGTTATTTTTTTGTTGATTCAAGATCAATGGTACATTGTTAAAGTATATTTTCATATAGGTACAGAAGTAGTTTTTCTGTATCTTAGAGCTTAAAAACAATGGTGTTTCACTCTAATGGAGTAGGACTTGAGCCTGTCTTTGTGTATGAAACTTCACTGAATGATTCTTATATTTTATGTCTGTGCAGCTGCATACATTTATATTTTGGAATGTATTTTGGATAACAAAAGATGTGGGGATATCATTGAACTGCAAGCTTCATGTCTTTGAATTTACTGGGTATATTTAGTAGGTATTACTATTAATCTTGTCAACATATAAAACAAAACTGCAGTCTTTGTTTATTGGACATAACATAGACTTATTTTTGAGGTCATTTTGAGTTGCTTTTTACGCTCCCTTCACTTAAATTGTTTTAAAAAACTGGAAACATTTTCAAGACCGTTTGGTCTCATCGTCAGCTGTTGGGTGACTGACGCTGTCCTCTTGTTCCCTCTCTCTGCTACCATCGTCCTGCTACCATCTGGTGTTCGGGGTGCAGAGCTTTAACATTTAATTTAAAGCTGGGATTTCAAAGTTAATCACTTTCTTATTGCTTTTGATTATGTATATTTTTTTTCCAAATGCTCAGTTCTATTGGTGAATTTAGTGATTTTAAGAGTTTTATATTGAGGCCGATGTGGTTTTCATTCCAAAAGTGGTATGCCACAGCAGACTTTTCAGTTTGTTTTAATTTTATGTTTCTCTGGTGTTCCTTTAGTCGGATTTTCAAATTTCTTTAGTTTTTCCTATGTAGCTTTTATCGCAACTATTGCAGATGATCTGGAAAAATTCCAGATTTTAGATCGTAAGGGATAGTACTGTTTAGTGGCTTCAGCTGGTTTTATAATGTGTATTTGTTTAATATTCATAGACTTATTTATTTGTTGATATTTTAATTTAAAATTCAAGTAAATCTCGCAAAAAGGGAGGCTGGATGGCTTACAAGCTATCCAAGTATTCACATTTGTTAAAGCCACATTATAACTATGCATCTTCATTTTTTAATAAATTGATTTAAGAATCTTAAACATAAGGCAGATAGGGAACTGTAACCAAATTCAGGAACTGATGTACTTCATGATGTATGTTCAATTTAATTTTTCTTACTAGTAGGACCACGATACAGTAAAGTATAATCATTTTTCTTTATTTTTGTTCTTTCTTTATTTTCAGCACATGCTAGTTCTTAGTACTTTCCCTACCATGTATGTATAGTAAGTAGAGGAAGTATTGCATTACACCAAAAATTCAGTGTCAAGATTTCACAAGAAATATATGTTTTTAGGCCTCCGAATCCAAAAATGCATTTTTAGAAAAAGGTCTGTGTGCGTATTTGTCTGTGTGTGTGTCACTGTGTCTATGGACAGCATAACTCAAGAATGAAGTCGGTTAGAAACCAAAGTTGGTATTTAAGTTCAATGTCTTTTAAGGATAGGACACAAAGATTTTGAAGAAAATTGCTCCACCCTAAACTACCCCTTGCATGGAAAATTTTTATTTTATTGAAAATGACTAATGATTTTGATTGAAATGTCATATGTTTAAGATATTTTTATGACAAACGAAATGTATATTTTGAATTTTCTGACTGTAGCCCATGTATAATTCCATTTGCTCTGGATTAATTTTGTGTAACTGGTAAACTGTAAGAGATAGACCAAATCTTGCTATACAAAAAATGTAGATCTTACTAAAACACACAATTTATGTCCAAATAAATTTTTTGTAGTGAACCATTTCGGAGATATTCCTTGTTATTTGTGTGAGTTTTGGAAAACAAACTTTCGTCAAATGGAACATTGTTATTCATTTTTTTATGTTAGCCATGCAAAGATAACAGAATTTGATAGCTTTAAAATATTTGACTGTACTCCCTTATTCCCCTTGCACCTAAAAGTAAATAAGCAATAAGATAATTTCTGCAAATGTTTATCTCAACTAACACAAAGCAGATACAGGAATTAGAGGTTGTAAGAATGGTTATTACAAGAGTAGAGAAAGTCATGTGAGTGCAACATATCAGATTTTTTTTTATTACAAAGATACTGTGATAGTATACAAAGATAGTATTGTATCTTGTTCTGTGGACCCTAGAATGAGCCAGACTCAAGGATATAGATCATGTCATACAGCCATGCAGTATTGTTCTTCTTTTTCTTGCAACGCCTAAGCATAATCATTATGACAGAGAAACAGTCTTATGGTTTAGATAGCAATTTCAAGGTTAAAGGAAGACCTTATATACTTATATAGCGAAATAGCAGGGACCTTTTTGATAAATGTACAAGGAGTAGGTTGAATGGAGTAGATGATTGATGGTGATACAGTACTATCTACAGCACTGTGAATGAATTTTTTGTAATATTTCCATATTCATTAAAATTGTCATCCACTTACACAAACTCAGTGTTATGGTTTCCATGCATTTTATTTATTTTTTTAAATGGTTAGTGACAGTTATGACTCAAATATGTATGATTGATGGATTTGGTAAAATTAAAATGTAAACTAGCTGTTTAACATTATTGCCAAAAAGCTGTGCCTAACTTAAAGCTGTTTTTGATTCAGACATTACAGGGAAGTGGAAATACCACTTAGACAAACACAACAGAGAGTAATCCAAGAAGCAGAAGCAGCAGGATCATCAAGGTAAGTATTTTCTCCTGTTTATGGTTAAATGAAGGTACTAAATACTGAAGAATTATATTTACCTCAATAAAATGAATCCACCATGGGATAATGCATACAATTATTATGAACCTTCAGTAATTGCACAAAAACAACTACTAACATGGAACTTGTAACAAACAACAGTCTTTAAAGCCTGGTTGACAACCACTCAGTAACGGTAAGCAGAATGGCAACAGCAATGGGAAGCAAGACAGCACTTAACATTTTGGTTCACAAGAGCTAGGCAATCAGAACAGGAAGACATACTATTGATCAGCTTATCGATAGAAAGTGAAGGTCGATGATGCACATTGGGAATTCATTTGTTTCTAACTGACTAATGATATTTTTTCTAACTTGCTACGAGAAAGAGCTCTAGTAGCTGTTTCATGGCACAGTCGCCTTGAATAATTTCTACAGTGAAAAATCTAATATGCACAGTATGAATCTAGCATGCTGCATCCTGTAGTGTGAACAGAAAGTTAAAACTTGGCCAAGTCTCCTTTCCTGTTCCTGATGCCCAGGAACGCTTCCCATTGGTTGTAAACACTCCCATTTGAATACATGCATTTACACTTCTGGTTCTGGTTACTGCTACCATTATCGGTGGTTGTCATTCAAGCTTAAAGCTAAAATGAGAGGATTTGAGTAAGTAATCTTTTGAAAATCTGGTTTCAGAACTTTGAAAAAGAATGTGGAAGCTGCAGAGCCAGTTTTGTACACGGACAATGAGGTGGAAGGATTTGATCTTACTGCTGGCAGAAACTGGATTTATCCAGTTAATTATCCAATTAGGAGCTATCAATTTAGTATTGTGCAAACAGCTCTTTACAACAATACACTGGTCAGCTTGCCAACAGGTAACTTTAAAGTTGTAAAGTTAATTTGAAACTAATACTTTAAAGCAAAGTGATAAATATGATGCACCACTTGAATAAATATTATGTCACTTACCTCAGCTTATGGACGTGGTTTGCAGACAAATTGTTGGCATCTCTAGCTCCTTGACTGTAAGAAGTACTACTTACACACACTATCTTGCACCTGGGAATCTAGTGGTACAAATGGTCTGAGTCAAGAAGGTTTGTCCTTTGTCAAACTAACAACTGAGCGTCATTGTCTATACTCCAGTATTACCACTTGTGCATTTCGTTACATTGGCCAGCTTTGTTGCTGTTCTTTTGTGTTATACCAGTTGGCTTTTGTGTTTAACCAATTCAGGCAGTAATTGTAAGCACTAAATGCGAGAAGCAGATCCAGAGTTGACACCGTAAACTACTGTGAAATAGTGAATGAAGGAGCCATGTGTTTAGCCTTTTACTTTGCCCATTGATTAACCTGGAAAAATCAATTGCAAAACGACAACTCACAACCTTTTGTGGCATAATGTAAAGTATGGCTACACAGAAGACCTGTTGGCTGCACCGTAGCCGAGTGGTTAGACGTTTGCTTCTCACCAAAGTGGCCCAGGTTTGATCCCAGGCAACTGCATGTGGGATTCGTGGTAGATGAAGCAGTGCTGGGGCAGGTTTCCTCCGGGTTCTCCGGTTTCCCCTGCCATCTCATTCCACTAGTGCTTCATCTTTATTCCATGTATCATCAGTGTCATCGTCTGTGGTGCCATAGTAGTAAAAGCGGGTGTTAAACACTACACAAAAAAAACAGAAGACCTGTTGTGGTCTTTGACAATGCTACTTGAGAGCTCAAGATAAAGTGGATAAGTACTACTAGTATCATTTAGATGTCCATTTGAGTGGCTTATAAATCAAGGAAAATCGAAGCTTAAGGAAAAATTGAAGCTATTAACAGTGAAGCAACAGAATGTAAAATAAGAAATTGGAAACCAAACGCTCCACTTATCTTAGTAATATTGCAAGATCTTCCAGCGCTGACTAGTTTCAAGGCGTATCCAACTTATTTTCAAAGCTATATAAACAACTTGTGAAAGTAATTATTTATTTATGCCAACAAACTTACTGTTGGTGTTTTTAAACACACAAGCCGTGTGTGGGCAAAGTTTGAGAGGTAGAACTGGAACTTAAAAATCCAGTTGTGGCATTGAATTTTTAAGTTCCAGTTCTACCTCTCAAACTTGTGAAAGATTTTGCAATATTACTAAGATAAGTGAAACTTTTATTTTCTAATTTGTTCTTATTTTTAAAATTGAAGCTATTAGCAATGAAGCAACAGAATCTAAAATAAGAACAAATTGTTCTTATTTTAGATTTAAATAGTATTTTCATCGTCATTCAAGCAACCAGAAATGAATATATTATCAGAAACATGCAGAAATGTATACAAAACAAACAACATATGTGCAGAAAAAAACTACAGGTCTTCCAGAGTATATCATTGCTGCTTGCATGACATTTTTCACCTCATGAGATGGAGATCCCAACAGCAACCGTGCCTGTAGCAAATTGTGGAAATGGCCTTTAAACTATGGCAAAATGGGTGTTGTATGGGATTTACACATTCCATTTGACACAGTTAGGTCTACTCATTATAATGTTCCTGGCTTCATTTCATGCAATTTCAATGAGTTCTTCCAATGTATTAGGCTTTGTGCACTTTGTCCTACAGGCTGTCCCATAAACAAAAAACAAAGACACTTATATTTGGGAATGACAGAGCCTTGCATCTGCTATAATCACTCTTATCTTCAGATGTATAACTAATTTTATCCATGGTTTCCTCTATGTGTGAACAGTGGTAAAATCTTGTTGAAACCTCCCATACGATTTCTCTTCTGTTGGAATGCCATTTTGGTACCTCTCCCCATTTACTGTCTACTCTTTAAAGGCTATACTAACTTTGTATCTTGCATAATTGCAACAAAAAAAATCTTTGCTATCCGTTTTTTTGCCGCATCAAGTTAGATAAAACCAATGTTTCGACCATCCTGTCATGGTCGTCTTCAAAGGCAAAATGTGCCACATTCTGTGGCTTGTCACCTTTTTATACAGGCAGGCAGGTGGAGGTGAGCCATGATATGCCAGGTGATTCTCTGCACTGCAACATGTCGAAGTAAACTCTGATTGGCCAGAATTCCTCTGCACTGCTACATCACTATAATGCAGAATCACCGCAATGCAGCACAGATGTTGTAGTGTTCTTTAGTTTTCTTTTTGGTTTTCCTATGGTCGTCAACCAGAGTTTATCAATATACATCCCACTATTATTGTTAAAGTTTTGTGGACAGCAGGCAAAAGATCTCTTTGATCTCCCTAGATTGCCATCTGTTTTCCCTGGTCGCTACCTTGGTTTGATCAAACAGTATTGTATGTTTTGTTTCCTGAGCATGCAGGTAGCAACTGATTTCACCGTGCAACCCATCTCACCAATATATGATTTGTCACAGCTGCAGAGTATTTCATAAACACTTGGTTTATTAAGTGGTGGTACTGTATCTTTTTCGTTTACCGGTAAATCTTGTAGTTTAGTGGGTGGCTTATATACCAGGTTTATATCTGCTTATTTTAATAGTTTTCCTATTCGCTCTGTCATTTCTTCTACATATGGAAGTACTGTCAATTTTTGTTTATCTGATTTGTCTTGCTCTTCCTGTCGAGATTCTGCTGTCTCCCAAGCCCAATATATATCCCACTTTTTGTAACCATTAGCATGCAGGGTCTCATAAAAATTCCTTCTCTCTTGTGCTAGACTGGACGTGTTGCAAACTCTTTTTGCTTACAAGGGAATTTTGAAAAATTTGGTCTACCAGGAAAAATACAAATCAGTTGGAGAATTCAATGTTATACTGGCAAGTTGTCACTGTAGCTCACTGGTTAGAGCAGCTGCACGTGAAGCAGAAGGTCTCTGGTTCATATCCCTGCTGTGGAATTGAATTTTTCAGTTCTGATTCTACTTCTCAAACATTGCGTATACACAGCTTAAAAACACTAGCAGTAAGTTTGTTGGCATAAGTAAATAATAATACTAGAGCTGTACCTATGCAATGTTGAAGTACTACTTGGCAAAGCCATGAAGCATATCGGAAAGAATGTGAAACTGCCCAGCTGTTTTCATGAGCTTATCACACAAACACAGCCAGACTGTTTAGATGCAGTCTTATCTTCAGGACAGCAACATGTCACATATTGGCAGGCACGAGAGATCATCTATTTGTGTTTTATCATTGACTATACTCTAAGTTATAGGTTTCGCGTTCGTCCTTGACGAATGACCTTGAGCAGAAATCCAGTCAGCTTGCCTACCCTTAATAAACAGGTCAGCAAATGTTTATGCTACGATAACAGACACCTCTGTTTTCCTCTGTCACGTTTGCGTATACAGTCGACTGCAAAAGTTTTGTGCGGTACGGATGTAGCATGCAAGTGTTTTATAACAGGATTAGTATTACCATTCCATTATCTTGGATAATAATTTGCTCAATCCTTTCTTCCACAATGACATCTTTATCCCAGTATTCTTGTTCAATTTCTTCGACATGACGGCATGCGTTTTCCCATTGATTTGAGTGTTGTACTACTTCAGCTCAGAAGCACGTGCGTAAAGACACATCATCTCTCTGCAGACTGTACCTCCGCTCCATGGCAGCGTTCCTGCAAAAGGTGAGTAATGACTCGCATCCAACCTTTCATATAAAATTTTCATTCGTCAAGAAGTAACGCGCGACCTGTACTATTGTTTCGCTGTTCTAATAAACAAGATAAGAAGTGATTGTAGCTCGTGACAGTCAAGGTCAGTACGCCTTGTCGTTTTGCCAAGTAGTATAAAAGCATGGAAGAAACTACTCTCGTGTTTACAATAGGTAAAGGATGCCCCAATGCTAGTTGGTAACTGTAATCTCAAATTTCTGGAATTTGTAACAAATTTAGTAGTATCAAATAAATAGTTGTGGTTATCCAGAAACCAATACACAATATTCACCTTCACACTTCCAGACTCTAAGAAGGATGTGAATAAAAGAAAGCACTTGGTGTTGACCAAATATAATGCTGCTACTTTATAATAAATAATGTGTTTGACATTCCAGGTCTTGGCAAAACATTTATTGCAGCAGTTGTTATGTACAACTTCTACAGATGGTTTCCTTGTGGAAAGGTGGTCTTCATGGCTCCAACCAAACCTCTGGTTAACCAGCAAATTGACTCCTGTTACAATGTAATGGGAATACCCAAGGAAGATACAGCAGAGCTGACAGGTCAGAACAGGTGTCTGTGATATGTTCATTTAAAAACAAATTGCATAATAGCCATAAAAAATCTGATGTGTTGCACTCACATGACTTTCTCTACTGTTGTACTAACCATTCTTATAAACTCTTATACCTATATCTTCTTCGTGTTAGTTGAGATAAGCATTTGTACAAATTATCTTATTGCTTATAGGTGAAAGGGGAATATTAGAATACAGTAGGCTGTGAGCGATAGTCAAATCTTTTAAAGCTTTGAGATCTTGTTCTCTTTGCACGCTTCACATATAAAGAAATGAACAACGATGTTCCATTTCACATAGGTTTTAAGTTTTCCGAAACTAACACAAATAACAAGGAATATATCTAAAATGATTCACTCTACCAAAATATTTATTCAGACATAAATTGTGTGTTTTAGTGAGCTCTATATTTTTTGTATATTAAGAATTTGCCTATCCCTTACGGTTTACAAGTTATTCAAAAGTCATCCAGTAAACAGGACTACATAGGCTATAGCCAGAAAATTCAAAATATACATTTCATTTGTCATACAAATATCTTAAACATATGATGACCTTTTAATCAAAATTGTTAAGAGTCATTTTCAAGAGAATCAAAATTTTCGAAAAATTTTCCATGTAAAGGGCCGTTTAGAGTTGGGCTATTTTCTTCAAAATCTTTGTGTCGCATCCTTGTAAGACATTAAACTTAAATACCAACTTTGGTTTTTAACGACTTTTCATTTTTGAGTTAAGCTGTCCACAGACTGACACACACGCACGCACACACACACACACCTTTTTCTAAAAATGCTTTTTTTGGATTCAGGGGGTCTCAAAACATAAATTTCCAGTGAAATATCGACATCAAATTTTTGGGTGGAATACAATACTTTATATTCAAGCTTGCATACCTGTATAGTACCCAATGTTCTGTCTTGGTCCATCTCTGTGATGTGGGGATAGCATGTCTGCTTCACATTCAAGTGGTCCTGGGTTCAAATCTCAGGATAAGTTTCTTGGATAAGGTTTTTTCCAGAGTTTTCCCTTAATTCTGAGAATATGAATGTCTGGTAACTCTAAGCTTTAGCTACCCCCAGGCCCATTTGACCATAATTTCATTCAATTACATTCATTCACCTTTCCAATATGACCTGTCTGGACAAAGTAAACAAGAGGTGCAAACAAAATATGCAAAGAGAATAGAATTTTAGAGGCATCATGTAACAACCAGCTCTTAAAGGATTTTACTGTTGCTTAAAGTCTATTACTGTTGCTTAAAGTCTATTACTGTGTTCCCATATTCTTCTTGCACCTACGAGAAAGTAGGTGAAAATATTTTCTGCAAATGTTTATCTTGTAAGGGTATTTGTGACAATAAGAATTTTAATTGCCTTAGCTTCTTTTGCCTTATCGTTGTTGTAAGAGGGCCATCTCAAAAGTAACTTGCACTATTGTTTTAAATCCGTGCGGTAGGTGGAAAAAGTCTGAAAGTCCCAGGGTATATAGGTATGGGTGTAGTAGCAGCACCGTAAAATTCCTAGGCCCCTAAGTTTATTGCTTGGACATTAAAACGGCAGTAACAATGGAGACTCCACTCGTTCCTACCGCCAATTGCGAAGTTTGGGCTGTAATCCGTTTTCTGACGGGAAAAAATAAATGTGCGACTGAAATTCATTGCGAGTTGTGCAGTATTTATGGAAAAGACGTTTTGTCAAGACAAATGGTTTCTCGTTGGCCCCAATCATTCATTGAAGGGAGAACAACATTACACAATGAGCAATGAAGCGGCCAACCCTCCACTTCCCTCGCTCTGGATACTGTTGACGAGGTTCGAGCAGTCGTTAACACCGATCAGCGCCTTGCACTTGATGCAGGTTTGTTTCAACTTCCTCCGTATATTGAAATAAGCCGTGCATCGCTTCACAGGATTATTTCTAAGGATCTGTGTCTATGGAAAGTGTGTGCAAGTTGTGGAAACGAATGGATGAGGCAACTCCAAAAAAAGGCACAAGTTGTTGCATCGGCTGTCAAGGTCATCACAACAATATTTTGGGATTCGAAGGGAGTACTGTTAATCGATTACCTGCTCCATGGGACCATGATGACAGCTGCTCGCTATTGTGAGGTGCTGAGAAAACTCAAAAGAGCCATACAAAACAAAAGGAAGGGAAAGTTGAGCAAAACAGTTTTTCTGGTCCATGATAACACTCTCCCGCACGCTGCCCGTGAAACTCAAGCCAGTTTGAACAGTTTCGATGGGATGTTTTCGGTCATCCATCTAGTGCACCTGACCTTGCACCGAGTGATTACCATCTTTTTCTGGAGCTGCAGCAACATCTTGGGGGAAGGCACTTCGTAAATGACGAGGAACTGAAACAAGAAGTGGAAAGATGGCTATCCAGTTTGGCGGGAGAGTGGTTTGACATTGGGTTAATAAAACTGTTACCACGGTATCAAAAATGTATTTAGGTTCAAGGAAATTATGTGGAAAGATAGGTACTGAATGTAGCTTTCAAAATATACCCTTTTTAAAATATTTAAACGTTTTGTTATTTTTTAAAAAATAGTGCAAGTTACTTTTGAGACGCCCCTCGTATATTGTATTGTATACATATAGTTTACTGGCATCTATTGCTGTAATAACTTAATGACAATAAATTTCTTCTTCTTCTTCTTCTTCTTCTTCTTCTTCTTCTTCTTCTTCTTCTTCTTCTTCTGCTTCTCCTTCTTCTCCCCCTCCTCCCCCTCCTCCTCCCCCCTCCCCCCTCCCTCTCCTCCTCCTTCTTCTTCTATTATTATTATTGTTGTTGTTGCTGCTGTTGTTGTTAGTGTTACTGTTTTAACATGAGTAGATGGAAGAATAAGCATTGTAAGAATAAAGTGAGTGCAACCTATCAAATTTTTAAAAATGGGAAATAATAAGAGATAGACTAAAATTTACTTCAGAAAGAATGTGTGGAATACATGAATATACAGACTATGTCATATAAGTTCAGTTATAGAATTAACTTTGTTTGAAATATTCAGTGTTGTATTATTTAAATGTTCTGGTAGTTTACGCTACTTTGCTGTTCTTTTATCATCTTGAATTCATGCAAAGCACATGTAATATCACAGCAGGATATGCAAAACAGTCAATAGTTTAATCATCCTCCTATATTTCCTTATGTAACTGCCACAAAAGGTTAATTGAAATCATTTTTGCCAACATTTATCATGATTAACAGAAAGTAAAAAATAATATATGAAATAGATGTAAAAACAAATGAGATACCATTGAGCTTTAACATCCTTTTTTTTATGCTGACAATTGCTTATGCTGTATTCAAATTTAATTTTCTACTGTTTTAATGTTACAATACTACGATACTACTTATAATTTTATACAATTTCCTTACCAATGCTCTTGTACCCTTGTTAGAGAAACCTTATGTTACTTGTACCTTCAGTGTTACTTGTTTTAAAAACAGAAAGCTATGGAACACAAATAAAGAAATTGCCCTTACTCCTATCTCTCAAATAAAACATTTAACTATCTATGAGAAAACAGAACTCCTTAACACCGACAACCCATAAAAATAAGATTTTAAAATTTGTTGTTCACTGTGGTATGTTTCAAACTTTCCATATAAGTGAAAATAAACTTGTAAAATATGGACTGAGAAAGTTGGTGATTGTTACACATCACATTTTCAATGAGAATAATACATTTTTTACAGGTACTATGTCTCCAACAGACAGAGCAAAAGTATGGAAAGAGAAACGCATGTTTTTTGCCACACCCCAGGTTATAACAAATGATTTGACATGTGGCATTTGCCCTGCTGCAAATTTGAAGTGTGTTGTGGTGGATGAAGCTCACAAAGCAACAGGAAATCACGCTTTCACTCAGGTACTTATTCTTCTCTAGCTACAGAGTGGTGTGGTGTTTTAATGGATTCTTGTTTAGAATATTTAAACATCTTATCTCACCTCACTGCAAAACTCAGTGATCAGTCTGTAGAGCAATGTGGCCCAGTTTGACCTCAGGCAACAGCATGTGGGATTTGTGGTGGACGAAGCAGTGCTAGGGCGGGTTTCCTCCAGGTTCTCCTGTTTTCCCCACCATCTCATTCCACCGGTGCTCCATCTGCATTCCATGTATCGTCAGTGTCACTGCCTCTGCTGCTGTATTTAGTAAAAGTGGGTGTTTTAACACTGAAAAAAAAAGCAATGAGAACTCTTTTCTTATCTGAGGTCATAGTTACTGAATAAAGTGTCCATTTAAATCTTATAAGTTATTTATTTGCACCTTTGTAAATGTAACAATTACTAAGTTGTTATATTATTTCAACACTTTCTTTACTATTTCGTACTCTTTAGCACGTCTGAAATTATATATTTTCCTATTTCTCAGAGCATTGCCAAGGAATGGCATCTAAATTACTTGAACTGGTCTATCCAAGAGTATTTGGAAAATTATCTTATATGCTTCTATGACAATATCGTTCAGATACTGTCTTCCTTAACAATACCTTCTTTTGACATCACAATGATGTCACATGTTGCGTATAATACTTAATTTTATAATTATTTTGGACATACCAGGTAAATAACATTGATTTATGTTTTAAAACCTTTAACATGATATGGCATAAAGTAGTTGTAATCGTTAATTACACAAACATAATAGAAATGTTGAAATTAAGAATAAACATCATCTCAGTAAATTGATAATATACCAAATAACAAAAGAAGAGTACCAAATAAACAAAGTCAAACTGATCTTTGGTTTAATATTTCTTGGGATTATAATAACTGTTTCATATGCTCCTTGTGTTATGTTTTAACTTTTCACACTGCAGACAAACTTTAAATATGACACACTTCCTCTTGATGACATATCTCACTTAATTACCAAACACTTCGCTTTAAACAATTTTACTCAATTCTACATAACATGGTATAATTTTTGTTTGCATATTATGATTATCTTCCCACATTTTGTATTATAAGACAATACTGATAAAGATTTCTATAATGTACCCAAAATGGTAATTTACATTACATAGGTATTACAATTTTTCTAGATACAATTACCAAAATTTTTTATCATTAACTTTTGAATTGTGCGTACCTTTTTAAATGAGTTGTTAGAAAATCGATATCATATTGCACAAGAATATCAAGTATTGATATAGTGAGATGGTAATACTTTCTGGTTAACTTTAGCCATTACAATCTTTCTAGTTAGTACTCTTGCATTCTACATAATTACTTTACATGTTTACATTGTTTGAGGTAGTGTAACTATATTACAAATATTACAGATAAGTCAATATATACCAATCCACGTGCTAGAGAACCTAAAATCGCCTAATAGTTCATTTTCATTGTAAACATTGATTCTTCTCATAACATTCAATTTGTCAATTAATACACCTTCCATCTTTATTTTCAACATCATGTATCAAATATATATTTTTATGTTATCGTAGACATTATTTTTCTTCTTACTTATTCAATTATATGTCATCAAAGCTTCTATTTCTTTTTGTGTTGCCTCTCTAATATTTATTTCATCAAAGACACTTTTCATATCGTTTGATTCTCTAATAAAGGCATAATGATTTCTTTGTCATTTTTCTAAATCATCAACAACTTGTAATGTGGCATAATTTTCTATGATAACTGAGGTTAAACTGTCATTAGAATTGAGAAAGGGAGTAAAAACGTTAATAACATTGTTGGTGGAGACATTACAAATGAAGGTAAAGCAACAGGAAATCCAGAACTAAAGCAAAATAAGAATTGGAATCATCGTCAAGCTAGCATCAAATCATTACAATCAGTAGTATGCCAATAAGAAGTGCTGCTGTAAATAAGTGCATACAAATGGAGTTAAATAATGGTGTCGGTGAACAAAATCATAACACTCGTGGAAATAGTACGTCAAATAAAATACAAAAGAACTATGCCAAAATAGCCAGGAAATAAAAGGATTTAATTTAAAAGGTGAGTTAATTAATAACACTGAACAACACTTAGTAAGTGTTGTAAGTGTTGTTCAGTGTTATTAATTAACTCACCTTTTAAATTAAATTAATTACAACAACACTGTTTTCAAACTTCTATGAAAGGAAGATAGATAAATAAAAGGATGTTTGGAATGCTCCTGCAGCATAGTTACCAGATAACATCATGTGTTTGTGTGAAAGTAAAGATAAGCAGACAATTGCATCAATCCAAAAAATAATTGATATAATGAACAATGACCTAAAAGAGAGGAAAAAATTGACATATTACAAGAAGAAAATGTGAAAATGAAGCTTCATTTATGAAACAACCATGAGGAACAATGTAAACTACCGAAGAAAACAGCACCTGCAAGTGTAAGGAGCAAGACTGAAGAGAGGATAAAGAAAAGTGAAGGAAAACCAACAAAATGTGAAAAACCGTAAGATCAAGAATAGTGTCACCGCGCCCGCCGCATCTAATTGCCGACAGCAGCAGTGTCACCCATTGCATTATTGTCGGCACTACCGCAAAGGAGCCGAAGGAAAGAGACAGAGAATGGCTGCATTGTTGGGGCGCTTGCCGAAAGAGAGAAAAGGATAGAGGCTACTGGAATCTTCTACTTTGTACTCCAGTGCAATAACTGAACTTTCCAGAACAGTGCCTGGGAGATATAAATAGCGGTAAAGTGTGAGAAGAGTCAGTCAGACGTATGTGAAGGTTGAGTAGTCGTGCCGACGGAGACGGACAGACGATGTGGAGAGTTGTGCCGACGGAGAAGAGTTAGTTCTTTGTGTTACGAGTTCGAAGCCGTGCTGTTGGAGAATCGGAAAAGACTTTCTTGTTGTTGCAACGAGTGTACAAAGTTACTGTTTACGGAAATAAAAGTGTTTATCTCGACTACATCTGTCGTATTTACTTCACACCCACACCAAAAACTCACACTGGTGTCAGAAGTGGGATTCGTCGAATTGCTTCTAGTTTCGTTACATCGTCGTTAGAAGTTGCAACGTTAGAACCAAGATGGAGGGAGATTCGGAAACCAGGATGATGGCAATGATGAAAGAATTATTCGCCGAGCTGAAAGAGATGAAGACGGCAAACGACAACCTCGCTGCCAAAATGGAAACGAGAAACGACAACCTCGTTGCCGAGCTGAAAGAGATGAAGACGGCAAACGACAACCTCACTGCCAAAATGGAAACGTCAAACAACAACCTCGCTGCCGAGCTGAAAGACATGAAGACGACAAACGACAACCTCGCTACAGAAATGAAGACGGCAAACGACAACCTCGCTGCCGAGCTGAAAGAGATGAAGACGGAGCTATCGGCGAAAATTGATGGCGAACTGATTGGCGTGACGGAAGACGTGGAAGAACTCGGCGAAAAGGTGGAAGACCTCTGCCAGCACGTGGACGTCGTGTAGGACGACGGGGAACGTCTTGGCGCCCTGGTAGTAAGAGTTGACGAGAGCGTCAAAGTACTGGATGCCAGGGGCAGACGGAATAGCGCGGAGCCGGAGAGGGAGCACCTAGTGGCCGAGGCGACAGTCGCGCCCGTTTCGGATGATATGAGGGAAGACCTGGAACAACTCGGCGAACTGATTGGCGTGAGGGAAGACGTGGAACAACTCGGCGAACTAATTGGCGTGACGGAAGACGTGGAACAACTCGGCGAACTGATTGGCGTGACGGAAGACGTGGAACAACTCGGCGAACTGATTGGCGTGACGGAAGGCGTGGAACAACTCGGCGAACTGATTGGCGTGACGGAAGACGTGAAACAACTCGGCGAACTGATTGGCATGACGGAAGACGTGGAACAACTCGGCGAACTGATTGGCGTGACGGAAGACGTGGAAGAACTCGGCGAAAAGGTGGAAGACCTCTGCCAGCATGTGGACGTCGTGGAGGACGACGGGAAACGTCTTGGCGCCCTGGTAGTAAGAGTTGACGAGGGCGTCAAAGTACTGGATGCCAGGGGCAGACGGAATAGCGCGGACCCGGGGAGGAAGCACCTAGTGGCCGAGGCGACAGTTGCGCCCGTTTCAGATAACGAAAGTGTACGTCTCGGGGAAGACAAAGGGGCAGTTCAGGGACGTCGACGGGGATCCTCTGGAGGAGTGTGTCGGGTACGTAACCAACCAGGATACGACGTGGAGGACGATCAGCAGGGAAGCGCACAAGCAAACGAGCATCACGCGAGAACCGACTTGGCGTGTGACATGGGGGGACCGTCGGAGCCATCCAATCACCTGACGCATAGTGCCGTGAACGGAAGAATGGTGGACATCATCGTGGACGGCAGGATACAGGAGAGGCCGTGCCGAGCACGAGTGAACACGAGTGCAGCGGTGGACGCGACTCGCGCGGATGTGGTGGGGTTTGTTGCCGGACCCATCGGAAGCAAGGTGGCTGCGAAGGTGCGCCAGAGAGGTCGGTGGACACGGTACCCAATGAGCCGTTTCCAAGTGCGCAGGATGGCCCATCTACACACCAGGAAGAAGGGCAACTGGACGAGGACCGTCAAGACCAGCGGTACTGTTGCAGAATTTCGGAGCAGGATGGCATACGTCGTGCTACCCAGACCAAGGGACACTATCCAACAGCGATACCTAGGATCGTGCCTCCTGGAGAAGAGGTTCGATGGGATAGTCCGCCGGGGCGCAAGGGAGATGCCGCAGTGATAGTGCTGGTCGGGACGACCAGCTCTGAGGAGGGAGCAGTGTCACCGCGCCCGCCGCATCTAATTGCCGACAGCAGCAGTGTCACCCATTGCATTATTGTCGGCACTACCGCAAAGGAGCTGAAGGAAAGAGACAGAGAATGGCTGCATTGTTGGGGCGCTTGCCGAAAGAGAGAAAAGGATAGAGGCTACTGGAATCTTCTACTTTGTACTCCAGTGCAATAACTGAACTTTCCAGAACAGTGCCTGGGAGATATAAATAGCGGTAAAGTGTGAGAAGAGTCAGTCAGATGTATGTGAAGGTTGAGTAGTCGTGCCGACGGAGACGGACAGACGATGTGGAGAGTTGTGCCGACGGAGAAGAGTTAGTTCTTTGTGTTACGAGTTCGAAGCCGTGCTGTTGGAGAATCGGAAAAGACTTTCTTGTTGTTGCAACGAGTGTACAAAGTTACTGTTTACGGAAATAAAAGTGTTTATCTCGACTACATCTGTCGTATTTACTTCACACCCACACCAAAAAGTCACAATATAGTGGTACATGGAGACAGCCATATGAGATACATTGCTCTGAGGTAGCACGAATATCTAGAAAATGTTAGGGTAATTGGACATGTGAGGCCAAATGCTAAATTAAAACATGTAACTGAGAGTATAACAAGTGAAAAAAACTGATGTAAATATAGTAATAGGTGGATCAAATAATGTGTTCAAAAATTAAGCCAATGATCCATAAAATGAATGAACTGTTAGACTGTGAACTACAAAAAAACAGGTGAGTGTTACAAGTATCCCACATTGATATGATCTAACTTAAAACTGGTGTGTGAATAAGAATATCAGGAAGGTGAATATGTGGCTAAAGTATAATGTACTAAATACCCTAATGTTTTGAGAGGTAGAATTGGAACTGAAAAATTCAGTGCCACAGCTGGGATTTGAACCACAAATCCTCCGCTTGCCAGGCAGGTGCTCTAACCATTAAGCTGCTATGACAATCTGCCAGTAAGTTTGTTGGTATAAGTAAATAATAATTACCGTAGTTGTGTTTGTAAATTTGGATCCTCTTCCTAGGGAATATCTACTAGGCATGGGCTGCATTTAAATGCAGCAGGTAAGAGGTTTCTAGTGGCAGAAATTTGTAGTGCAGTGAGTAGTATTGTGAATAAACCTAGGATAATTCTGAATCCTAATCAAGGTAATATTAATCAGGGAAACTACCATCATGTAAAGAAATCAGTGGTAACATAACCCCTGATAATGGGATTAGAGTAATTCACTAAAATATATGCAGTATGCAAAATAAATGTTAGCAGAAACTGACCTGCATGTAGTAGTCATAACAGAACATTGGCTTAACAACAGTCAACTGCTGTTAAATAAGCTGAATGATTTCAGTCTAGCTAGTAAATTTTGTAGAAAGATCCATCAAAGAGGCGAGGACTAGCAGGCCACTTCTAGCGCCCCATCTGTCAGTGAAAAATATTGGAGAGCAAGAGGATTAATGATTTCATGGTTAGAAATCCAGGATTAGCTAACAACAACAACAACAACATCAGGGAGGCGGTGTAGCTATATGTACTCAAAGCAATATTAAGTTTGTGTCTTTAGAAATAGTTGAATAGTGTGATACCGAAAACCAAGAAGAGATTTCTAGTCTAACCAGACATATAACTGAAAACAGAACTACACAATTTGTAGCTGCACTCCTAAATGTAAACTGGAATCCAGTATATCTTACTCAGGGTACAAATAGGAAATGGGATGCATTTTATGAAATATTCTTGTGCTATGTTAAGTAGATTTTCCGGGCTTGTGGGCCGTGGTCGAGTTGGATTACCTTCCTCTGACGTTTCACTGAAAACTGCGTCCAGCATCTTCAGGGTCAACCTCTGTTATTTTGGTCTAAATTAGCGGCTGCACATAAACTAAAGTTCACTGCAAACTTTCATATTCATATTGCAGTGAACTTTAGTTTATGTGTAGCCGCTAATTTAGACCAAAATAACAGAGGTTGACCCTGAAGATGCTGGACGCAGTTTTCAGCGAAACGTCGGAGGAAGGTAATCCAACTCGACCACAGCCCACAAGCCCAGAAAATCTACTTAACATAGTTGATAATGCCGGCCGTGAAAGCCTCAGGACTTTATTCTTGTGCTATTTTAACATGTTCTTTCCAGTAAAGGTAAAATTATTTAGGGATGACAGAAAAAGAATGCATGAATTTTATAAAGCGACAGGGTTTAGTTTTTATAAAGACAGATACAAGGTCCTCAAAAAGCAATATATGCAGACATTGCTAACACTAAAGAGACAAAAATGTGAGGAAAGTATTATTGAGTTCTCAAATAAGATAAAAAGACCTTGGAGAATCACAAATGAATTTAAAGAGAATGACAATGAGACAGTATAGTACTTCATGATCAGTTGCAAATTATAAGTAACCTACTCAAGGTATCTAAAATATTTAACTCTTTCTTTATAAAAAGCGTGTAAAATAATCAGGGTAGTAATACTAATACTAGGCGTCTTTCCACACCAGATATAATATACCTGAGATTAGTAATTTTAATTTAAACCAAAAAGGTAAGTCGATTAATAACACTACACAACACTTACTATAGTGTTTTAATCGACTTACCTTTTTGGTTTAAATTTAATATTACAACACTGTTTTCAAACTTCCAAGAAAGAAGATAATGAGATTAGTAGTCTAATAAATAGTTTTAGAACTCAAGCGTCTGCTGGTTGGGATGGTATATCCACAAAAATTTTTAAGAAATGTTCCATTGTGCTGGTTGATATTCTTGAACACCTTATAAATTATACTTTAACAGAAGGGGTATTTCCTGAATGCTTAAAAAAGTGAAAAATTAGATCAGTGTTTAAAAAAGGTAATAAATATGATAAGAATAAATTACAGACCCATAACACTTCTGTGCTGTCTAAACTACTTGAGAAAATCATTACAAAACAGCTAGTATGCTTTCTGGATAAATATAATATTCTAAATACTTTCCAACATGGATTTAGGAATAAGTCTTCAAGTGTGACAGCCATGATAAATATACATCAAGAAATATTGACACGTCTTGAAACAAATGAAAATGTGGTGGGAACATTCCTAGATTTACCTAAAGTGTTTGACAGTGAATGCCATAAAACATTACTTGAAAAGTCACAATATGGAATAAGGGGTAAAATGTTAGAAATATTAACAACATATTTAACGAGGTGTAAACAATGTACAAAAATAGTTTATAAAATGGGTAACACTATGAAACATATTTCATGTGAATATAACCATGTGAAGTTGGGAATACCACAAGGCTCAGTACTCGGCCCATTGCTATAAATACTCTATGTAAATGACATGCCCAATTTGAGCAGTGGGAAAGCAATAGCATATACTGATGATATGTCAATAATTTTTTAGTATAAATTAGAAAACAGTCTTGAAAAAACATCAAAAAGGAGACAAATTTATTGGTAGAATACTTTAAAAAATTAATCTATAGGTTAATATAGGTGAAAGTAAAGTAATACCATTTGAACTCAAAAACAGTGATAATTATTAATTTGACTATTAATGAAGATTTAGCAGAGCGTAAGAGATGTAAATTTTCTGGGTTTACAGTTAGATAGTAACTTAAAATTCCATAGCCAGGTAGATAAACTATGTAAAAAAAATGTGCTCAGCAATATATGTACTAAGATTGTCAAAATATTTGACTGCAGATATTCTAAAACTTGCATATTATGAATTGATACATGTTGGTGTTAGCTAATGCTGGATTTCTGACAATGAAGTCATTAATCCTCTTGCTCTCCAATATTTTTCACTGATGGATGGGGTGTTAGAAGTGGCCGGGCATATTTGAAGGTGGTCTCAGTCCATTTCCTCTTGCAGATTACATAGAGGACAGAGTGGTGAAGAATATATCCCAATTCTGTTTAAATGTTTTGCCAGACAATTGTGTCCTGCAATCAACCTGAAGGTTGCAACTGCTGTTTTTCGAGGATACTCAGGAATTACTGTTTGAATGTTTGGTAGTTCCCATCTTTTATTTTTTGATTTTTCATAGTAATATTTTTCAATAATTTTTTTGAATTCAGAGTTGACTAATCTTTTAGCTGCATAAAATGGTACATATATTAGCTATAGATTTCTGTACACCTCTGGTACCCTGTTTTTTAAGAAAATCAGCTTTGTCATTATCATTTGTCATTTTCAACTTGAGTTCATCATTAGTTTGAAATCATTGTCCATCAAGCCACCGTTTCAAATGCAGGAAGAGGAAATAGTCACTTGGTACAAGATCAGGACTGTACAGAGGGTGGTCAAGGAGTTCCCAGCGAAACTCTTGAATCTTCTCTTTGGTTTTGGGAGCGGTATGCGCGCGTGTGTTGTCATGCAGGAGGATGATATCAGATGACAGTTTCCTGCTGCGTCGATTTTTGGTCCCATGTCTCAGTTTGGTGAGTGTTGCACAGTACACAGACATCAGCTGTAATGGTGTCCCACATTACATGAAATCTATCAAAAGTATGCCCTTTTTGTCCCAAAACATGGTAGCCATCATTTTGCAATTGCTCACACCTTTTTGGTTTGGGTGATCCAGAATGGCGCCACTGCATTGATGGTTGTTTTAATTCTGCGTTGGTGTATACTATCCACGTCTCGTCTCCTGTAACAACGTGGGAAAACAAACCAAACATCCATCTTGTCTATAATGCTCAGAAAACTGTCATGCACTATGCATTTGTTGCTCTTTGTGCGCTGACGGGTGAGCAGTTTTGGCAGCCACCTCGTACAAAGTTTCTGATATCCAAGCTCTTCAGTGACAATCCTGTAAAGTAAGGTTCAAGCAACATTTGGGAATTCCATAGCCAGATCACTAATCGTCAAACGCTGATCACTTCAAAGTTTTTGGTTCACTTGATCAACGATGTTGGTCTGATTACTGGGCCTAGTACTCCGCTGTTCATCGGGCACATTTGTGTGTCCATTTTGAAATTCTCGACACCAGTGTTGAACTTGTTTTGTCACTCATTATGTGCGGTTCATACACTAGACATAGCTCATGATGGATGTCCACAGCTGATGATCCTTTTGCCAGCAAAAATCTATTCACATTGTGCACTTCACAACTGTTGGGTGCTGTGATTGTCATGGCCATTTCGATGTGCTCTCATCCACAGACAAGCGCCTACTGTGGCACACCAGCACTGCTGTATGTTTCTCCGGAGTTGGTAGACAGCGCTGCAGGCATGAAACATCATTGAAGCCTATCATCTGTGACATATTGTATAGCAGACCTTAGGTTTAGAATGCACCTCGTATTAAGATAATGTCATGCTGGCTCTAAGCCAGGCACTGCTGGTAAGAGTTGTGGTCGGCAGCCTGGGCTCTGTCAGCGGCAGGAATGTGCCGGAGGCACTTATCTGCCTTAATGATTCATACTCTGGCGGGACAGTGAGCTGTATGGAAACAATAGCTGTTGTAGCTGTTGTCTGCTGTTCAACAGTTTGGACTGTTGCTCCTTATTCACTCTCGAGTATTCCACTTCCAGAACTCTCATTGTGTGAGGTACTATTTAAGGGACTCCACTATATAAGGGACTTGCTTGTGCCTGGAGTTGGAGTGAGTGAGTGAGTGAGTAGGGTTTAAGAGCCCGTCGACAGCTAGGTCATTAGAGCCCTGCCTGGAGTTGGAGTTGTACTAGTTGTCCTTGTAGTGAAGTGTTGGTGTTATGGACTGGAGTGAGTTAAATGTTTACGAAGCGTTCAGTGAATCAAGCAATTGGCAATCGTGCAGTTCAATGCAAGTTCTTTATTGTGATTCTACTCAATGGTTGTTCTGTTGCTTTGAGTTTGTACAAAAGTGATGAGGTGTAATGTTAGCACTACACTAAATGACAAGAAGGCAATAAAGTGTGTTTAGCAGCAACTGGTGTTTTCTCATTTGTTACAATAATATATGTAATAATGGAATCTGTTGTTTTAATTGCATAACAATTTCTTATTCTTTATTTTTGTATCTGTTGTTATTTCCATTACACATATGATCAACAACTTACCTCTGATGCTGGGATGGTAATGGAACAAGTGGAACTACAGTTTTACTGTGGACTCTGAACCATGCTGGATCTTGTAGGTACTTCACATTGGCGGCGCCGTGGCCAAGCGGTTAGCGCGCTCACCTACCACCTAGGCGGCCCGGGTTCGATCCCAGGGACCCCGCATGTGGTATTCGTGGTGGACGAAGCGGCGTCAGGGCGGGTTTTCTCCGGGTACTCCAGTTTCCCCCGCCATCTCATTCCACCGGTGCTCCATCTTCATGTATCATCAGTGTCACCGCCTGTGGTGCCGTAGTAGTAAAAGCGGGCGTTAAACACTACAACAACAACAACCTACTATTGCCTACTTTGTTAGTAAATGTTCCTTTTAACTCCAGCTAAACACAATTGGACACTTTTAATTAAATGCAATAAAAACGCACATCTACGCCTACTACATCCGAAATGAGCATTCTACTACACACAAGTCAATTTTTTTAAGCAGAGATAGGTATCTCAGGAAAGCCTTAACTCTCTGAACAAGACTCTTTATGAGCTTAAATTTGAGCTCAAGCCAATAAGTAAGAGAAAAATAATCAGTGGCGTATATGGTAGGCTATCAAAGCCATCACAGAAGCCCATAGGTATATAAACTAGAAAGTATTAAGTAATATTAATAATAATTACAATACTAGTCAGTTTCCCTTGTGAAGAATCAGTACATAGGATGGTATATATCTCGCTCTCTACCATTGAACAGAGAGGAGAATAGGGCTTCGAATTCTTATTGCCGCAGCCTTCACTATCTGCAGGGAGAGAGAGAGAGAGAGAGAGAGAGAGCGAGAGAGAGAGGTGAAGTGGAAGAATGCAGGAATAAGCATGCCAGACTTCGGAAACCCGTGCCGCTATACTCACACGAGGGTCTCCGAATTGTGCCGCGCGAACACGACTGGCTGCATAGCAATAGCACGTAGAGTTTAAAGTAAGAAAGAGCTATTGTTGTGGTCCTCAGTCGCTGTGTTAGTATTACAATATTTATTTCATAGTGTGCAGTGTACCTAGATAGTTGCTAGTGCTAATGCTTCGAAATGTATGAACAATGTGTAATAAAACAATGAGTAAAACGACCATACTAGCGGTTGAAATACGAGGATAAGTAATGATAGTAAAATAGGGAAGGCCTACTCCAGCTCTAACGCACTTGTATTGTGAGTAGAACCAAACAAATAAGAATCCTTAGAAAATATATTTTAATATAAACAAATATGATAAGTGCATATGTGTGACCGACTAGTTCATGCAGATTAAATATGCTTTATTGCTGGCCATGCTTGTTGTTTGCAACTGAGAAAACGCCCTGAAATTCGACGGGTTTTGCAATTTTAGCGTATTTGAACACACCTTTGGATAAACATTAGAGATCCACAATTAGAAACATTGGATTTGAAGAGTTGTAGTAAAAGCGGGCGTTAAACACTACAACAACAACAACAACTTCACATTAACTGTCAGATATGAAGATAAGGTGAAATTAAAATCCTAACCCAACTAGGAATCCAACCATGCACCCTCAGTATAAGAGCCATGAACAAAACCATTTAGCTATCCCAATGCCCACTTTTAAAATCTTGGAACGATCAACTCCACCTGAACTTTTATTTGATAGTATGGCATATGTAATTCTGTTTTCATTTATGGTTTTGTTTATGGCTGAGTACACAAAGTTGTTTATCCAGAGTTGGTGGGACCATAGCTAATCTGTATTAACAAAAATCTGGATAATCCTTAAATAAACCATTAAATGATGTGTGATAGTGAAATATTGATCTGTGCAAAGCAGAAGAGAAAAGAACTGAAAGTCAATCAGATGAGATGCCTATGATTGTATCAGGACTCATGAAAATGAATGAAACATGATCTCTCACACATTAGTTTTATTGTTCTGTCACATTGTCCGTGGCGACAGTACTTATTCTTAGTTTTAAACGTGCAACCTGACAACTATCTCTATGCACCTGCAGTGACAACATTACAACTGTATACATTCATATGTATATGTATTCATTTAAACAGAATTGGGATATATTCTTCACCACTCTGTCCTCTATGTGATCTGCAAGAGGAAATGGATCGAGACCACCTTCAAATATGCCCGGCCACTTCTAGTGCCCCATCCATCAGTGAAAAATATTGGAGAGCAAGAGGATTAATGACTTCATTGTCAGAAATCCAGCATTAGCTAACAACAACATTCATATGCATTTATCAAACAATGTATGTATTTTTGTGGTGAAAAAGTAAGCAAAAATCAATCCTAATAGATTGAAAAACTGGAAGATCAAATAAACAGGTTTATGTGTATGTGGAAGTGTTTGCTAATAAACCTTCCGTAAAACTGTTTTCTATCTTGTGTTACTCAAGTTAAGTTCTGTAGGGTAGAACTTAACCTGTGTAACACTCAAGAGACTAGATTTTATGATCAAAACTGTGCATGATAATAATGGGGATCTATCTTTACCATTAAATGGAGCAAGGGAGAAAGACATTGTAGGCACTGATTTATATTTTATGATATAAATGTAATTAAAAATTGTATTTCACTTTATGTTACAGGTAATTAAAGCCTTATTGCCATTCAACAAGAAATTTCGTATGCTGGCTTTATCCGCCACACCAGGAAGTGATGAACGTGCTGTGATACAGGTAGAGTGCATATTGAAATAGGATTATGTCATTAATGCAGTATACAACAAACTTATAACTTTTATAAACCAATGCTTATTTGATAAATACAGTAGAAATTATGGCAGATGCAAAATTTAAAGGTGGCTGATGGCTGACCTCTACTAGAGAAATATGGCATTGCCATACGTCAAAAGGCGTGGCGAAGCTGTATGTTATTACTGTAGTACTCAAGTAAACATAAACTAGGTGTACATGCTAATTTAAAAAGTAATCTGAAAATCATACCTTAAAATAGCAAAAATATGTGCAGAAAAACTGAAAATTCCTTATGGCACATCAGCTGCATCTGTCTTGTCAGCATTGAAGTTCATCTTCATCCTTGTAAATTAGGCATTGTTCTTAGAAATTTAACATGTGTTGCAGCATCTCCTCTTTCCGATAGAAATTTCTGCCCATCATTGGTATTTCTGTATTTAAACCTATAGACTTCTATATCGGGTACATAGATGTCAGAGAGCCTTGTAAGCAATTTTCTCCAATTCATGCATTAAGTTTCTTTACAGTAAGAAATCCCCCATGTCATAAAAGGAATAATTTGTTTGCCGCAGAAAGTCTTTTAAAATCCTCTAAATATGTAATACGCTTCTGTATATGTCTTTTTCCGGAAGATGAAAAGATCAAGGTTTGTCCTCCAGCAGCAGAAGACTTTCTGCACAAATGCATTGTACTGCACACAAACTTCAGATGCAAATAGCTTTCACAGGCAATCTCTCTGGCTGCCTAAAGTTTATGTTTTCACGCTCTTTATGTTTGGAAAGGTTTTTCAAGAAACAGTACACATTGTAAATTACATTCTCCTTTGGTTATCATCTTCCGTTTATTATTGGTTGACTTTCACTACTCGTGTCTTGTTCGCTAAATGACATTTTTACTAAACAACAATAAAAACACTAAACTAAGCACCAATAAAATAATTCAACACGATCAATGAAGGTAATTAAATAAACTAAATTTCCACCGTTAACTTGAGATCTTTTCCTTCCTTATCACTCAGCTAATTGATTCTGTTTTCTGTTTTGAGTCAGACACTGACACAATAAACAAAAGTCATGAGGAAGTTAAACAGAAAACTTGAAAGTTTCTTAGCATTACCTCCTATCAAAAGACGAGTTCAATGCACACTCATATCTCTGCAACCACTTAACATATAAAATTGGTTTTTAGAATGCAAGCTTGAAATTAAAATCTTCATGAACACGTTATTCTCTTTATTAATAATGATGATGGTGGTGGTGGCGGTGGCGGTGGCAGTGGCAGTGGCGGCGTTGGTGGTGGTGATGATAATAATAAATACTAGAAGTTGATGACAGTGTTGTTGGAATCACATTAAAATAGGGATTTTGAGTCAATTAATAATACTAAGCAACACTCACTTTTAAAATTTCCTGGTACGTGTTTTGGAGGCTAGCTTACCTTTATCAACTGGACATTGAACTGTAGAGGCTGGTTCACAGGGCTAGTATCTCCTGTAGACTGCTCTGGTGGTGGTTTTAAGAACTTGCATAACGGATCGCTTTGTGGTATATCAAAATTGAAAACTTGGTCTTTGTTTTTCCAGATAAGATCTGTTCCCATGTTGACAATTCTTGGTTGATATGTGTTTTAATAATTTTGGATCCAGATTAATGTCATGATTTTCTTTCCAAAAATGGGTGGCAACTGCTGATTTTTCTAAATGTTTGTATTTTATACACCTGAAATGTTCTTTTGTTCTTGTTTCCAAATTTCTCTTAGTTTGTCCTATATACACCTGGTTGCAGTTATTGCATTCTATTTAGCAGATTCCTGATTTTTTATTTGTTGCAATGCTGTCTTTAGTGTTTGAACAAAGTAAGTTTTTAACGCTATATCTGTTGATTGGAGCCAATTGTATATTGTATTCTTTAAAAATCTTTTTGAATTTGTCAAATGTCTTTGGGTGGTATGTGAATTTTTACTTTCTCTACTGGTAATTAGGGGATGTATAGTATTCCACTCAAAAATTCTATGTCGAGGTTTCACTGGAAATATATGTTTTGAGACTCCCTGAAACCATTTTTAGACTGTCTGTCAGTCTGTGGATAGCATAACTCAAAAATGAAAAATAGGTTAAAAACCAAAGTTGGTATTTAAGTTTAGTGTCTTTCAAGGATGCAACACAAAGATTTTGAAGAAAATAGCCCCACCCTAAACTACCCTTTACATGGAACATTTTTCGAAGATTTTGATTTTCTTGAAAATGGCTCAAACGATTTTGATTAAAATGTCATATAAGGAAATAATAAAGCTATTAACAATGAAGCAGCAAGAATCTAAAGTAAGAACAAAATTAGAAACTATAAGCTTCACTTATCTTAGTAACATTGCAAGAACTTTGGTGCTGTGCTGACAATGTTTCGAGTTGAAACATTTTGTTTTTTTTTGTTTTCAAATCTAAAAATGGAAGTCGCCCATCTATTTCTTTTTCTGTGGTGAATGTTATGGTTTTTTCTTGTAGGTTTAGCCGTTTTTGTGCATCCTCAGTGTGTTTCCTTGGTACTGTTGCAAAGATGTCGTCTATGTATCGTTGCCATGTTTTGAAAATCCAAGGGAAGTTCGTGACTACCTTTGTTTCTATGGAGCTCATGAAGAGGTTTGCAAGTACTGGGGAAAGTGAGTTACTCATTGCTTGTGCTGATGTTTGTTTGTAGTATTTGAATTGAAATTGGAAAAAATTTTGTTCTAGGCATAATTTTGTGAGCTTGATGTATTCTGAAATTTCTTCTGCAGGTATCTCAATGGATTTTAACCAGTTATTAGTTAATTTAGGAAGTTTTTCTATTGGAATACTGGGAAACAGTGATTTTACATCAAATGAAACCAGTATATCATCTTCTTTTAATTGCAAATCTTTGATGTTGTCAACAAATTCAAAGGAGTTTTTGACATTGAAACTATTGAATTTAGGGAAAGACTAATTTTCTGGTTAGCCAGTTTGCCAAATTGTATGTTTTTGAGTTAATACTGCTGATTATCGGTCTCATGCTTATGTTGGGTTTGTGTATTTTTGGTAGGCCTAACAGAAATACATAAATTCACTTGAAATACAATGAATAAAAGCTTAGTCAAAATGCACTTACTGCACATGCATTGAGTTAGCAGACAGTATTTGCCTTGCTGCCAACAATCATTCAAGTCCTTGTTGGCTATTTTGAAAAGGTCAAATGAAATGGTGAATGTTTTCGCTGATTTAAAGTATAGCTGAACTGTTGTGTAAATTAAATTAACATTTTATTTACTTCAGCTAAACCACAGGGTTTCTGGAACTCTGAATCAGCTCTTGAAATGGATCGTCTTCTCTGCTTTTGCAGTCATAGCACAACAAGTACTCTGCCAAATTTATAGCCATTTAAGCCTGTCTGATACCTTCCCTTGATAGACAATGCTGGAGAGATTGCCAGCACGACTCAGTGTTATTTGTGTGGACATTTGTTATTGGATCCCGAAATACAGGCTTTAGGTTGGCTACAAAACCCCCCGCTATTAGGCCGTTGAGTCCACCATAGCAGTCGGTGTATATTGTGTTGGTGAACTCCACATGCTCCTCAATTAAAGCCAAGAGGGTAGTACCATCTCTACGATTATTGGGTCGAACTGTCATCCATACCTCATTAATGACCACATTGATCATACCGATATTTCCTCTTTCCAGTTTGGCATTTGTCCATCTGAATGGCTTGGCCGACACTGCCTATTTTGCCCCTGTTGATGTATTTGTTGTCCATTGATGATATACACACCTGCTGACAACAGCTGAATCAATCAACTATTGTTTTGTGGATTATGCTCATGTTTCCAATAGAACAATGGATAAGAGTTTGTTCGTATGAAAATGCATGGGCATAGATGTAGCTATAACATAGGTATAACTAGGAGAATCTAGCAGATGGTAACCCTAGAGTTCTTGAACCAAATACCCTTTGCCATGAACTCTGAACACTGTTAATGCTTCACTGTCAATAGGTTCAGTTTTTATGTATTAAATAAATTGTTGTTAAAATTCAGTTTTAAATTTGAGAATTCTATATAAATTTGTGTCTTTACAGGGTATGTTAGCAGCATTTTTAAACATTAATGCATTATTCAGCATGTCAAATATATATTATAATATAATAAAATATTTAAATAATGATGGTAAATCGTCTTTGTTGTGTTACTTTCCAATCTCAAAGATTTAATATAATCAGCATCTTCAGTGGCAACTTGTACTGTGATTTCCTGTAGACCAGTGAGGGGATGACAGAACTAAGCACATTCTTCTTTCATTTGTTTCTAGATAGCAAAAATTGGCCAAGATTATAACATTATGCTCACAATTATTCTTTGTCCAGGACATAATCCTGGAAAATGGCATAACATATTGAATATTTATGCTCATCATTAAAGCTCTAGACTGAATGTTTGTAGTCCATGTGGATCCCTTGATTGTTACAAAATATTAAAAGAAATTATTTACTAATAAACCATAAATTAATGCATGTATTCAAATCTTCCTATAGGGAAAACACAATGAAGTTATTTGTAAAACCTTGGAGTTTTATTATTGTAACTTCACTTTCTGCACCAGAACATACAAGTGGAACATGTTTCAGAGACTGTTGTCTCCATCCTCAGCCTTGATTCACTGACATGCTTACTCCTATGACTTGAAGATGGCATTTTGGCCATCTAAAGACTGAGCATGGACTGAGCCTCTGAAATATGTTCCAATAAGTTGTTTTCTAGTGCCTTGCATCTGGCAATGAAGCCATTAGCATTCGTGCTTTCCAATACTTTTGAACTATGTTCCAATAAGTTCAGGTGTAGAAAGTGAAGTTAGAATAATAAAACTCCAAGATTTTAAACATGTATTCAAATTTATATATTTTCATTTCATATGTGCAGTCCAATGTGTTTTAGGTGATAAAAAACTTGCTCATATCAAAAGTGGAAATTCGTAGTGAGGATTCCCCAGATGTCGTTCAGTTTACACACAAACGAAATATAGAAAAAATTGTAGTACCTCTTGGGGAGCATTTGAAAACTATGAAACAACGATTTACATTGGTGAGTATATTACTTAATTTCAGTTTACTATGTATCTTAAATTAATTTTTGTTGATCATGAAAACAATAAGTTACTTAAATATTAAGGAAATGTAATAATAGAGAATGCATGTTTGACGTTAGGAACAACCTTATTATGTTTAGTTACCTCAAACATACAAACTTTTATCATTTTTCTGTAGATTTTGGATCAATATATACGACATCTTCAACAAAACAAAGTGCTGTATGGATCAGTTGGCAGTCTGAGTAAATTTAAGGTAAGCAGTTTGCAATAATTATTTACTGCCATTCATATTCGTTTTGTTTTGAAAGTTGAAATCATTACACAAATAAATGTATTGAGTCAGAAGTAAGTAAAGTAAGCTTACTAGATACATTATTCAAATCAGTGGTTTAATTTTAAGTTAAGCTGTATCTAAGTGCAGGAACTTTTGTAACATGTACATAGAATATTCAGAAAAAGGAAGCTAAAAACTGACATTTAAATAATGCTTGTGCTTTTCTTATTACATAAATCTTTGCTTACAATTGGTTCAAATTGTATGCAGTAGTTCAAACTGAAAGTTGAAATGAAATGTAATAATTATTCACGTGCAATTTTCTGTTAGGAATATACAAAGAATATGTCTTAAATGGTAATGTAGTATAAAGTTAGATGGTATATGATATTCATCTATTGCTATAAAATTCTAATAAAAATAGCAATAAAGTGTCACTAACTTTTTAAATTGTCTGTTTCAATGAAGAGATTCATGAAAAACTTTGGAAGTAAACAAAACTGGTGATGTGAGAAAGGTTTCATTAAGCATGTTCCGACAAAACATATTTAAGAAAAGAACATGTGAATAGTGTTTTATTTTATTAATAATTCATTAAAATGGAGATTAATTCTGTTTTGCTATGATAAGTTCAGTATAATTTAAAATCAAATTTGTCAAAATATGCAACATTACATGCTGCTGGTCATGTGTTAACACTTTTGGTGCCAAGTTATGCAGTGCCTGCCAGACATTTAAATGCCAGAGCTGATATGATTGGCTGCAGATGTATGGCTGCCACAGTGCTCAAGTCGTTTATATAGCCTCACAAAACGTTATACTGTAAAAATATTTTTGTGACATCCTGTAGTGATGGAATATAAACTGTTGGAAGGCCTTGATCCTTCCAAAGGCAGGTTTATTAAGGTATTTCCAGTTCTCCTAATACTACACAACACTCAGTCTGTGTTGAAGTGCATTTTGTGTGAAAAATGGCAATTGGTTTTTGCGAGGTTTTTGCAGCATATATAGATGATGGAAAACTTAGAATATTTTGATTGGTATGAGGTAAATGCCAATGAGCTTTTATCAGATAGTGACTTCTAGTGACATTGATTATTGTAATATTATTCCAGGTATGTCCCCTCCTGCTTAGCTTTGTTAATTATTATTAATAGTGTTTAGTAGTGTAATTTTATATTGGAGAAAGATTAATAACAGCCATGTGGGAACAATGTGTTTGCATTTTAGCAGAATATTTTGCAGTAATAATACTGTGTCAAGACTTTAAAATGATAAATCTTCACTTCAGTGTATTGCCAAGTATGCACCTAGAAAAATGTATCTAAAACTATACTTCTGTATTTCATTCTTTAACAGTATATAATTTTACTTAAATAAGGGTATCTAGATTAATAACTCGTGCTGTTTTGTTTAAGAACAAAATTCCTTTATTTTTTGGTGCCCGTTAAGAAAACAGTTACGTATCATGACCATGAGTCCTAAAGATAAGGCAGAGATGAATAAAGCTCACTGAAACACCTGTGAAGCCCTATGTGCAGAAAAAACTATAGTGCAAAAGTATTGGAAAGGATGAATGATAATGGCTTCGGCGGCGCCATGGCCGAGCGGTTGGCGCGCTCGCCTACCACCTAGGCGGCCCGGGTTCGATCCCAGGGACCCGCATGTGGTATTCGTGGTGGACGAAGCGGCGTCAGGGCGGGTTTTCTCCGGGTACTCCGGTTTCCCCCGCCATCTCATTCCACCGGTGCTCCATCTTCATGTATCATCAGTGTCACCGCCTGCGGTGCCGTAGTAGTAAAAGCGGGCGTTAAACACTACAACAACAACATAATGGCTTCATTGCCAGATGCAAGGCATTAATCAACCACCACCATTCCTTTTTTAACTTCTTATTTTTGGTTAATATGTTTTGAACAACTTAACAAATAAATAATTATTTTTCACTCACAAAGATATTCATTTCTTTGTTGATTTTACAATAATAATAACTGACTAACATTTCAATCATGCTACAGCAGCACCTAATTATGTCATGTCTTTTATGTTCCTACACCACCCCTTTCTCAATCATTATACATCTTCCATGAAGCGGGCTGGAAATCATATTCTTCGGCCTGACTTTGTAGTTTTTGCAGTACTTGGCATATCCACCATTTGGGGTTGTTCTTCTTTTACTCATGAGTGAGTATATATACTGGTTTTAATCTAAGGATATGCTTTTAATCTTGCCATTTATTTTTACACCAAAGAATTTTCCTCTACATTCCATGACTTCATATGTTGTTAGCTAATGCGGGATTTCTGACAATGAAGTCGTTAATCCTCTTGTTCTCCAATATTTTTCACTGATGGATGGGGTGCTAGAAGTGGCCGGGCATATTTGAAGGTGGTCTCGGTCCATTTCCTCTTGCATATCACATAGAGGACAGAGTGGTGAAGAATATATCCCAATTCTGTTTAAATGTTTTGCCAGACAATCGTGTCCTGTAATCAACCTGAAGGTTGCAACTGCCCTTTTTTCGAGGATACTCAGGAATTACTGTTTGAATGTTTGGTAGTTCCCATCTTTTATTTTTTGATTTTTCATAGTAATATTTTCCATGACTTTATATGGATCTTGATATGGTGCTTCCAGAGCTGCCTTTACTTTGTCAACTCATAAAAATACATGACTTGCTTTATTGATATCGTGGAATACAAATGGTGATTCCTTTTACTTATTAGGATATTCAGCAGGTTTTAGTTGATTCATATATTTCCTCAATTGCACTACAAATGTTGGCAATTCTACATTCACTTTCATATCAGGATCATTGGAAAAAATCTCCTGGTAATTTAAGTGGGGTGCCATATACCATTTTTCCAATAGTGGTGTTGCTGCCTTCCCTGATAAAACAACGTAGTCCCAATAAGATTGTAGGTAATATACTGCTCCGTTTAAGATTTTTGTGAGCATGGATAGATGGTTTAAGTGTCTGTGTGAAATCTTTCAATTTTTTCATTTGGCTGTGGATGATATGGAGTAATTTTCGTTTACTTACAACCACATATTTTTGTAAGTGTTTGAAAGAGTTCAGATTGAATTGGGTTCCCTGATCAGTCACTATTGAATGTGGCATTCCAAACTGAGTGATCCAAGCATTAAAAAATTCTTAAGCTACCGTTTCTGCTCGAATATTTTTAAGAGGAACAACTTCAGTCCAGTTGGTAAATGGGTCTATACATGTGAGACAAGAAATATACTCTTATTCATTGATTGACAAGGTTGGGTACATTTTTCAGGTGGACATTGCGAACCAAATAAAAAATGATAATATTTGTCATTCTTGTTAAATTTGGGGCGACTTCTACTTTGGCTGCGGAATCACTGTGAACTGCAACTCCGTCTTCTTCTAAACCCTTTTTCTAATTCTTCAATCCTAGGAAGAAGATCTTGAATCGACAGAGCAGATGGCATTGTTTGGGATAATGTTACTGCTGCTATTGAAGGTTCCAGTGGGGCTACCTGCAGCTTTATTAGTAGTTTGCACCTCAAATATGTTGTTGTTAGCTAATGCTGGATTTCTGACAATGAAGTCATTAATCCTCTTGCTTTCCAATATTTTTCACTGATGGATGGAGCGCTAGAAGTGGCCAGGCATATTTGAAGGTGACCTTGGTCCATTTCCTCTTGCAGATCACATAGAGAACAGAGTGGTGAAGAATATATCCCAATTCTGTTCAAATGTTTTGCCAGACAATCATGTTCTGTAATCAACCTGAAGGTTGCAACTACCGTTTTTCAAGTATACTCTGGAATTACTGTTTGAATGTTTGGTAGTTCTCATCACTTTTATTTTTTGATTTTTCATAGTAATATTTTGCAATAATTTGTTTGAATTCAGGGTTGAGTAATCTTTTAGCTGCATAAAATGATAGATTAGCTATAGATTTCTGTACACTGCTGGTACCCTTTTTTGCAAGAAAATCAGCTTTGTCATTACCACTCAGTCCACAGTGAGCTGGTATCCATTGGAAGACCAGGTGTTTTTGAAGTGCTGTTAGATGGGTAAGGATTTTCCAACATTCTATAATTGTTTGGCTTTTTGGTGACAAATATGTTGTTGTTAGCTAATGCTGGATTTCTGACAATGAAGTCATTAATCCTCTTGCTCTTAAATATTTTTCACTTATATTGAAGAGAGCAATAGCAGTAATAGTAACCGCTTTTTAGAGAGCACCATATTTTTATGTTTTGGCGGTCACATCGCTCTCTCACAACCCCCAGAATGTCTGGAGGACCACACCTGTCGTTGGTTTACAGGCCTCACCGACCTGACCGGGAGAGTTATCAAAATAAATTCACCGACCATATCCTCTGATTACCAATCAGAGGATGTATTACATGCCATGACAGGTCAGCATGTTAGGGGTTAAGATTTTATAGAGAAATTAGAGAAATGGAGAGGTTGGAAAAATAAAGACTCCCTAGCCCTCGGGAACCCTAATAGCATCGGGGTCGGAAGAGAACAAGAGATGACCAAGGTAAGGTCAGATGTACAAAATAACGATTGCTTAAAAGGAATAAATAAACATTGCACTATAGTAAATCTTGACTGACAGTTAATTTCATGTATTGCCCTCTATTTTGTTCATGAAGTTGTTGTGTGTATAATGAAACCTTCCCTTTTACCCCTAATAATTTTAGTCTACAGCCCTATAATAATATTCTAATAATGGATGGAAAGAACCCTGATACTTGGTGACAAATATACGATCTGCCATTTGTGTTATTTTGTCAACATTCTTGTCTGAAATGCTTAGAATGCTTTTTATATTACTAGGAAGCTTATTAAGCCAGAGAGTTTTTAAAACTTTTTGGGGGACATTTGTTCCACCATAAGCTTTCATTTTTCTCAATAGCTGGCTGAGTTTCATATCGCCCAGCTCTATTTCACATACCAATTTCTTTATTTGGCATTATTTGCTTTCTTTAAACAGCATTAGTAACCTTTCCTTTGCCAGAGAATACTTATTGTTTTCGGTGCTGGTTGCTAAATCCCAAATGTTTTCAACTGCTCTTGGCTCTAATTGCACAAGGAGATAGTTAAATTTTGTTGTTTCAGTTGTAATACCAGTGATTGAAAATTGTGCTTCTGCCTGGCAAAACCATATCTCCGGTTTTTCAATCCAGAAAGGTCGCAATTTCATACTCACCTTGTCCATTTCACCACCATTTCTGCAGTAGTTGCTGATATTTGAGTTGGGTTCATATCTGCGCTGGTCCTTCCATGTTCCTTGTCCATAATCACATTGGGATCACCACTATTTTGGCATTTTATTTTTGGTTATTACACTGTACCAGCATCTATGTCATGTCATTTGTGTCCCTACACCTTCATTTTATAGTCATTCTATTTTGTTTGCATTTTTAATAATGATTTTTTTGAGCTAAAAGTGTAAAACAAACTTTTTTTAAAAAATCTTAACCTTGAATGCTATATTTAAAAACTATTGAGGGATTATCCAAACTGTTGATATTACAAATTTACATTGTACTAAATGGGCCTTGGTTGAAAAACAGTTTCACTGCTTTATCCACTGGACGTAGTTGCTTATTCACAGTTTTTAATATCGATTATCAACATAAAAACCTGTGGCATTTTACACTGGTGATGGCAGCAGGCTGTTGGCTCTCTACAGCCGACTTCAGAAAACTGACCAAATCAGTTCATGGCACTAAAAGGGTTAAGCTTCTCAGGCATATGACTTAAAGTTGTACAGTATTGCAGCTTTTGTAATTGCAGATCATTATTAGTAATTCCAAAACTGAAAAATACAGCAGAATTGTTAAAGGATTTTGTTCCACTAGCTCATTCTTATATTCTCTTAAAATAGCATTTGGGGATTCGCACATAGAAGTAACTAACATGTTTTATTTGTATGCATCATACATTTTGAAAGTTTTGTTCATAGAAGAAATATAATGCCTAGACAGCAATTAAATGAAAATTAGAAATGCACAAAGTTCAGCTGAAAAATGTAAAGGACATGAATAGCAAATGAATGCTGAGAAATATGTTATCAAATAAGTAATTTGCTCTGAATTGAAATAGAGAATCTATTCAAAGGAATTTATTTGTTTAAGAAGTGGAATCAGTACTGAAAAATTCAATGCCATAGTCCGGATTTGAATTTTTCAGTCCTGATTTCGCCTCTTAAACATTGCCCACACATGGCTTGTGTGTTTAAAAACACCAGCAGTAAGTTTGTTGGCATAAATAAATAACAATATATTTTAGAGGTAGAATTGGAACTGAAAAATTCAATGCCACAGTTCCAGTTCTACCTCCCAAACATTGCCCACACAGTTTGTAAATCAATCAATCAACAATAGTAGTAGTAATAATAACAACAATAATGATAATGATAACAATAACAACAAGAACAATAATAATAAATTTGTTTGTTTATGTATTTGCCCCTTCACAATTTGAAAAATGGATAGACATTTATCTACAAACATTTTGAATTTTTATTACTCTAACTTCCTTTTCTATGCCAGACCTTACTGGAACATGTTTTGGATATTGTTGTCTCCATCATCACCCTTGATTCACTGCTGTACTTTTGACTGAATGTATTACACGATGAAATCCTTTGCATATGAGACGTCAAAGTTTAATAGGTTGTGTTTATTTTTGTGTATGAATAATTGTTCACAAATGAAGATATCCACTGGTTTTCTAAGGACCTTTCAAAGCTTAGGTTTTTCTTTTAGCTGATGGTCCAAAAATGTTCTGTAACGTTTTTCATGTGTCCTTTAAACCTTGTATCAATGTTCCTTTTAGCCTTCCCTATGTATATGTTATTTTTCTGCAACCTTTACATCCAATTCCAAAAATATCAGAAATTTTTCCTGGTATTTAGTCCTTGGTGTTAGTCCTGAGTATGAAATGTAAGCAATGCTTTTTAACTGGAGCTAGAGAACCATTTCCTTTGAATATTTTAGTGAATTCCTGAAAGGCCCAAGGATGAAATGTGAACTTTTTTGAAACATTTTGTTTCCTCTATGCTACTTAGTGTGTTTTTACTTTCTCTGCTGGTAAGTAGAGGAAGTATTGTATTCAACCCAAAAATTTGATGTCGAAGCATTTTTAGAAAAGTTCTGTGTGTGTGTGTGTGTGTGTGTGTGTGTGTGTGTGTGTGTGTGTCTGTGTCTGTGTCTGTGTCTGTGTCTGTGTCTGTGTCTGTGTCTGTGTCTGTGTCAGTCAGTCAGTCAGTCAGTGGATAGATAACTCAAAAATGAAAAGTTGGTTAAAAACCAAATTTGGCATTTAAGTTTAATGTCTTTCAAGGATGGGACACGAAGATTTTGAAGAAAATAGCCCCAACCTAAACTACCCTTTACATGCAAAAGTTTTTGAAAATTTTGATTGTCTTAAAAATGGCTCTAACGATTTTGATTAAAATGCTATATGTTTAAGATATTTGCATGACAAATGAAATGTATATCTTGAATTTTCTGGCTATAGCCTATACAGCTCTGTTTATTGTGGATGACTTTTGAATAACTTGTAAACCATAACAAAAAAACAAAATCTTACTATACAAAAATGTTGTTGTTGTTGTTGTTTTCTAGTGTCTTGCATCTGGCAATGAAGCCATTAGCATTCGTGCTTCCCAATACTTTTGAACTGTAGTTTCTTCTGATCTTAATGCTTCACAGGTCTTCAAGTGGTCTTCGTTCATTTCTGCTGGATCGTTACACAGGACACATATTGGTGAGGCTGAGATACCTATTCTGTAGAGATGACTTGCCAAGCAGTCATGATTTGTCAATAGTCGGAAGGCTGCAACAGCTGTTTTCCTTGGTCTCTGGGGGATTATCTATACAAAAATGTAGATCTCGCTAAAACACACAATTTGTCAAATAAATTTTTTTGTAGAGTGAACCATTTCAAAGATTTTCCTTGTTATTTGTGTCAGTTTCGAAAAAACTTAAAACTTTCATGAAATGGAACATCGTTGTTCATTTTTTTTATATGTTAAGCGTGCAAAGAGAATTGAATTTGAAAACTTTAAAAGATTTGGCTATCAATCAAAGCCTACTGTATTCTAATATTCCCCTTGCACTTACAAGGAAATAAGCAATGAGATAATTTGTACAAATGTTTATCTGTCCTATGAAGATATAGGAACAAGAGTTTGTAAGAATGGTTAGTACAAGAGTAGAGAAAGTCATGTGGGTGCAACACATCAGAATTTTTTTTGTTAATGCCCTCCAATGTAGTGTCATATTGGATGGTGAATGAATGAAGTGGGTGAAATGATGCTCAAATGAGCCCAAGGTCCATAGAGCTTTAAGTTATCCGACATTCGTCTTCTCAGGATAAGGGATAACCTCTGTAAAAACCTTATCCAGATAACTCACCCTAAGCGAGATTCGAATTTGCAACCTCTTGGATGTGAGGCAGACACACTATCATCATAGTACAGAGGCAGGCACTTATTGTGGTGTTATCCTTCATTTGTTTCTTCTTTTTGAATTTCTATATATTCTTGTCTTGACTTATAAATATGTAATACAAATTTTACAGTGGAGATCATTTTCTCAGACTGAAATTGTAATGTAGGTGTAGAGTTCTATATTTCTGGTATGTCCTATATCATGTATATCATCTACAGGACCAATAAATAAATAGAAAAAATAAATAAAACACTATTTGGTGAAGCCATTTTTTTATACAATTTCCAATATCTTATAGTATTTGTTGTACTCTTTTGTACTCATATGTATGTTTAGTAATTGAAGGTCAGTCTATTTATTACTGCATTGTGTTCTCTTGGTTTGTAGCTATCATTTTTAATGCAGCTGTCTGTGTTTTTTCTAGTTATTTCATCTGATTCCTCATAATTTTTATGTCAAGCAAGAGAAGCCCATTTTTGGATTCTGCTTCTATTCTAAATTTTACTGATGTACGAGGGCTGTCCCAGAAGTATCTGACCTAATGTATAGATAAAGCTTAAGTTTGAAGCTTGACGATTCTGCATTGTTTTGTATTTGTTTGACAACCATCAATATAGGGAAAACAGCTTATCAACAGTTCGCAAGAATTCAATATGGCTGACATTACCCTAAATTGCAGTGGACACCAAAAAGCAGTACTGTCAACCTACATAATAAAAGCTTTATTTCTAGCCTCAAATATCACAGGGTTAAAGCAATGTTCTTTCAAACGATAATAGTGCTTGAACATGGATACCACATAACACATGATGAACCTACTCACCTTTGGCAAATCTTTCTGCAATAACACTTTTGGATAACATCACTTCTGAATACTAAATATCGTAATACATATTTAATGCACTACTGTGTTTCAAACACAGAAATAACAACAGTAACTATAACTGCATATAATGCTCTAAAACAATTCAAGACAAAACCATGCACATATACAATGGCATCCACTGAGATGAGATGTCTGAATAGAATCTTGTTTTAAAATCTAGTGGTTGGCTTCTCTGCAATGGGTTAAAAAATAAGGGCTTCTGTGGCAACATAACAGGTGCATTAATAACACTGTTGTGGCAACATAATGGGTGCAATAACACTAGCTGTGGCCGTAGCTTTATCATGATTATATATTACAAAAAGTTAGCAGTACCAGTGCAACCTAACAGATGAAATATTACCAAACATAACCAGTTCGCACTATAATGGGAGAGAAATGTCACAGTTGGTTTTTGGGGTATTCCCATAAGCTGTTTCCTCTACAGTGAATGCTCTCAGGGAATTTGTAAACATAGATAAAATTGGTCATCATTATGTAATACAATACTTTCATTTGAAAGGTCTTAGTTTAACTGATATTAAAGCTGAGCTAGATTCTACTCTGGGAGAGTCTGCTCCTTTGTTTACCGCAGTAAAATACTGGGTGGCAAAGTTTAAGTGAGGCCATACGAGCTGGCACGACACATTGCAGTGGTCAACCAAATGAGGTGTTCACATCAGAAATTCTAAAGAAAATTCACAAAATGGTTTTGGGCGACAGTCAGCTGAAAGTGTGGGAGCTAGCAGACATTACAGCCATTTCAAAAAGTGGTCTACATCGCATACTGACTGAAAATTTGGACGCAAGAAAGCTGTGTACAAACTGAGTGCGTTTGCTCACAATGGAACAAAAACCGTGTCAAGAGGATGCTATAGTTGAATGTTTGGCGATGTTTCACCACAATAAAGCTGAATTTTTGCATTGATTCATAACCATGGATGAAACATGGATCCCTCACTTCACACCTGAAATGAAGGAACAGTTGAAGCAGTGGATTGAAAGGGGAGAATCGGCTCCAAAGAAGATGAAGATGGTTCCATCTACAGGCAAGGTCATGGTTGGAATGCATAATTGGATATTGGATAATTTTCATTGATTATCTCCAAAAAGGAAAAGCAATAAATCGCAAGTATTTTGTGAACTTGTTGCAGCATTTGAGTGATGAAATCAAGCAAAAACAACATCATTTATCAAAAAGGAAAGTTTTGTTTCATCAAGACAATGCACATGCATACATGCATTACTGCCATGGCCCAAATCAATGTGTTATAGTTTGAATTGCTTCATTGTGCACCCTGTTCACCAGATTTAGCCACCTCTGATTATTTTCTGTTTTCAAACTTGAAGAAATGGCTTGGTGGTAAAAGATTTGCCAACAATAAAGAGGTGGAGTCTGCAGTTGATTGCTATTTTGCAGAGCTCAATGGTTCTCACTATAAACAGCATATCAAAGCTATTGAGTTAAAAACCAACAATATGATCTATGACTTATCATTGGGTTCTGTGATGATGCTCAATGCAGACTTGAGCAAAACGTCAAGAGCAATTCCTACACATCGACCACAGCCTACAAGCCCGAAGATATTTTATTCCAAAAATATCTTAAACTTATGGTATTTTAATCAAAATCATGAGAGAAATTTTTGAAAAACGTTCCATGTAAAGGGTAGTCTGCACTGGGGGGAATTTCTTGAACATCTTTGTGTTCCATTCTTGGGAGATACTGAAGAAGTATTTAACTGACGTTTCGGTTTTGAGTTATTTAGGCTATACACACACATGCACACATACCAATGTGCACAGATGCAGACACCCACGCACACACACTTTTCTAAAACACTATTTTTAGTGTAGGCAGTCTCAAAACATGTATTGCTGGTGAAACATCAGTATCAAATCTTTTAGTGGAACACAATGTTTCCCCTGCTTTTGTAGTAGAGAAAATAAAAATGACAGCTATAACCCAAGGGAACACTAGAATGTAGTAATAAACAGCCTGACCTGATTAGTAAACATTGCTATGAGCACAATAGAATACAACAAACAGTACAAGATACTGGAAATTGTATAGAAAAATGGCTTCACCAAATAAATTCTAGAGAAGTTAAAGAAATTCAAAAACAAAAAAGAAATAAAAGAAATCAGCATGTTAAGTAGTATAAAAGAAACAAAATAGTTGAAAAAATCGCATTCCACTCAAGGGATTTCCAGAAATTCACTAAAATATTCAAAGAACATGGCATAATCCTAGACCCAGTTAACAAGCATTGCTTGTAACACAAAGAACTAAGTTCCATGAAAAGTTCCTGATTTTGTGAAATTGGATGTAAAGTTTGCACAAAAGAAAATGCAGTATGCTTGTAGATCAGCCGGACCAACCTACGGCGGCACAGGACTAAGCAGGGACTGGTGGGCCCTCAGCCAGAGTTACATCAGAACACTTAACTATTGTACTAGCTTACATAGGCTTATCTGCATTACCAAAGGTGTTGAAATTGATGACCTTCAATGTGAGCACTTTCCCTGTACCTCCAAAAATAATTCTGGTTTACTCACAAATCCCCATATTCATGAAGTTCTTCACCATGCTGCAAAAGTTGGAGTTTGGTGCACAGCGAGTGTGCATAGAATTATCGGTCCCATATTTTATGACACAACAATTGCATCACACATTTATGTAAATTCTATTTTAAATACTTTTTTCCCGCAACAAGAAATGAAAGATTGTGTGCCTGGTTTCAGCAGGATTCAGCTATAGTACACACTGCTGTGAACCCCATGCATGAATTGGGAAGTGTATATGTGACGGAATAATTACTCGAGGATTGTGGCCACCTTGTTCCTCTCAGCTATCTCCACATGATTTTTATTTATGGAGAACATTTAAGAGTAAAGTGTAACCATCAAATTTGCACATGTTACAAGAATTGAAGGACAAAATCACAAGAGAAATAGAGGCAGTCAGTCAACATGAGCCTTTGTGAGTAAACCAGAATTATTTTTGGAGATATAGGGAATATGTTTGCATTGAAGGTCATCAATTTCAATATCTGTTGTGATGCAGGTAAGCCTGATGTAAGTTAGCACAATAGTGTTCTGTACCCATGACTTTACAGTCGTTTACGTGCAACTTTGGTGTAGGGTGCACTGGTGCTTGCCTGGCTCGGTGCTGCCGTGGCATGGTCTGGTCTATCTACTAAATTCTCAGGAATGCCCTAACTACTGAAACTGGGACAGATTCAAGATGTTCTCGGGCTCTAGCCAGGTGTAGTGATGCAGAGCGATCGACGTTTTGGGAGTGTACATCTCTCCCATCATCGGGATGATGAATGACTAGCAAGAGTGAAGGAACCAGTATATGTACTGTCCGCTGGTACATACCAAGTAGAAAACACCCAATCTAATGTGGAAGTGGTTCACCGTTTCGTTGGAATCTGTGTTTTATGAGTCGGTCGATTTCCAACTTTAAGCCTGGTTTCCAGGAGGGAGTAAACTGCAATCCAGCATCCTGGTTCAGTGTATTCTTCTCGGAGGAGATGGTCAGAGCCTCCTTAACTCTCCGTTCCTATAAACCGCTACATTTTGCCACAATGGTCGTTTCTTTGAAGTTAGCTCTGTGGTCTTCTTCAAAGCAATGCTCCGCCAGCCCTGACTTGTCAGGCTGCATTAAGCGTATGGACCATTCGTGCTCCTTCACTCTGGTGGAAATGGTCCTGCCGGTTTGCCCTATGTACGGCGCCCCACATTCACAGGGTATAAGGTCCAGTTTGTCCTTTACCGGCCTCACTAGCTGTTTAATCTTCAAAGGTGGCTTATGGATGGTTCTAATGTTGTGTTTTGCCAGAATTCTACTGATTCTGCCGGATAGATTGCCAGTATATGAAATACAGGCAGTGGCGGTCGGCTTGTCTGGTGTTAGCTGAGATAGTGGCTTTCCTCTCTTGGCCTTGGAGATTGAGGCTTCAATGTCATCTGCGGAGTAGCCATTTTGGCAGAAAGTGTGCCTCAGGTGCTGTAGTTCTTGCTTTAGGTGGCTGGGATCGGAGACAGACACAGCTCTGTGGGCCAGAGTGTTGAGAACTCCAACCCGTTGTGATTTATGATGGAAACTACGAGCATTCAAATAGAGGTCAGTGTGTGTTGGTTTGCAGTACACTGCATGCCCCAGAGTACCGTTGATGTTTCTGGAGACCAGAATGTCCAAAAATGGCTTGAGTGGGGCTGTGGGAAGTATTTGCATCTGCAAATCTGCATCACTACACGTGGCTAGAAGCCCGAGAACATCTTGAATATGTTCGTCGCCAGGAAGTTTCAAATCATATTAAACTGGGACAGAGTTTACTGTGCTAAGGATCCTAACCTAAAGCTTGACATATTCTACGAAATCTTAAATTTCCATATTCAGACAAATTGTCCCTTAACTACACAAAGGAAAACAGACACAGCGAACAAACCTATTTACTGGATGACTCCTGAAATAAAATTTGTGCGTACCTGGATTAAATTAGCTAGTACAAAAAAATAGCAATAATCCTAATTATAGTAACATTGATTTAAAGAAATTGAAATGTCACTTTGACCAAACTATCTTGGAAGCTAAGCGAAACGCTATTAGCAAAAGAATTTTACTTGCCCCCAACTTAAGCAAAGCCAGTTGGCAGGTGATTAATAGTTTTATAAAATGACCATCTTGAGCTATAAATAAATTTGACATTAGTGTTGGGAATAGCATTGTAAGTAATCCCCTTCAAATCTCAACTATTTTTAACAACCACTTTGCTTCGATCGGTAGCAACTTAAAAGCCCAACAGGGCAATCTAAACTTAAGTAAAAACCATTCACCAGGTAAATCCAAAATAAACAGCACTATGTTTTTCTACCCTACAGATAACAAGGAAATTATGAATATCATTAAATTACTTAAACCCAAAAGCTGCACCGGCGTAGATGGTATACCAATCGCATTGATAAAAAAGTGCAGCAGTGAAATAGTTAAGCCATTCGTGAACATTATAAATGCTTCTTTTGAATCTGGCATATTCCCAGACAAATTGAAAATAGCAAAAGTTATTCTGTTGTACAAAAAAGGTAATAAAAAAGACATAAATAATTATAGACCAATATCTATTTTGCCAGCAATTTCAAAAATTTTTGAAAGATTAATTTACAACCACCTAATAAATTACTTGTATAAATTTGACCTAATCCTAAACAAAAAAATGGTTTTGTGAAAAATAAATCTACCGTAACAGCATTGTCAGATCTTATTGAAAACATAATTGTTAATATTGACTCTGGCCACTACAGTGTAGGTATTATACTAGACCTTACTAAAGCGTTCGACTGTGTTGATTCAGTTATATTAATGGATAAATTATATACATTAGGCATCAGGGGCTTAGCTCATAACCTATTAAAATCCTTCATCAGAAATAGGAAACAATTTGTAGTTATAAATTCAAATGGCTACAAATGTAATTCAACAATATGTATTACAACATATGGAGTACCCCAAGGCTCAATACTAGAACCTTTACTATTTATTCTATACATTCATGATTTAAATGAAATAATTTCTAAAAATTCTAGTATAACACAATTTGCGGATGATACAATTGTTGTCAACAGTACAAGTATATCTCAGTTAAACTCCGGCATTAAAGACACAGTCAAATCAGTGGTAGAATATTTTGGAGATCTAAATCTATTCGTGAACCCAACTAAATGTGAAATAGTTAATTTTGGCTTCAAAGACATGGACACTCAGCTCACTATTAACCATACAATAGTTAATAACATAAAAGCTACAAAAATCATAGGTCTAAACTTAGACGGTATATTTACCTATGATGCGCATGTTGATAGACTTGCATCCAAGGTTAGTAAAAACTTATTTGTTCTTAGATATTTAAGAAAGTTTGTGCCTGACAACACTGCCAAGACAATGTATTTTTCCCTCGTTCAAGCACACACTACCTATGCCATAGAATTATGGGGCAGTACTAGTAAAGTAAATTTTAATAAAATTTTTTCACTACAAAAAAGGGCTGTTAGGTACCTTGCTAATCTTGCAAGCAATGAATCTTGTAGGCACTCCTTCAGACAGTTAAATCTCCTAACACTTCCCAGTCTTTACATATATAAATCCATCCTGTACTTAAAAAAGTTTAAAACACAAATGTCAGTTAATTCTGATAATCATAATTAGAATACAAGAAATAAGAATGATTTTTACATTAAGGGTCACAGGCTTCGTCTTTATGAGAGGATGCCTAGTTTTATGGGGTAAAATTCTATAATGCTTTACCAAAAGAAATTAAACTTGTAAAAAATGATTGTAAATTTAAAAAAGCTTTGCATAATTTTCTGATAGATAGAGCCTATTATACTATTGTAAATAATTGTTTGATTGTTCCACTTTATTTGTGTTTTAAGCTGTAACGCAATCCAATGTATATATTATTGACATGATTCAATTGTGAATCTCACTGTATTGAATCTCAATAAATTCTATTCTATTCTATTCTATTCTATTCTATTCTATTCTATTCTATTCTATTCTAATAATGCTCTGCACATAGGGAAGACTAAAAGGAACATTGATACAAGGTTTAAAGCACATATAAGAAATGTAAAATATAAACAAAGGGGAAAATCAGCAGTTGCAGGGCATTCTTGGTTCACAGATCATCAGCTGGAAGAAAAACCTAACTTTTAAAGGCCCTTAGAAAACCAGCAGAATTTTCTGTTTGGGAAAAATCATTCATACACAAAAATAAACACAATTTATTAAACTTTGATGTTTCATATGAAAAGCATGTCATCACGCATGAGTCCAGTCAAAATACCATCTACAAGTCAGACTAGGAAGCACAGCAGTGAATCAATGCTGATGATGGAGACAACATGCTCCAGTAAGTACTGGCATTGAAAGTGAAGTTAGAGTACTAAAAATTCCAAAATGTTTCCATATAAATGACAAAATAACTTCATTGTGTTTACCCCTAAAATGATTTTAAAAAGTGGATATTATTCAACTTTCTTTCTCAGATGTTGAAATATCGGGAAATGTATCGCCAGAATCCTCCATCACATATTACTTATGCACAGAAAGGACTTATAGAGGCAGACTTTGCTGTGTGTGTATCTCTCTTACATACCTTGGAGCTACTCTCTGAACATGGCTTGCGTTCATGCCTCAGGTTCATTAAAGGTAAGTATGTTTTGCAATCTGGTTTTTTAAGTAATATATTAAAATATTTTGAGTTAATTTTCTTGATAATTTTTTTTGTAAACATTGCATCTACATATATGCTTTTTAATTATGTGAAAATGTAAGTGAGAATTTCAGCACAGAAAGACAGTGAAATCTTCATTAATTAACCTTTGCTAAAGTAACATCCGACTTGAGCTAAGCTTAACATGGCCCAAGGTAACTCATTAATAGGGCCCAGATTTTAATAGCAGCAAAATAGGCAAGCATTTATGACCTAAAATGTAAATAAATATGACCATGAAATATTACTTTATGTTTGTTTAAAACATTCTTGTTAATTATAAAAAAGTGAAGCTATTAACAGTGAAGCTATTAACAGTGAGGCAAATCAGTTCAATAATTATAACAAATATCTTAGAGATTATAAGTTTCACCACACTGAAAATTTGGTCAAAATGCTTAAAATCTCAGAATTTTCTTTTTTGGTCTTTTTTTGCTAGCATAAAGTTTATAGAAATAGAAGATGTGCTATTGTTATCATTTGTATCGCTTTAGGTCGTTATATGACCATTTAAAGAGACATGCATAGGTGCTCATTGATGTTTAATTGCCCTGTAAGGCTACACCAAAGATTCTAACTTCTGTAATAATCAACTTATCACTATGAAAATTTAACCATATAATGAGAACATTAGTGTAAACTAACACACAGATTTTCATGTTGGTACCTATACCAAATAATTCATTAGTTATTAATTATTTTGTATGAGAATGTTGTAAAAATTAAAAAATGTTCTATCTGGCAAAAGCTTTGAATTTTTCCAGGTGAATTCCTGTTTTTGACTTGTGCACTATATTATAAAAAGACCCACATTGTTAACTTTGAGAGTATTCTTTTATCACTTGTTCTAATTTTTTTCTTTATGTTACCTCAAAAATTTTGAAAAGAGCAACTTTTTTATATTTTAATTATTTGGAAACGTGAGCATTTATAAGAAAAGGGGAATGTGAACTTTCTTATTTACTTATTAAGGACCTAACCTGCAAATGTCACTAAGCTAAATAAAAACTTTTACATTGGGACATGTATACTAATTGTGCCATTGCGAAAGAAGTACAGCCATTGAAGCAAGACAACACAAATATGAAGATGGTCCTTTTAAAAGAGGTCGTCAAGAAAATGCTGCTGTTGTACATGCATTTAGCTTCTGATGAGCTGCTGGTAAAACATACAACAGGGGAAAACACAGAATACAAATGAATTAATGAATTAGGGATAAAGACCAGTGAGCGGAGTGATAGTCATGGATTTCAGCAAAGTACCACTTCTTGTCAGTGTGACAAAAAGTCATTGCGCAGGATACGAAGTATGGTAAACTTGTTGCACAGCAGAGGAAATATCAGAAAGGTCACATGTATGCAGGAGGGGAATTTTTGCTCCCTGTGAAGGTTAGAAATATAAGATTTGAACTACTATTACTTTAAAACTCATTTTCTGAGGAACTTTTTCTAACATTTTTCAGTACACAAAATGTCCCATGTGTGAAAGTTTTTCATTTAGCTTTGTGAAAGTTACAGATTAGGTCCACAATATGTAAATAAGGAACTTCACATTCCCCTTTTCTTTTAAATGCTCATATTTGGAAAATTATATGATGTTCAAATATTAAAAAGTTGCTATTTTCAAAGATTTTTAGGTAACACATGAAAAAAAAATTTAAAACCAATGTTAAAAGAATATTCTCAAAAATAAGAATGTGGGTCTTTATAATACTGTGTACTAGCCACAAACAGAAAGTCACTTTTTAAAAATGCAAACCTTTTGTAGCATGGAACATTATATATAGTGATTAGTTTCTACAGTATTTTCATACAAAATATTCAATAACTAATGAAGTATTTGATATACCATGAAAATCTGTATGTTAGTTTACAATAATAATCTCATTGTGTGGTTAACTTGTCATAGTGATGGGTTGATTATTAAAGAAGTTAGTATTTTCAGTATAACTTTCCCTTAATATTTGCTGCAAGTTCTTGAAATTCAAAGCAGACCATATAGTTTTGTGATAATTCTATTACATCATCAAAAAATTACATAGTCTGCTTTGAATTTCAAGAACTAGCAGCAAATATTAAGATAAGTGAAGCTTATAATCTCTAACATAATGTTATTTGTTATAATTTTATTCTTGTTGATTGTTTTTATATAGTACTATGTAATACAAAATTCACTTCAGAATAAATTCAGTTTAATACTTACTTTTTGTAGCGCTTGAAACTAACTAGCACTTATTTCTGAAATATCTGCATGTGTACCCAAATTACAGTAAAAACGATAACATTTATCCAAAAGATAAAACCATGTTTTTACTGCTGCACACCAATTGTTTAAAGCATTCCAAATTAGTTAACATGTCCTGACAATCTGCAGTTTCTGCAGATCACAAGGTGCATTTTCAAGTTTTCCATTTTGAAAGATCTATATGATTGTCACTGAGGATGTTTTGTGCCTGGAAAAGCTCCTCTTCATATCATAGGATGTCACAGGAGTGTATTTGAAGGTGGTAGGGTCACTGCAGGCCAGCTTTAGTTAACGTGTCTTCAAATGTTGTAGGATTCCCAGAAATACTGCCACTAATTTTGCACATTGCATAATATACAGGATTCTGCTGGAGAACACTTTGCAATTTATTGATACAACAAATATATGCATTTTTGGCAAAAATTGGCCAAAATATGAGCTATTACTAAAAAGGGTGCAAATATGACTATATGCACAATAAAAATACATTTTTCAACACTACAGTACCTGGACAGTGCATAAATTGTTTTAAACTTCACTCTATAGTGCAGGAAAAGAATATGACTTATCATTAAAATCTGGGCTCTACTCATTAGAACATTTTTACTTTCTCTACTATGTATAGTATATGTAGAGGAAGTATTGTATTCCACCCAAAAATTCGATGTCGAGATTTCACTGGAGATATGTTTTGAGGCCCACTGAATCAAACAAAAAATATAGAAAAAGGTCTGTGTATGTGTCAGTCTATCAGTCTGTGTGCAACATAACTCAAAAACAAAAAGTCAGTTAAAAATCCAAGTTAGTATTTAAGTTAATGTCTATTAAGGATGCAACACAAAGATTTTGAAGAAATTGCTCCACCTAAACTACCCTTTACATGGAAAATTTTGAATTTCTTGAGAGTGACTAATGATTTTGATTAAAATGCCATATGTTTGAGATATTTTTATGGCAAATGAAATGTATATTTTGAATTTTCTGACTATAGCTTAAGTGGTCCTGTTTACCCTGGATGACTTAAATTGCATAACTAGTAAACCATAAGAGATAGACCAAATCTTACTCTACAAAAAATGTAGATCTTGCTAAAACACACAATTTATGTCCAAATAATTTTTTTTGGTAGATTGAACCACTTTGGAGATATTCCTTGTTATTTGTGTGAGTTTTGAAAAACTTAAACTTTTGTCAAATGAAAGGTTGCTATTCATTTTCCTTATATATTAGCCGTGCAAAGAGAACAGAATTTCAAAGCTTTTAAAAATTTGACTGTTGCTCAAAGCCTACTGTATTCCCAAATTCCCCTTGTACCTACAAGAAAATAAACAATAAGATAATTTCTGAAAATGTTTATCTCAACCAACACGAAGAAGATAAAGTAATTGAAGTTTGTAAGAATGGTTAGTACAAGAGTAGAGAAAGTCATGTGAGTGCAGCACATCTTGAGTTTTATTTATAGATTAAGAAACCTGTAACCACAAACACTGCAAGTACCTCAACCAGGATTATAATTGTTTGAAATTAAAATGCTATGGAATCCATAATTATATAAAAAATTGTGGAGCCTATGAGTTATTAAATAACTGCAGAATCTAAGGTGTGATACAAAAATTAACACTTTGTCTACTGTGCTTATGTAGAAATGAATCAAACCATTGGGATAATCTTTGCCACTAGAACTATTTTACAGGTTCAGAGTTTGGAAGATAGTGCTTGTGTGTAGAGACTAAGATCAGAAATACATCTGCTTCTATTTCATTTCTATTTCCATGAATATCAGGGAATTTTTGGTCCATTGTTTGAATAGCTTTATGAAATTACCATTCTAAGAGGGAAAGGTTAGAATTGAGTATAAATGCCATTCTAGATTATTCATTGTATCTTAATTTCATAAAGAGTATTGAGTGTAAGTTAAATTAATAAAACTGTCATTTGAGATTTAATAGTCACATCATTTTCGTTGTTGGGTATGGCAGTGGCAGCTAGTAATAAACAGATTCTTATGACCATGGAAACAAATTAAACCAGTGAAGATATTAGGCTAGCCTTAACATGCATTGAACACTGCTTTTTTAAAAAAAAATATTTATATATATTAATGTCCCCTCAACATGTCATATTGAATTATGAATGAATGAAATGGGTGAAATGATGCGCTAATGAACCTGAGGACCATAGAGCTTAAGGTTACTTGACATTCATCTTCTCAGGATAAGGGAAAACCTCAGAAAAAAATCTTATCCGGATAACTCACCCTAACCAAGATTCAAACTTGGGAGCTCTTGTATGTGAGGCAGGCACGCTACCACCACACCACAGAGGTAGGCTATTGAATACTGCAGTATGATTTGATGCAATATCGGAAATTTGTCGAAACCTATACTGAAAGTATTAGATCTATACTGGAAATACATCTTCAGTACAATAGACACTCTGAGGTACCAGATAGCACAATCATTTACACTGAATATAAAAATAATACCTGTAAATCCCTTCACTCAAATGAACAGAACTTAATTACCAATTACACTACTGCTGTGTTAAGGACAGAAAGGTTCCACCAAGCTCTAACATAGGCAGAAGCTGTGGTACATGTATTTAGAATATAGTTAATTTTATTGGGCCAGATTTCTATATAAGGTGCTGTGAGAGAATATATTAACTATATTCTAAAGTAAGAACAAATTAGAAACTAAAAACTTCACTTATCTTATTGATTTGCTGCTAACAATGGGGTTTCAAGCTGTGTCCAGCTCATTCTCAAAGCCATATAAACAAACTCGTTGCCAAGCTACAATCTTTTATTTTTTCTGAAAAACAATTACTCTTATTCAATTTTTATTTACCAATCTCAGAAAACAAAAATTTATAAATACAATCTATAGATGGTAATTCGAAGTTCATGACACGGTTCCTGTTTTTTAAAATAAAATTTTTTTCCCAAACCATTAAATCTATAGGATTACTTAATTGTTTTAATAATTTAACCTCTGAATTAATTTCATGATTAAATGACCAAAAATGATCTGCCACAGCTGATTTATCAGTTTGTTTATATTTAATATTTCTAAAATGTTCTTTTATTCTGGTTTCTAGATGACGTTTAGTTTTACCAATATAAACTTTATCGCAATCTAAACAGCTAAATTGATAAATGCCAGATTTTTTATAATTTGGTATTTTATCTTTTTTTGAAAAATTAAGTAAATTTTGTATATTAAGAGGTAGAACTGGAACTTAAAAATTCAATGCCACAACTGGGATTTGAACCACAGACCTTCCGCTTGCCGGGTGGACGCTCTAACCACTGAGCTATTGTGACAAACTGCCAGAATGGCATTAAATTCTCAAGCCAGTTCATATTTCTCCTGGTAAACCACAAAGGCAGTCTCACATCAGAAACAATTGTATATTTCATTTATTTTGAGGGACCAAATTTATTCCATATTCTTTAAAAATCCTTGTACATTTTTTATTAGCCCATGGATGGTAAGTAAACTTTTTAAAAATACAATTATCTTTTATTTTTTTAAGGGTTGAAACTTCTTTGACAGCTTTTTGATACTTAAATTCCTCTATCCTTTTATGTATAAAATCTGTATTAAAACCATTAATTACTGCAGTGTTAATAATGTGTTTATATTCTATGTAAAATTCATCTTTATTAAGGGGTATATTTATTAACCTATAAATTAAACTATTAAAAACAGCAAATTTATGTGCAAAAGGATTAAAACTTTTATATTTTATGTAATTATCAGTATGAGTATATTTTCTGTAAATACCAAATTTCAATTTATTGTTATGTCTTTTAATTTTTAAGTCCAGAAATGAAAGGAATCCATTATTTTCAGTTTCCAAAGTGAATTGTATAGCTTTATCTTGTAAATTTAAAAGTTTTAAAGCATCATTTATCTGTTTTTTAGGGACAACAGCAAAAATGTCATCCACATATCTATACCATATTTTAAAAATTAGAGGGAATGATTTTGTAATTTGAGTTTCAAAAAAACTCATGAAAAGATTAGCAAGAAATGGCGAAAGTGGACTACCCATTGCCAAGCCAGAAGTTTGTTGAAAAAAATTACCATTAAAACTAAAGAAATTTTGATCTAAACAAAGATTTGTAAGTTTTACAAAATCATCTATTAAGTCATTGTCTAATTCTAAAGAATTTAACCATTTTTTTAAAAAAATCAAAAGCTTTTTTCTAGGAATGCTAGGAAATAAAGCAATAACATCAAAAGAAAAAAATTTTATTTTAAAAAACAGGAACCGTGTCATGAACTTCGAATTACCATCTATAGATTGTATTTATAAATTTTTGTTTTCAGAGATTGGTAAATAAAAATTGAATAAGAGTAATTGTTTTTTAGAAAAAATAAAAGATTGTAGCTTGGCAACGAGTTTGTTTATATGGCTTTGAGAATGAGCTGGACACAGCTTGAAACCCCAGGGTTAGCAGCAAATCAATAAGATAAGCGAAGTTTTTAGTTTCTAATTTGTTCTTACTTTAGAATCTTGGTGCTTCACTGTTAATAGCTTCAATTTTTCCTTATATTAACTATAGTTTCAGAATATCTAACCAAATTGCAGAAAATAATCCACTTTCATTGGGCACCTTCACATGTAGGAATATCTGGTAATTAGAAGGCAGATCTATTGACAAAAAAGGAACTACAGTACAGTCTTCTAAATCCCCAATGACAGTACACATAGCAAGGAATCTAATTAAAAGACGGACACATGAAAATTTTCTCAAAAATAGTCTAAATATAACAAAGAACAAAATTTGAAAATATATACAAGACAGCTGGGAAGAGAACAAATCTACACCAAGAAATGAATCAACAACCGGCATGCTTAATAGTGGCCACGTTTGCCTTGCAGCTCATCTCCATAAATATTTAAGGGTAGTAACTGTGTTCTGTGCAACCAAACAAATTTACCAAGGTTGTCCGTAAAATAAGGTTCCCATTTTTTTTTCACAATGAAAACATATTTATTGAAATTGAATAATACATTTTTGGAAAGCTTAGACTGTGCTATTTTTTGACACAATCAAAGTTGTGATCAATGCATTTTTGCATGCAGTTTACCATCCTTTGTATGCCTGCATCTTAGAACTCTCCTGCCATGCAGCAAAGATAGCTTAAAAAGGTTTCTCTCAGCTCGTCTCTGGCTCTGAAAAGCATCCCATCCAGGTGTTTCTTCAAGTCAGGGAACAGATGGTAGTCACTTGGGGCTGGGTGTGGGCTGTAGGGAGAGTGTTGACAGTATCCCATCCAAATTTGTTGATTAGATTGGTTGTCACATGGGCAATGTGCAGATGAGCATTGTCCTAATGGAAGTGCATTCCCTTCACGAGCATGCATCTCCTGTTGCTTTGGATCACACAGTGAAGGCTCTTCAACGTCTCACAGTAGCAGTCTACATTGACTGTTGTACCGGTAGGCAGGAATTTGCACAACAATTTCCCCTTTCTGTCCCAAAACACACTTGCCATCACTTTGCCGGCAGACAGTGCTTAAGCTTCTGTGGCTTCAGCGACACTGGATAGTTTCACTGACAGGATTGTTGTTTTGTTTCCAGTGTCATGTAGTGGACCCAGCTCTCGTGCCCAGTGACAGTAGAGTTCAAGAAATCCTTGCCATCATTTTCATAGGCCTGAAGAAATTCATGGGCCGCTTCAGCATGCTTTCATCTGTGCTCCTCCTTAAGCATTCTCGGGACCCACCTTGCACAGATGTTGGTATACCCTAAAGGTCTTGCTGACATCAGGGATCATCTCGCAGAGCTCCTGAACTGTCACCCTTCGATCTTTCAGCATTGTTTCTTCCACTTTCTCAATCATTTCATCCAGGACGCTGGTTGTCATGGATGTCTGTACATCCATCTTTGAATTCTCTGCTTCATTAGCACCTGTGTTGTATGCTGCTCTTCATACACCTCACACAGTTTGGAATGGATGTCCACCAGCACAGTCTTTTTTGCACACAAAAAACAAATCACAAAGCGTAATTCACACCTGGTGGAAAAGCGAGTGGAAGCCCCATTTCTAATGGCTGCCAAGCCAAGGCTGAGCGCCGCAGACAGGTCACAGAGCAAGTGACTGGGGCAGGGAGAACCCTCACACCAGTGTGGCCGGATCTCATGTAACAGCATTCCTTGCGACTGCAGGTCCTTGGGAAACTTATTTTATGGATTACCCTCGTATTAAGGAATAGAGATCATCTACCAAAATGTACAAAACTGGACCAACCTCTAAATATATAGCTGAACTCTACTGGGATGCCCGAAGACAAATGAAGCAATTCTTCAGAGTCAGCCATTAAAAACCAACCAACCAACCAGTTTCAGAATATTGCATGTTGAGTTGTGCTCTTGTTCTAATCTTGATTTAAAATATATGACATAAATTTAAAGTGCAAAATTTAAAAATTGGCCTCATACTGGGTGCTTCTACTTGTGCTATTATCATCCTGGCTTCATTTATTTAACTTGAGTTCATTCCATCTAAATATAAGCAGGATAGAGCAAGGTAAGCCCACCAAAAGCAGACTTCTGGCCATGAAAAAGAGGTAATTTTATGTCAGAGAGTAGCTCAACCTTTACCAAAATGAACTTGCTATGAATTTTGCTGATGAAGGATAGCATGCAACAGCATGGTGTTCTGTATAACACTTGAACTTAAGGTCTAATATAACATCTTGATCAGTCCTTACTTTTTGAAGAAGAATTCACATATCAACAATTGACAAGCTAGCTTTGTTAAGAGGTATTTCCTCATAACCATTTTTCGCTTTGCTTGAACTTCAGAAAATATTAGATTTTGTAATGTCCAATTTTGACCATAGTGTTGTGACATACAGGAGTGGTGGATGCAGAACGAGGACAAGCAGTGGTTCAGCGTCGTCTTGCACAAAATGAAGAACTGAAATTACTTCTTCAAGAAATAGAAGAAAAACTGGGACCTGATAACTGTGCAGAACCAGAGCCAGATGTCTCATTAGCTGTGGTGCGTTTAATTTTAGAAAAAAGTGAAATCATTAAATTGCTTATGAAAAATAATTTCTGAGTTTCAAATTGAAGACATCAGCTATAATAGCATGAATTAATTTTGGTCAAAAATCTTGCAGGTAAATGATGGAGACAATCAAAAGGAATATGTCTGCTCCCATCCAAAATTAGAGAAGTTAAGAGATGTAGTTGTAGGCCATTTTAGAAGCTTTCAGGAGAAGAATATTGTCACACGTGCCATGATCTTCTGTCAGGTATATGTAAAAGAAAAAAATATTCATGTTCATAGGTGCTGTCATAAGTTAACCATTTGTTATCTGTTGCTTTTGATATATGTTTTATTTATTTATTCATGCATTCATTCATTCATTCATTCATTCATTCATTCACTCACTCACTCACTTGCTCACTCATTCACACTCACTCACTCTCACTCACTCACTCACTCTCACTCACTCATTTATTTTTTTAATTCACTCATTAAGTGTTGCAATTGCCAACAACTCTTAGGAGGGACCATGTTTTATATAGGAGGAACTGTTCTTTATAAAATAATTACCACAGTCAAGCAATTGTTATATTGTATGCTTTATTCAACAAATAGAAATTTGTTACAATGTCTTGGCTTTGTCAAGTTCAAGGTAGTAAAACAATCAGTTTAAATATTATCTAAGTATTATCTAATTCTATGCATTATCAGTTTAAACATTAGAAAAGTCGAAACCAAATCAAAAAAAAAGTGTACATACAGTATAAATTTTAAAAGGCGACTGATTTTCAGTCTTAATCAAGTGTTTGAATATTATGTGTTAAATTTGTTTCACACTGATCATGTGAAAGGATGTTGAATCAGATTTGAAAGATTTGGTAACATGTTCAGGACTGAAACCATGGATCTTTGTGTTTCCATGTAGATATCTTATAGCTGAGCTACTGTGGCATTCAGTCGAGAAATTCTATAATTGGAAATTGTTCTTTCACACAAGCAATGTATAGGACACAGTTGGAAAGGGTAGAATGAGACGGGAAAATTCAATACAATAGCTGGGATTTGAACCACAGATCTTCCACTCTCCTGCTTGCTTTAACCACTGATCTACCATGGCAACATGCTGACACATTAAATTCTTCTACTGACTTGCATTTTTCCAATAGCCATCTCAAGCCGGCAAGGAGATCTCAAATTCATATGAGTTAACATACCCTAATGGTGACTTACTGTGCTGTAAGTAATTAAGTCTTGAGCTTCATGGTTTAACCAACTATAAGGTCAATCAATGGAAATTGAAATGTTCTTTCACACTAGCCATGTGTAGGACAAGGTTGCAAAGCATAAAATCACACTGAAAAATTCAGTGCCATAGCTTGGATTTGAACTACGGATCTTCTAGTTTCTGTCCATTTGCACTAAATACTGATCTACCATCTGTTGCCATGGTATTCTGAAGATGCTAAGTTGACTCCAAACATGAACATTGTGCCTAAGTGTGAAATAAATATGAAATCAACAGTTTTTTTCAAATTAAACCTTTTTTCCTGTCTTTTTTGTCTGTAACTTTCAGCTGAGAAAATGCCAAAGATAAAAAATGGATTACACTACTTTCCAACCCAGATATAATCCCCCAGAGGCCAAGGAAAACAGCGGTTGCAGCCTTCCGTCTACTGACAAATCACGACTGCTTAGCAAGTCATCTCTACAGAATAGGTATCTCAGCTTCACCAATATGTGTCCTGTGTAATGATCCAGCAGAAATGAACGAAGACCACTTGAAGACCTGTGAAGCATTAAGATCAGAAGAAACTACAGTTCAAAAGTATTGGAAAGCACGAATGCTAATGGCTTCATTGCCAGATGCAAGGCACTAGAAAACAACAACAACAACAACTTTCAGCTGAAAAATTTATACATGCTAATGATGCATTTGGCCTCTGTTTTGAAATATGGAAGGTAATGTGTGGAAGTGAGGGATTTCTGTTACTAATGTTAATAGGAACTGTTCGATAAAGGTTGCCAAAAGAAACATTTATTTGCACCTTCTCAAGATGACTTTTCAAACTGGTATTACCAATCTCAGTCACTCAATCTCTACTGGGAGAAATTTAACCTACTTACAGTCTCATTGCTTTTCTTGACAAGATATTTTAGGCTTATAATGGAAATTCACCAGACAGTGATGGCATCATAAAAGTAGTAGCCACAAAGGAAGAAAAATGAACTCCATATATATTTGTAGATTTAAGTTCCCTATTCCAAACTTCATTTGTCATTATTCATTATTCTGAAGAGTAAATTGCTATGCAATAATCTCACAATTGGATGTCAGAGGAAATCTAAGCACAAGATCCAAACAATGTTTGGCATATGCCGACAATGTTTTATTAACGAGAAGTAAAGCTATCCTGATTGAAACATTAAAAAAACTGGTAGAACTGTCTAAGCAAGATGGCCTGATGATAAATGTAGATAAAACTAAACATTTAAAGTGCACTGCAAAGAAAGAAATGGCTAAAGCTATATTAATAGAAAATACAAAATTAGAAGGAGTCGATTTTTTTAAATACCTTGGGTCTATAATTAATAATAACAATGATAAAGAATGAAATACAAGAATTGCTCTGGGTAGTAGAGCATTCTATGCTAATAAATTTCTATTTAGGAATAAGTTAGTATCAAAGTGAGCAAAAATAAGATTATACAAATCCATCGTCAGACCTATGAAATATGTGTGCGAAACCTGGGCACTTAACAAAACAAATAAACAAAAGCTAATGGTATTCGAAAGAAGGATATTACATACTATATTTGGAGCAGTGAAGCAAAATGATAATACATGGGGAATACATTATAACTAATTAAATGAATTAGTCAAACTGAAAATATCATTAACCACATAAAAGCTTTAAGATTAAGATGGTTTGGACACATAAATCAGACCCCTTGTGATAGAATGGTTAAAAGAATATATAAATGGAACCCAATGAAACCAAGATTAAGGGGCTGTCCCAAAAATAGATGGTTAGATGATGTGCTTGATGACATTAAGCATATGAAAATAAAAGTCTGGAAACAAATTGTTGAGAAGGCCAAAACTTTTGTAAAGTTGTAGTGCCTTAGTAAGAAGACGTTGCTCTACATGATAATTGTCTTAATTTTGTATATAATATTTTGTTTTATAGTATCGAGACACTGTCATTGAGGTGTGCCATATTCTTCAAGAATTTCATCCTTTAGTCAAACCAATGACTTTCGTGGGGCAGTCAACAGTTGGAAAACTGTCCAAAGGCTTCACACAGAAACAGCAATTAAAGGTATTGTACAAATTGCCATTGTTTTGGTAAGCAAAATGTGTTTAATGACAAATTATTCTTTGACTGAATTACTTAACATTTGCTTTTTATCACCAAAATAAATTTTAAAAACAGTCCTCCTATTTGGTATGTTTTATCTTTCTAATTTTGTGTAACATTAGGTACACTTTTTTCTCTACACCATTTTCTAATAAATTTGTTGAAAGGTAGAGATTGCATTAAAACAGTTACCTAATGTTTTACAAATGCACCAATAAACTCAGGTTTAATAAGGAAATAATGAAGCTATTAATAGAGAAGCTACAAGAATCTAAAGTAAAAACAAATTAGAAACTAAAAGCTTCACTTATCTTAGTAATGTTGCAAGTTCTTTGGTGCTAACAAATTTCGAGTTGGCTCCAACTCATTCTCAATATGGTATAGCTTTGAGTGAAGCTTTTAGTTTCTAATTTGTTTTTACTTTAGATAAGCTCAGGTTTATTATCAATTTTCAAAATACCATATTAGCACGTAAATTGCAGAGAGAGTGAGAGACAGCTAGCAAGATAATACGAGTGAGGCTGCTGGTTGTGTTAGTATACTGCCAGCAAGCTGCTTTGAAATTCATTATAGTCATATTTATTCCTGTGCAGTAATCATTATTTTTATTGAATGAAAAACTGATGTTAGGCAACTTTTACTACATATTCTGTACCTAAATTATAAAATGCTGCTAAAGCCAAAATATATGTACTTACCCATATGTTGTTTTTTCAAAAAATAAATATTGTATACAGGATGTAGATGAATAATACCGTACAAATTTTACTGTGGATAGACAGTTCATAGGCAATCAATTTGAGACAGGAAACCTATGGTCTAGGATTACAAATTACAGAACTGTCGCTTAAAATTGTTTGAGGGTATGCACGCCACTGATCATATCCACTGCAGCTATAATACATGAGGAGGAAACAAGTGGGTGAATTTCGTTGCCTATCTACTTAGTATAATGGTTGTGGTGCCCGGACGCAAAGGTACGTATGTACTAAAAGTGTAAGTTCAAATATCCACAACCCCATATTTTTTATGTTCTGTTTTCTTTCCTTCTTCATAAGCCCATGCTTAATCTAATTTGATTTACACAAAACATTTGCGTCATAATTTTTTGTTAAACTAACGTTTAAACTTTGTGTTTCAAGTTTGTTTAACTATTATTTACATTTGCATGACCTAAATAGTAGGTACACACTGAGAATTTCGTTTTCACTTAAATGAGATGGTTCAAGCTGAACGCAACGTTATTGAGGGAAATAGGACATGAGACGTGGGTGACTCGAGTAGGAAACAGTCACCACATGGTGGTGTTAGTGTCTTCCAGGGAGCCTATTGGCAGTATTAGACATTTGTCATGCTAACAATAGGTATTCAGCGTCTCTTTGGGGAGTTGTAGTAGTTTGTGCTATTACTTGGTTCAACGTTTTGTGAACTGTTTACAGCAGACAAATGTTGGAAGGAAAATTTCTCTTATTGACATGGACAAATAGCCTACAGTCAGCTTCAGACAAATGACAATACATAAACCTCCAGTCTAAGTCATCAGATGTGAGAAGAAGCCAAAGTAAACAGTACTCTGTGCATTGCATATGATGATCATATTTTGCTATTTTAAACCAAAAGCACATGTCTCTCAAAATGGAAAAGAAAGGAGGGAAAAAAATACTTATCCCCTTGCTGAGTTTGAACTCGATTTCTTGGTTTCATCAGGTCCACAGTCAGTCAACATAACCATGCAACCAAAGCACACGCTGTAGTACTGCCCTGTACTTCTGTAACTGCTTGCCACAACCTATTATCCATTGCAGTGGCGTGCAACCACATGTTAAGTACCCAATTTAAGCACTTTTCATAGTGCTACAATTTAGAAGTGCTTCTTCAGAGAGGCAGCAGACAGGCTTCACTAAGTTCCTAATAAGCACTATTTCGATTCCAGTGGATAATATTGATATATTTCTTTCTGATTATGATTTATTGGTTGCAATCTCGAATTACTTTGAATATGTGTAACTTATTAACTTGACGTCATAGACCATTGGTTTCCTATTTCAAATTGATTGTCTATGAACTCTCTATTACCAGAAAAATTTGTGTAGTGTTATTCATTTACACCCTGTATAATCAAATAATATGTATTCTTAAGGCTATAATTATTATAGTTATGTTTTGAAAAAGATTTTTCTGTTTTTGTTTTTTTTAGGTGATGCAGAAGTTTCGCACTGGGGGTTACAACACACTTATTTCTACTTGTGTTGGAGAGGAAGGTTTGGACATTGGAGATGTAGATCTAATAGTGTGTTATGATGCACATAAATCCCCCATCCGACTGGTGCAGAGGATGGGAAGAACAGGACGCAAACGCGAAGGACGGATCATCATGCTACTCACAGAAGGCAACGAGCATAATGTAAGGACAAAGATACATTAACAGTTGATATCAGGTTAAATAAAGGTATTACCATGAGAGAAACTATTGCAGAATGGATTCCCTTTGTGCATTTATCCATATATAAGGCCTGTTTTAAAGAAAAATAATTTTAATATCATTACTATAGATAATATATGCTTATTTTTACTTTCTTTATTACAAACTTGCACTAAGTACAAGAAGTGTTGTATTCCACTCAAGGTCAAGATTTCACTAGAAATACACATTTTGGGGCCCCCTGAATCTAAAACAAAGCGCTTACAGAAAAAATACCTGTTCATGTGCTTGTTTATGTGGGTGGGTGTAGAACATGTTAAACATGGTATATAAGTTCAAGACCTTCCAAGGATTTGATACTAAGGTTTTGAAGAAAATTCTCCCATCCCAAACTACCCTTTACATAAAAAATGTTTCATTATTGTTTATTTTCTCAAAAATGGCTCTAATGATTTTGAATAAAATATTATATTTAAGCTGTTTTCATGACAAACATAATGGATATCTTGAATTTTCTGGGAATAGTCGGTAAAGATATTATTCTGAATGGCGTATGTATAATGGTAAATCATAAGAGATAGACAAAATTTTACTGCACAAAACCTGTAGATCTTGTCAAAGTACAGTTTATATCAAATAACATTTTTTGTGACATTAACTACTTCTGAAATATTCTTTGTCATTAGTTTGAATTTTCAAATGCTTATTGAGATTGTCAATTAAAAATCACTGTTCGCTTTTTATTTTCCCTTTTTCTTTCTTTCTTTGTTGTAATAATGCAAAGAGAACAGAATTTCAACCCCATCACACGGTGACTATTTTTGACTCACTTTACCTTATTGTGTTCTTTTTATACCTACAATGAAACATGTAAATGAGTAATGATGTTTATCTGTGGCAACAAGAAATAGATAAAGGAATAACCTTTTATAAGGGTAATTAGTGGAAGAGTGAGTAGAGAAAATCATGTAAGTGCAACACATTGGATTTTTAGAAAAGGATGTATGTGTCTACATTTGTAAATGGTTTAACTCAAAAATGAAAAGTTATTGGATAAATAATTTCTTAGTTTGCATTTATCAGGCTAATCAGTGATAATTGATTGTTCTAACATGCACGAACCATGTGCAGGAAAATGGATCTGTGGTTCAAATTCCAGCTGGGGCATTCTATTTTTCACTTCTGATTCTACCTTTCAAATAAACTTGGTATTTAAGTTCAGTATCCTCCAAATATGTGACACAAAGATTTTCAAGAAACTCTTCCCAAACCAAACTGCCTTTACCTACTTGCCAAAAACTTTGACATATACAGTCAAACTTCGTTTGCACATTTTCCAGGGAACCAAAGGAGAAAAAAAAATTATAAGTGTGAAAAATGCATAAATGAAAGTCAGCAAATAAAAATTGAAAAATTTATATTGCTTAATTATAATCGGCTGTAGGAAACAATACAAACACAAGAAAATGCATCAAATAAAAATAAATACGAACAAAGGTCGAGTTACTTGACGAAGTAGTCTGTTATCTTTGCTTGTATTTTTGTTGGCCGTGGCCGCCATAGCATGAACGGTACAATTTGGCCATTATTTCCTCAAAATCTTATGGCACATCTCAAACTGTTCGAATTTTCCACCCTGAATGTGGGTCTACTTGTTTGTAGAAACATCTAACATACATGTGCTTTCTTCAATTTCTACTGCCCTAGCTACAATTGTATTTAAGGTAGATGGAACATCCCTAATTTCTTAGCAATTTCTGTGTCTTTCATGCTCCCACTTTTCTTCACTACATTCAAAATGCGTAATTTTTCAGCAATCATAATGCACTTCCTTTTCCTTTCACCATGTTTGCTAACGAGGTTAATCACAACTGAAGCATAGAGCTCAAACGACTGAAGCAAGTCTGTTTTGGTATTTCACAACTTTGCTCGAAAATAGCTTCAAGGTCTCTCTCACTTCTGCACTGAGGGATGTTTTCCGAGAAATGTACTACCTGACAAAGCCATGCTTATCGGAAGAATGTTAAACTGCCGAATTGTTTACATGAGCTTATTGCACTTATATGGTGAGACGGTTTATCATGTACACTTGGTTTAGAAGCAGCCATGTCTTCAGGAAAGCGACTTATATATTGGCAGGTGCCAGAGATCATCCTTTTGTGTTGTCTTACTGACTGTACATCTAGTCACTAGTATTTCACTATTCTACAAGTAACAGATAACAAATGACCAGAGGGCTCTGACAACCTGGATGCTTTGCCAGGTAGTACAGTGTGAGTCATAGATTTCAGCTTCTAATATTTCATGAGATTTTAAAGAAGAAAACATCATAAACATATAAATGGTGCATGTTGCTCTTGGGGAACATAAGCTATGATCATATAAGTGATATAAATAAAGTCGTATAAATAAAATAATTTGCAGTGTGTTGCATACACTAAAGATTTTGAGTGTCCCCACAAGTAGAAGTCGACTGGTAAAAGATCTGGGGATCGAGGTGGCCAAGGGATGGGACCCCCACAGCCGATCCATTTGTTTGGGAATACAGAATTCAAATATTCCCAAACCTCAAGGAAAAAATGCAGAGCCATGCCGTCATGTTGATACATCATGCTTTGTCTTCTTCCTAAAGGAATGTTGTTAGCTAATGCTGGATTTCTGACAATGAAGTCATTAATCCTCTTGCTCTCCAATATTTTTCACTGATGATATTGAAGAGAGCAATAGCAGTAATAGTTAACCGCTTTTTAGAGAGCACCATATTTTTACATTTATTGCAAATCGATGCTGGTGTCCTCTTTCAATGAAATGCCACAGATTTTCTTCGGCCCAATAATGCTGATTGTACACTGTAGTTAGCCCATCTCTGGTCAGTTGCACTTTGTCCGTGAATAAAATTGACTTTGTAAAATTTGGATCTGCATTGCATTTCTGCAGTAACCATTGGCAAAATTCCTGTCTTCTCAGGTAATCAGCTGGTTGAAGAGGTTGAACGTGCATTCGTTGAATTCCCTTCAGCTCTACGATACATCAAAATCATATCCGTCATTTTGGTGTTTGTATAGTGCTCCATATTACTAGAATTTACTATTTAATTACGTGCAAAATCCTCCCTATTAGGATGGAATGCATAGTTTTACACTGAAGAGCAACCTTGGAACTGTCTTGAGTCATTAGTCTACTTTTGCACAAGTACCCTTTGCCCGATTACCTGAAAGCTAGCCTAGGGTCACTGATAACGAGCAAGGAGTACTGCTTTTGTTTTCGTGGCTGGTGTGTCCCAATAATAACTTTTGAGGTTCACATACCAGTGGTTCCTGCACTGCCTAATCACAAAATAATGTAATATTTAATGCTGCATAAAATTATACCTCAAAGAATTTCAAAGCTGCGACACCAAAATTCAGACTAGTTAAGTTATAAACTACGAAACAGTTATATTCGTTTGGTATCGTTTCGAAACAATCCGTATATATTCAGTGTGGTAATGAACTATTTCCACTCTCACCAAGTGTTGTACTTTGACATAATGTTGCATCAGGACCCATTCTAAGGCTGGATCAAGTATAGTAAATAGTAAGTGTTTTAGTTTTTGTAATTATGTATTGTTTTTTTGAAAATTTGCATTAAAATCGTGTATAATTATGATAGTTTGGCATGCTTCTTTAAAGATTTAATCACTGTTTCTAGGTTATTAAGAAACGGAAGATAGTTTCCTGTCAGAGGACATCCACGATCTCTTCTGCAGACACCCCTCCACTTGTGTAATTAGTTCCCACCTAATTGGTCCACCCAGTTCACTAACTTTTATTCCCAGGAAGCAATGAATGTAATAACATCTGTTTGTGTAGAAATCAGCAGAGAAATTCAATGTGTCTCCTATCACCATTACTTTGGAGCATTTTTACAGACACCACTTCTTTATTTGAGTGAACCATTTTATTACTGTTCCTAGTACTTCAAACCTATTTTGTAGTCATACGAACACATTGGTCCAGTTTCTATTCACGTGCCTGTGTTGCTCTTCTCTTCAGACCACGTTCTTCTTGTTTTGGTTGATATAGTTTAGCAAAGCTCTCTCTTTCCTGCTACACAGTTACTTTAGATTTCCATTATAGAATTTCTGATTGTGCACTTTGCAAGTCCTTGTTCAGCATTTCAGTCATCTTCTGAAGTGATGCTATTAGCTCTACCTCATGCTTTGCCTTGCCTTTCACTTAACCATTTATTTTGATTTCTTTTGTTCAGTGCTGACCAACATGTTATCTTCATTTCTACTGATTTCCTTTTCATTACTGTTCAGATCACATTTTTCATTTTTCACCTCACTATCCGACTTACTATTTTTTTGTACTGATAATCAGACATATCGCTTCAACTGATGCCATTTTGTATTTGCTTAAAGCCAATAGTTACTTAAAAGAACAATTTTTGTATTAATCTTAATAATTTGCCCAAAATTACAGTAAATATGTGCTTACAACAATGGTATACTGTTTCATGACCCCAGTGCTCTTTGTTATAAATGAAACATACCTTTATTATTTATTTATGCCAACAAACTTACTGTTGGTGTTTTTAAACATACAAGCCGTGTGTGGGCAAAGTTTAAGAGTTAGAACTGGAACTTAAAAATTCAATGCCACAACTGGGATTTGAACCACAGGCCTTCCGCTTGCCGGGCAGACGCTCTAACCACTGAGCTATTGTGACAAACTGCCAGAATGGCATTAAATTCTCAAGCCAGTTCGTATTTCTCCTGGTAAACCACAAAGGCAGTCTCACATCAGAGACAATTACCCCAATGGTGACTTACTATTGCAAGTACTTTATATCCCAGGATTAAATAACCTTCACATGGTAATTATTATTTAAGAGGTATTATTACCATGTGAAGGTTATTTAATCCTGGGATATAAAGTACTTGCAATAGTAAGTCACCATTGGGGTAATTGTCTCTGATGTGAGACTGCCTTTGTGGTTTACCAGGAGAAATACGAACTGGCTTGAGAATTTAATGCCATTCTGGCAGTTTGTCACAATAGCTCAGTGGTTAGAGCGTCCGCCCGGCAAGCGGAAGGTCTGTGGTTCAAATCCCAGTTGTGGCATTGAATTTTTAAGTTCCAATTCTACCTCTGAAACATACCTTGTTGAACAGAAGTTTAGTAACTGCTACACTGTTGACAAACATTGAATTTCTGTAAAGCTCTTAAAGAGCATTATTTAATTACGTAAAAAAAATGAGTGTGTGCAATTTAAAAAACGGAATTGTAACCCTGGTAAAATTATAAACTATTTAATGCAATAATATCTTATTATAGTTCCTATTTTTACTTTCTCTACTGGTAAGTATTGTATTCCACCCAAAAATTTGATGTCAAGATTTCACCGGAAATATATGTTTTGAGACCCCCTTAATCCAAAAAAAGCATTTTTAGCAAAAGGTCTTCTGTCTGTGTGTCAGTGTGTCTGTGGACAGCATAACTCAAAAACGAAAAGTATGTTAAAAACCAAAGTTGGTATGTAAGTTTAGTGTCTTTCAAGGATGCAACACGAAGATTTTGAAGAAAATAATCCCACCCTAAACTACCCTTTCCATGGAAAATTTTGATTTTCTTGAAAATGGCTCTAACGATTTTGATTAAAATGACATATGTTTTGAGATATTTTGTTGACAAATGAAATGTATATCTTGAATTTTCTGGCTAGAGCCATTGTAGTGGTATTTACACCGATGATGCCTGTGCAGAGGTAGGGGACGCAGCGCCTGGGCAGTAGGCCTTGGCCCTTCATGGGCTGTTGAACCGGGGTTTAGTTTAGTCTTTTAAGTAGAGGAAGTATTGTATTCCACCCAAAAATTTGATGTCGAGATTTCACTGGAAATATGTTTTGAGACCCCCTGAATCCAAAAAAAGCATTTTTAGAAAAAGGTCTGTATGTGTGTGCGTGCATGCGTGCGTGTGTGCACGTGTGTCACTCTGTGGACAGCATAACTCAAAAACGAAAAGTAGGTTAAAAACCAAAGTTGGTATTTAAGTTTAATGTCTTTCAAGGATGTGACACAAGGATTCTTAAGAAAATAGCCACACCCTAAACTACCATTTACATGGAACATTTTTTTTGTAAATTTTTATTTTCTTGAAAATGGCTGTTAACGATTTTGATTAAAATGGCATATGCTAAGATATTTGTATGACAAATGAAATGTATGTCTTGAATTTTCTGGCTATAGCCTATGTGGTCCTGTTTACTCTGGATGACTTTTGAATAACTTGTAAACCATAAGAGATAGACAAAATCTTACTATACAAAAAACTTAGATCTCGCTAAAACACACAATTCATCTAAATATTTTTTTTTTGTTGAGTGAACCATTTTGGAGATATTCCTTGTTATTTGTATCAGTTTCAGAAAACTTGAAACTTTCATGAAATGGAACATTGTTGTTCATTTTTTTTATATGTTATGCATGCAAAGATGACAGGATCTCAAAGCTTTTTAAGATTTGACTATCACTCAAAGCCTACTGTATTCTAATATTTCCCTTGCACCTACAAGGAAATAAGCAATAAGATCATTTGTACAAATGCTTATCTCAACTAACACGAAGAAGATAGAGGAATAAGAGATTGTAAGAATGGTTAGTACAAGAGTAGAGAAAGTCATGCGAGTGCACCACATCAGATTTTTTTGCTTGCTCTTAAGTAATGAGTTTTTTCTGGGTGATATTTGTAATATACCTTTTGAAAAAGGTAGATTATGGGAGTAGTCAGATTCAAATACTTCATTATTAATTACTCACTTGGCTGATGGTGGAAAAAATGTACACACATAAATTACAAGATTTTTGGGTTTTGTTATTAGTATACCTTTTATTTTAGGTACTAGTTACATGCCTTTTGTCATCTTTGATGATAAGATTACATTGAGAGGAGAAGATGCAACATTTTTCCTCGTGTTATGTGTCATCTTCTACTGTTTAGCATTACACAAACTTTCCAGTTTGATCCCTTGCCTCAGATTGCCTTTATGAGACACACATAACAAGTCATGCAACATGCAGTCATCATGTAATCTCTCTTATTGGCTTGGAAAAGAATTGTACTTGTATGTTCTCCCACACAACGTTTCTGTTCAACAAACATTTTGTGCACCCATTCCACAATATCTGTTACAAAAATTCAATATTCCTGTATGTTATATTGGAAGAGTAAAAAACTTATGAACCGCCTGCGCAGTGTGCTTGGTACTCTTTGCCGTCTGCCGCTATCATAGAAAGGCACACTGAAACCATACAACATTTTTAAAACTACTTTTAAAGGCTTTACTTATCAACTTTATGAAAGGAGATGCTGAAACTGGCTATGCCATTGTCCATACATTTTTGGCATCTCTTTGGGAAACCATCCATCACTTGCCACAGTTATGTTGAGAAATGCTATCAATTTCTTTGCAGATATTTTGTTTTAATTCTTTCAGGGTGTGTGTGTTTGTCTTGTATACTTTATGCTTAAAGCTACCCCAGAGATAGAGAAACCTTTCCATGCTAATGGTGCATTATACACCAATTTTTTCGCCATGAAGGGGTACTTCATGAACAACATTAGATTCTGATTTATAGGGCCAAATTTTTTCGAGTCAACAGTTAACTTTTGCACATACCCGAATACAATTTTGCCCCTTTTTTTAAAGAATTAACAGACAGGGAGTGTGATTTTGCCTTTTTTAAACAAGATTCTACAAATGGTAATTATTATTTATTTATGCCAACAAACTCACTGTTGGTGTTTATAAACACACAAGCCGTGTGTGGGCAAAGTTTGAGAGGTAGAACTGGAACTTAAAAATTCAATGCCACAACTGGGATTTGGACCACAGACCTTCCGCTTACCGGAACTGGTTTGAGAATTTAATGCCATTCTGGCAGTTTGTCACAATAGCTCAGTGGTTAGAGCAGCCGCCCGGTAAGCGGAAGGTCTGTGGAATTGAATTTTTAAGTTCCAGTTCTACCTCTCAAGATTCTACAAATCTTTCAATGAAAACAGTTGAAAGTGTGTTTGAATTATTAGTAGAGATTTGTGGCCCCCTTGGTCCTGTGACCTAACCTCCTACAATTTCTATCTCTGGGCTAACTTAAAACATAAAGTGTACAAGACAAACCCACACACCCTGGAAGAATTCAAACAAAATATCCACCAGGAAATTGCCACCATTTCTCAATGTGAACTACGGCAAGTGATGTATAGTTTCCTAAAGAGCTACCAAACATGTATATATGACGGTGGCCAGATTCAGCATCTCCTTTCATAAAGTTGGTAAGTAAAGCCTTTAAAAGTAGTTTTAGAAATATTGTATGGTTGCATCTGCACCAGTCTATGATAGTGGCAGACAGCAATAAGCGCCAAGGACACGGACAGTTAAAACACCACACAGCCAGTTCATAAGTTCTTTGCTCTCACTGTATATCACCATTTTAACAGTAACATAGTCCCGATCCCCCATCCTTTTTAATATCTTTGCTGTTGATAGTTCTCCAAATTTGCTTGTCTTTCTATGTAACTGGCAGTCCTTTTTCATGTTTTCCTCTTTCATAATTAACTGTAAAATGAAATGACAGTAAATCATGTTACTTTCAGAAATACAAAACAAGTATGTACCAAAGCAACACAGTAAACAAAAAACTATTGGAGAAGAAATGGCTTGATCCTCATCTGTATGCACACAGTCCACGCATGATTCCAAATTCTCTACATCCAATGTGCTATAAAATGTTTATTACTCTACCTGCAACTAGCACAGCTTCGTCTTCCAAAAGGGGTAGGAAAGGAGGTAACCAGGATATTCGCAAGCTCTTCTCTGGAATAGGTATGTAACATGTTACTTATAGCTGTGATATTTCTCTAACATTATTATTATAAATACTAACTGATGAGGTTATATCATGTGCAAAACTGATTTTGTATCTTGTCTGTTGCTCCAAGAGAATGATAGAAAGATACAAAGCTAGAAAAAATACTGATGTTATGTTATTGGATTTAAAAATAACTATGTTTACTTGAATTTGATATGCATTCCAGTTTTAAAAGACCTGAAGTTTAAAAAAGAGTTATATGTAATTCACACATAATTTCCTGCACCCTAATACTATTTCCCAGGCATCCCTTATCTTTAAATATTACAATATTTTAGAGCATCAAATATGAAAAGTGATATCTTAAAATATGAAAATTGATGCCTTCAGCTGTAAAAATATAATGTGGAACACTGAAATGACATTCTGTACACATTACAAGTTATATATACACATATACATACATTGCTCAAAAAAGAAAAAAAGAAAAAAAATTAGAGGAACACGTGTTCAAAACAAAGCCCAAAATAATATAGTGAGGCAGTTTGTATTTTGACAGTCAGATGTTATGTTTTGAAGTATTGTTTAAAACTACAATGAAGTTCTTCAAAAAAAATTGTTAGTTTTTTTTCTGAATAAATCAATGAAGTTGAAAAATATGTGGAAATCAAAGTGAGTGCCCTTTGACTTACTTTTTATTATGCTTTAAAAACAGGAACAAATGTAACGTTTAAGAGGTGAAATCAGGACTGAAAAATTCAATGCCATAGCCAGAATTTGAACCATGGATCTTAGAGATAAATACCCTAAGGGCGACTTACAGTAAGTACTTTATGTCCCGGGCTTAAGTAACCTTTAGATGGTAATTATTATTTATTTATACCAACAAATGTAACATGTTTTTAATACTAGCAGACAAAACTTGTGAAGGATCTTCAATAGCGGTTTCTTTAGCATATAATTAAGCAGAATATTCTCTTTGTTCTTCTTGAATTTGCGCCAAACGGGAAATTGTACACCATGCAACTAAAAAAAATTAGTAACTTAAAATGTAGCAAATATAGGAGCAAAACCTGTTGCATGCATTTTCTTGAGACATGTAGAAATAATGTATACAAATTCCAGAGAGAGCACTTTATAACTATTTTTCAAAACTCTGTTTAAATAAAAAAAAACTACAAATTTAAAAGCATTTAATAACATTTAAAAAAGCACACACGTAAATTTTGCCATAATATATGGGTGACGATAGAATAAACTTAAAGTTTATACCTTTAGCTTCAACTTCCATTGCTAGAACATACAAAAAATATCACCATAGTTAACCACTCACTGTGACAAACTGATGTTTCCTATCGCTGTTTTGCAGTGGTTTGGAGCCAGTAATAAGATACTGCTTTTTACAGTAAGATATATACTAGATGTCTTGTTCAAATTGATTAAGAAAAACACCACAAGATGCTTTATTGTGCCTATAATAAAATACCAGACCATCATATTCGTACCTTAAAGTGATTTTTTTTATTTTGGCCAGCCAGATTGGAAAATCCCATACTGTGGGCTGTGTGAAGCACGCCACATAGGTGCTGTGCAGTTATTGCAGCTGTTAGAAGACATTATAAGTACTGAGTGTTGAAATAACCTGAAAACATTGATTAATAAAAAATGTAATCTTGTATTTCTACTTTATTTTGTGCATCAATCATTAATTTCATTGTATTTGGAATCCTGAGAAACAAAAGTTTGTTAGAATGCCTAGTATAATTTTACACAGTTCTTCAATCTATAATTACAAACTGCCAAAAATTGGATTATATCAATATTTTCTTTTGGGACATAGATTTAAACATGTGCTCCTCTAAATTTTTGAGCAGGATAAGCTTTTCTGCTGTTTTTTGCTCTGGGAAGTTTGAAGGCTACATGTAATGTTCTTCATAAATATATATGCAATTGTTCTTGTTAGTATCATTGGTTGTATGGATAATATCTGATTACCAGTAAATTAAAACAGTAAAGGGAAAAAGGATTTCTCTGGTATATACTCTATATCCCTATGTTTTAATTTTAAACTAACTTTCTGCACCAGTTATTAAGCATACTGCTTCACAATAATTACATGATTCTGTCTGACTTGCAGTATGCTGATCATCTATCTGCCACCGTCATTCCAGTACACCACGTACTAGCTTTTGAAATAGTGATGTAGGTGGCTTATAAAAGTAAGATAATAATGAATATTGGAAGTTGATTACAGTGTTGTTGTATTATATTAAAATATGAATTTTGAGTCGATTAATAACACTAAAAACAAGGGCAGTCCAGAACTTCCCTTGGATTTTCAAAACATGACAACGGTACATAGATGACGTCTTTGCAATAGTACCAAGGAAACACACTGGAGATGCACAAAAACTGCTAAACCTACAAGAAAAAACCATAAAATTCACCATAGAAACAGAAATAGATGGGCAACTTGCATTTTTGGGTTTAAAGATCATAAAAACAAAAAAACAGGATAACCTTTGGGATCTACAGAAAGCCAACACAGACAGATAATTATATAAAATGCACTATCTTCGACCCAAGACCACACAAACAAGCAGCTTTCAACAGGTTAATTCACAGACTAAAGAACATACCACTTTCAACACAGGAATATCAAGCAGAACTTGAAGAAACCATTAGAATTGCAGAAATTAATGACTTCTGGAAATCTTGGATATATAAAAAAGTGAATGTAGCAAAAAAGAAAAAAAGTAGTAAAAGAAACAACCACCCTAAGAAAACCGAAAGAAGAAATGTTATTCAAAAAATTCACATACCACCTAGAGACGTTTGACAAATTCAAAACGATTTTTAAAGAATACAATATACAATTGGCTCCAATCAACAGATACAGCATTAAAAATTTACATGGCTCAGACAGCATTGCAGCAAATAAATAATCTGGAATCTACCATATAGAATGCAATAACTGCAAGCAGGAGTATATAGGGAAAACTAAGAGGAATTTGGAAACAGCAAAAGAACATTTCAGATGTATAAAACACGAACATTTAGAAAAATCAGCAGTTTCCGCCCATTTTTGGAAAGAAAATCAGGACATTATTCCTGATCCAAAATTATTAAAACACGTATCAGCAAACCAAGAATTGTCAACAAGGGAACAGATCTTCATCTGGAAAAACAAACACTGAGTTTTCAATTTTGATATACCACAGGGCGATTGGTTATACAAGTTCCTAAAACCACCACCATAGCAGCAGGAGATACCAGCCCTGTGAACCAGCCTCTACTGTTCAGTTGATGTCCGGTTGATAATGGAGGAAAGCTAGCCTCCTAAACATGTACCGGGAAAATTTAAAAGTGAGTAGTGCTCTTAATCAACTCAAAATTCATATTTTAAAAGTAAGATTTTTAATTTCAGGTGACAAGAAACGTGAAGTATATTGCACACAGCAGAACTGGAGCAAGGATAGTATCCCTGCTTTTGACAGGTTGCCTGAGCCTGAGGAGCTGCATGCTAAGACCATAGGTGAGAAAGTAAATATTATTCATTGTCTTAACACTTGTGTTGTGGGTACATTAAAACCAATTGTGAACTATATGCAATAGCTTAATTCCGATGTTGATTAAACATTTCATTTTTTTTAAACATTATTATGTGCTCAAAAGATTATCTTTGTGTCTGTTGAAAAAGATTGGAACCACTAGATGTAATAAAGTTGTAGCTAAAAATTTATGCTAATTTTCAATTTTGGATAAATAACCAATAGTAATGTACATAATGGACTACCACATCTCTCTCTGCTTCTATCTTCTCAACCCTCCTTCTCCATCTCTTAGAGAAAGAAATTTGGTAGGTATATAACATATGTAAAGACTCCGTAGTTAGGGACTGAATATTTATTTTCTCCTAAAGCCTATAGTGATATATAAAATAAAAAATGTAAGTACCCTGTTTGATACCAAGTTTTGTGAAAAATGAAGTTTTCATTTGTCAGTTTTCATTATTGCTGTTGCACACAAACCTGTTTGATAAATTCCTTTAATTTTCAGTTACCAAACAAAACAGTGAAGTTCTAAATGCCTAAAAGTCATAAGACTCTTGCTTCTCACATGTTGGCCAAAACAGGGAGGGGGAGAGAATGAGCAGGTGAAAGAGAGGCACATAGAGAGAAGAATTTAAGGAGTTAACAGAATAATATGAATGCAGATGCAGCTTCTGCTAGTAAAATAATAATGTGCTTGAGTTCTAACTTACTACTAATTATAACTCAATTATTACCAGGTGAGATATTCAGTGAAGTGGAAGAGATTACAGACAAAAAGATTGACTTCAGTGAACATTTGGATTGGCAACGTAATCTGCAGGACACTGTAAATCTTCCACATTCTGAAGACACCAAAGATCTAATCCATCTCCTTCAGTATGCAGAAGAGAAACGAACAGCACTCCAACCAACTCAAGGCAGAGGTAGTAATACTTTGTTTACTTTATGAGGCATTATCTTATATATTTAAACGAGCAATTCTTGTATATATATATTTATTCCGTGCAACTTGGTAACGGCTGTAACAGTTTCAATCAACTTTTGTATTCAGATAGAGTTTTGCTTTTTAAGTTCATCTATATAGGCGTAATTCCCGAAAAAATGCGATTTTACATAAAAAATAGCATTTTTTTATTCCCACTTCTATTCCCGGTATTTCAGAAACAGCTCTAAAGATTTGGTTAAATTTTTGTATACATGCATATTACATTCACACTGTTTTCTCCTCTCACTTTTAGGTAACACATTCACATCTCTTTCTCTACTCACTCTTCTGTAAACAATTTTCTATAAAAAGTGTGATTTTGCACCGAAAAACAATTTTATCCCCACTTTTAAAGTAAGTCAAACCATGTTCTGTATGGTTGAAACAGAAGTACTATTACATTCACACTGTTTTCTCCTCTCACTATTAGGTGATACATTCACATCTCTTTCTCTACTCACTCTTCTACAAATAAGTCATGCAATTTTCTGTATGTTTGAAATAGAGATGTTGCATATTACATTCACAGCTGTTTCTCTACTCACTTTTAGGTAACACATTCACATCTCTTACTGTACTCAGTCTTCTATAAACAATTGTCCATAAAAAACGTGATTTTGCACCAAAAAACACTTTTATCCCCACTTCTAAAATAAGTCATACCATGTTCTACATGTTTGAAACAGAAGTGCTATTACATTCACACTGTTTTCTCCTCTCACTTTTAGGTAACACATTCACATCTCTTTCACTACTCATTCTTCTGTAAACAATTTTCCATATAAAGCGTGATTTTGCACTTTTATCCCCACTTTTAAAATAAGTCAAACCATGTTCTGTATGGTTGAAACAGAAGTGCTATTACATTCACACTATTTTCTCCTCTCACTATTAGGTGATACATTCACACCTCTTTCTCTACTCACTCTTCTACAAATAAGTAATGCAATTTTCTGTATGTTTGAAATAGAGATGTCGCATATTACATTCACAGCAGTTTCTCTACTCACTTTTAGGTAACACATTCACATCTCTTTCTCTACTCAGTCTTCTCTACTCAGTCTTCTATAAACAATTTTCCATAAAAAACGTGATTTTGCACCAAAAAACACTTTTATCCCCACTTTTAAAATAAGTCATATCATGTTCTGTATGTTTGAAACAGAAGCGCTATTACATTCACACTGTTTTCTCCTCTCACTTTTAGGTAACACATTCACATCTCTTTCTCTACTCACTCTTCTACAACTAAGTCATGCAATTTTCTGTATGTTTGAAACAGAAGTGCTTTTACATTCACACTGTTTTCTCCTTTCACTATTAGGTGATACATTCACACCTCTTTCTCTACTGACTCTTCTACAAATAAGTCATGCAATTTTCTGTATGTTTGAAATAGAGATGTTGCATATTACATTCACAGCGGTTTCTCTACTAACTTTTAAGTAACACATTCACATCTCTTTGTCTACTCAGTCTTCTATAAACAATTTTCCATAAAAAACGTGATTTTGCACCAAAAAACACTTTTATCCCCACTTTTAAAATAAGTCACACCATGTTCTATATGTTTGAAACAGAAGTGCTATTACATTCACACTGTTTTCTCCTCTCACTTTTAGGTAACACATTCACATCTCTTTCACTACTCATTCTTCTGTAAACAATTTTCCATATAAAGAGTGATTTTGCACTTTTATCCCCACTTTTAAAATAAGTCAAACCATGTTCTGTATGGTTGAAACAGAAGTGCTATTACATTCACACTATTTTCTCCTCTCACTATTAGGTGATACATTCACACCTCTTTCTCTACTCACTCTTCTACAAATAAGTCATGCAATTTTCTGTATGTTTGAAATAGAGATGTTGCATATTACATTCACAGCAGTTTCTCTACTCACTTTTAGGTAACACATTCACATCTCTTTCTGTACTCAGTCTTCTATAAACAATTTTCCATAAAAAACGTGATTTTGCACCAAAAAACACTTTTATCCCCACTTTTAAAATAAGTCATACCATGTTCTGTATGTTTGAAACAGAAGCGCTATTATATTTACACTGTTTTCTCCTCTCACTTTTAGGTAACACATTCACATCTCTTTCTCTACTCACTCTTCTACAACTAAGTCATGCAATTTTCTGTATGTTTGAAACAGAAGTGCTTTTACATTCACACTGTTTTCTCCTCTCACTATTAGGTGATACATTCACACCTCTACAAATAAGTCATGCAATTTTCTGTATGTTTGAAATAGAGATGTTGCATATTACATTCACAGCTGTTTCTCTACTCACTTTTAGGTAACACATTCACATCTCTTTCTGTACTCAGTCTTCTATAAACAATTGTCCATAAAAAACGTGATTTTGCACCAAAAAACACTTTTATCCCCACATTTAAAATAAGTCATACCATGTTCTACATGTTTGAAACAGAAGTGCTATTACATTCACACTGTTTTCTCCTCTCACTTTTAGGTAACACATTCACATCTCTTTCTCTACTCACTCTTCTACAACTAAGTCATGCAATTTTCTGTATGTTTGAAATAGAGATGTTGCATATTACATTCACAGCGGTTTCTCCTCTCACTATTAGGTGATACATTCGCACCTCTTTCACTACTCACTCTTCTACAAATAAGTCATGCAATTTTCTGTAGGTATGTTTGAAGCAGAAGTGCTATTACATTCACACTGTTTTCTCCTCTCACTATTAGGTGATACATTCGCACCTCTTTCTCTACTCATTCTTCTATAAATAAGTCATGCAATTTTCTGTATGTTTGAAATAGAGATGTTGCATATTACATTCACAGCGGTTTCTCCTCTCACTATTAGGTGATACATTCGCACCTCTTTCACTACTCACTCTTCTACAAATAAGTCATGCAATTTTCTGCAGGTATGTTTGAAGCAGAAGTGCTATTACATTCACACTGTTTTCTCCTCTCACTATTAGGTGATACATTCGCACCTCTTTCTCTACTCATTCTTCTATAAATAAGTCATGCAATTTTCTGTATGTTTGAAATAGAGATGTTGCATATTACATTCACAGCGGTTTCTCTACTCACTTTTAGGTAACACATTCACATCTCTTTGTCTACTCAGTCTTCTATAAATAATTTTCCATAAAAAACGTGATTTTGCACCAAAAACACTTTTATCCCCACTTTTAAAATAAGTCATACCATGTCCTTTATGCTTGAAAGGGAAGTGCTATTACATTCACACTGTTTTCTCCTTTCACTTTTAGTTAACACATTCACATCTCTTTCTCTACTCACTGTTCTGTAAACAATTTTAAATTTTAAATTGCCCCATGTTGAGGATTCATATGTGACTGATCATTGATATGCTTCGGCGTTTGAGAATTCTTTCTATTGTCAGAGTGATGTGGTAAAATAAAATAAAGTCAAGGATTTTCAATTGACAACTCATATTTATATCTATTAAGTTGCTTATTCACACTATGTAATTAATTAGTATAATGAACTTGCTATCATTGAATTTAGATTATAAATGTATGTGTGCGTGTGTGCGTGCGTCTAGAGCTATTTTGGTTAAAACTTGTACAGAGGTGGATGGTATGTCTGGTTGGTAGCAAGGCTGAAACTCTTAAAGTTTGTAAAATGTTCTTCATGATGTAATTCGCATGGCAGGTATATGATCGTATCGATGTAAGCTATGTCTTCTTTACTTCTTATAATTTAGGTTATATTTTAATATTCAATTTGTATTAGGTTATAGTTTGCAACATATGCAAGATATTAAAATAGAACAGCAATAAATAAATTAATGTATCATTTCTGATTGAATACAATATAAACAAATAATAAATACATTTAAATAACTATTTTAACGTTTAATTGACGTATTGCATTTCTTGCATTATGGTACCATTCTAACCTTTAACAATCTGTCACAGCATTATAAACTAAATAAAATTGATTGAAATGTTTAATTTTACATATATTTTTGTCTTGATTTTCAGCGCTGCTTTCCCAAGTAAATTGCAGCTTGATGTGGCCAATTAAGAAGAAGGGGAAAAGAAAAGTTGCTTCAAAGCCAAGAAGTAAAGCCTCAGTAGCAAAAGAAGGTAAAAAATTGGTAAGTTTATTCCTATATCTGAATTGTATATTTTAACTGAGATGCATACAGGAAAACATTGTAGATTTAAACTAATTTAAAAATGACTTCATACTATCCTCCTTACCTCAAAAATGACATTCTTGTGTTTTACATTATGCATAGGTTTACCAAATTGCTGGAAAATCATGTCATGCATTTCAGTGATGATAGGAATGTATCACTTGCTGCATAAAAATCCAGAATTATTTTACATTAGTTTCTCTATTACCTATAGTAAGTAGAGGAAGTATTGTACGAGGTGCATCCAAAAAGTAAGTCCCGATGACCTATAAAGAGAACAAAAACATCACTAAGTAAGAAATATTTATTGCAATAACTACATACTCACTGGCTACTTTTCACCACCATTGTTGAGACATTTATCGCAACGGTGCACCATTAATTGTATGCCCAAGTCATAGGCTTCTGCCGCCAATATCCGCAGCCACGAAGTCACTTCATTCTGCACCCATGTCTATCCCAAAAGACAATGCACACGATTTTTTGACAGAGATTGTCTGCTTGAATTTGGTCTTCACAGGTGAACCACTATGCCGCCAATGCATTGATTGTTGTTTTGTTTCCGGTGTGGCATGCGCCACCAATGTTTCATCTCCAGTGACAATATTGCCGAGAAACTGGTCACCTTCCGCTGCGTATCGCTGTAGGAATGTCAATTCTGTGGCCAGACGTTTGGTTTTGTGTTCATCTGTCAGTTGTCTAGGCACTCATCTTGCACACACTTTGTGAAAACCAAGCCACCGGGAGACAATTTCATGCAAAAGCGAGTAAGACAGCTGGGGAAACTGACAGAGTTCTGAAATTGTGAAGCGTCGGTTCTGCACAATTGCTTGCCGCACACTTTCCAACACTTCTGGCGTCACCAGGGACAGTCGGCCATTACAGTCTTCGCCGTGAATATTGGTTCTTCCTTCCGTGAATTGCCTGCACTATCGTCATAGCGGATAGAAGAGAAAGTGTGAGCTCTCCCGCTAGTTCACTGCATGATCCGTGGTCCCATGGCAACTGACCGAAACTCCGGCGTGGCGATCGCAGTCGCCTTAAAATGCGGCCGAACTGCCTAGTATGTGATTCGGAAGTACAGACAATTTTATACATATGCGTTGTGTGTTGTGAGTAATTAGGTACATAACTTGTGAAATTGCTTCTAATTTTGTGCATAAATGTGTGTGTTCTTCAAAACGTAAGTTTCAAGCAACATCAATAATTGATTAAAAATGCCAACTTGTTTTGTACCTGGGTGTCGTTCAGGATACACAAACTGCTCAGAAGCTAGACATTTTTTTACTCCTCCTAAAGATAAAAATCTGTTTTACAAATGGGAAAAGTCTATTCCTAGGAAAGACACTAAATTATCTGTTAAATCTAGTATTTGTGACAAACATTTTCCAGAGGACTTTTTAGTAAAAGTTGATTCATTCGTTGTGCATGGAAAACTAGTTGAAATCCCTGGAATTAAATGGCGGTTAAAGCCAGGGGTAATTCCCTGTATATTTCCTAATTTACCCAGGTACTTAACTAGAGTGCATAAATCCCGAAAATCTCCACAAAACAGAGACAAAAAATTACTGAAAAAGCAATATTCAACAATCAGTAAATTACCAGATGCAGGATCCAGTCAACCAGTTCTTATTTCAAACGCGCCGTCCTTCAACAATGAGGAATTCACAGAAAACAGTTCTAATTCCTCCAAGGTCACAAACACAAGTGTCAATAATGAAATTGCTACACTGAAGAAAAGAATTAGAAACCTCAATAGAAATTTAGTTAGAACTAAAATCCTGCTATCTAAAGAGAGGGCTAAATTAAAAATAGTAGAAAAGAAATTCGCTACTAATTGTTGCGAACACAAATGCAATTTAAATTATTTAAGTAAAAAACAAAAGCTGGTTCTAGATACAATGCTTAAAAAATACATAATTTGCATTATGGTTTAATTTTTCAGCGTAAAATCATGTAAGCAGATATTTCCCACTGTTCTTCGTTAATTATAATACCCATTATTGTAAAATACCATCCTATATTATGTGTCAAGGAAAGACGATGTTTCAAAACAGTATTTCCAATATTCCTGCTTACGATTTTAGGTATTTAAAATGCTAACTGATAATATGAAACCCATTTTCACCATGCATTCGTGAACTAAAGTCAAGCGACCGCGACACTAGTGCCATCTTGCGAGCGAACCATAGTAACTCCCGAAGAGCTCACACTATCTCTTCTATCCGCTATGCTATCGTCTTACCTTACTGTCACCAATGTCTTGTCCATACACGTGACACAATTGGCGATGGTTCTCTGCTGGAGATTGCTTTTGAGCATGCAAAAATTGGATTACTGCACGAACCTCGCATTTGGCGGGAGACAATATCGGAGCAGCCATTTTCTCCTAGCACAGAGCAGTAACTACTGACGTCACAAAACTGAAACTTTACTGTAATGTTACCATATACTTCCTCTCTACTCCTGTGCACGCGCATTCCTATCCGATTGGTGGTGCCATCTCTGGAAGCGATCAGGACTTACTTTCTGGATGCACCTCGTATTCCTCTTAAAAATTTGATGTCAAGATTTCACTAGAAATATATGTTTTGAGGCCCCTGAATCCAAAAAAATTAATATCTTTTAAGGATGCAAACGAAGATTGCATTCCACCTTAAACTACCCTTTAAATGGAACATGTAAATTGGAAAATTTTGATTTTCTTGAAAATGGCTCTAACAATTTTGATTGAAATGCCATTTGTTCAAGATATTTTTATGATAAATGAGATGTATATTTGGAATTTTTTGGCTATAGCCTATGTAGTCCTGTTTACTCTGGATGACTTTTGCATAACTGGCAAAACCATAAGAGGAAGACCAACTCTTACTATACAAAAAATGTAGAGGTTGCTAAAACACACAATTTATGTCCAAATGAATTTTTTTGTAGAGTGAACCATTTCGGAGATATTCCTTGTTATGTGTGTCAGTTTTGGAAAACTTTAACTTTCGTCAAAAATGGAAGATTGTTATTCATTTTTTAATATCTTGGCTGTGCCAAGAGAACAAAGTCTCAAAGCTTTAAAAGGTTTGATATTGCTCAATGCCTACTGTATTCCCATATTCCCCTTGCACCTACAAGGAAGTAAGCAATAAAATAATTTCTGCAAATGTTTATCTCAACTAACACAAAGAAGATAGAGAAATAAGAGTTTGTAAGAATGGTTAGTACAAGAGTAGGGAAAGTCATGTGAGTGCAACACATCAGATTTTTTAGTATTACAACATTAATTCATACTCCAACGATCAAGCAGATGCCTGTTTTTGAATGATGTTGTTTGTGTTCCAATATAGTTGTACCAAAATCTCTTCTGGATCCAGAAAGTTAAGTTTAATGCATAGAAATTATGGATTGTATGTATGATAACATATTTGTTAAAATCATCAATTTCTCTGACTTTTTTTTAAGGCACATTGTTTTTTTTTCTTTTTTTGCCTGGAGTATTAAAATAAGTACCTTCTTGAGCATAAGTGGCCAAACTCGATGATACTATCGGCAATACAGAGGGGTGTATTAATGGAAGCGGGACAATGTATAATCAAAGTATAATCAACTCTTTGCACAAAAACAATGCCTCCCAAAGCTATTTCATTTTACTAAAAAAACTGTTGGCAACTATAGAATAACAAACTAATGATTGCTTCCTGTGTGCTGAGGCTATTCTCTCAGAGTTATTCTGTAATTCTGGACCTCCCTGTCATGCACATTGAGCATTGCATAGCTCTTCTATGCTAATGCAACACTGCTCCCTCCTCAGGGCTGGTTGTCCCGAGCAGCACCACCAGCATCTTCTTTTGGGCAGCCTCTGGATGTGGTAGACTGCATCGCTGATCCGCTTTTCCTCATAGGAGCAGCCTTGTTCCTGGATGTTGGACAGTGCCCCCCTTGATGTGTTTGATAGGCTATCCTATGCCCACAGGTTTCATGACTGCTGACCTTTGCTAGTGCAAACACTTTGCAGACTCTTGCAGCTGCCAGGCACAAACATAACCTCCTCCAGGGTTATCCTGCAGACCCCAAGATGTTTGTTGGGGCTTCAAAGCATTATCTTGTCTGAATCCCAGGATCCTCTTGCTGATACTGATTGTCACTTGTGACTCCTGAAGGCATTCAGACCCAGCACCATCTCCTCAGCCACCTCACAAGGAACACCGACAGGCTCATAATGCTCTACCCCAAGATCAATTTCATCGAGGCCTTCTCTTCCATACGAAGGGTGTTGCCCAATGCCAATACTATCTTATATGCATGATCTTGTTTCTTTGATGGCAAATCCTCCATCACATCAGGTCAAAGCATAGTAACGTTGTACCCTTGTCCACCAATATCTGGTACTGCTTTCTGCATACCCATCTATCTGTGATGGTGTTGTCCATTCTCTTACACAAGGCACACAGTATCACTTGAGTGGCTGGCAATGACAGTCCCATGTGCCCCTCTTCACACTGGTACTTACTCATTTTCCACTTGCTTGTCTGCTGGGTGTGGACAATCCTCTCACCGGATGTCCTGGCCAGCCACGCTCCCAACACACATGGGAGATCATTGATGTCCTTGAGCTGTTCTCCCATCCCACACAAAGTGAATACTCTGTATCTTCCATATGGGAACAATTTTTACCTTAGCCACCTCCACCCTCAGCATGGCCGTCAGCGCATTGTGGATGTTCTCATATTCATCAAGTATCATGCTGACATCTCAACATTGTGCACCCTGTCAGTGAAGGAGTAGGTAACTTTCTGGGACATATATCTGATGGTGAGGTTTATCAGAGGCTTGTTCACTGGTTCTTCACTATCCAGGACAAACCTCTGCAGCAGCATCTCCCCTGGCTTTTGCAACCTTGACTTGAGCTTGCTGCAATGAGCCGCAGGCAGACAGTGGTTTTCAAGAACCTCCCAGATATCTCAGAACACTGCTGATATCAGAATCACATTTAGCACTTCTGCTGTCCATCCCTGGAGGCCAGCTTGTAGCTTCCTCTGCTATGGAGCATCAGTTGTGGGCAGTGATAGTGACGAATTGTCTGTGGAAGAATTCAAGAGTTGACACACTGTCATACTTGAGTGGCTTGATGTGTGTGGATATTGTGTGGCATCCTGGCACCTCTAGCTTTAAATTCTTATAATTTTCAACAAACCACCCTGGCATTCTTTTCCTTGGTGCTGGCATTGACTCTGTCTTCCAGGGCATTAACACATTAGCCAAGGTTCATCTTTCTGCCAGACAGTTGCTCTTCAAATCTTTGCCTATAGCTGTGTCTTTATCTTGGATATTTCATCTGTAAGTCCCTTCATTTTGCTTTCCATGTGGGCTTTCATTTTTTCATTCTGGAATTCATTTCATTTCCCATTATGTCCATGTTGGCTAACAATTGTTTCATTATCTCTTTCATTGTGGTTTCCGAATCTTGCTTCTGGCACCAATGTAATAAATATCTCACAATCAGTTCATTATCTTATTCTTTATTTCCTTTCCCTTACAATGGTAATCTAACCGCTCTTCAAAAACACCTAGTCTTCCAATGGATACCAGCTCACTACCAAACATTTACACAGTAATTCCTGAGTATCCTCGAAAAACAGCAGTTGCAACCTTCAGGTTGATTACAGGACATGATTGTCTGGCAAAACATTTAAACAGAATTGGGATATATTCTTCACCACTCTGTCCTCTATGTGATCTGCAAGAGGAAATGGACCGAGACCACCTTAAAATATGCCTGGCCACTTCTAGCACCCCATCCATCAGTGAAAAATATTGGGGATTAATGACTTCACTGTCAGAAATCCAGCATTAGCTAACAACAACAACAACAACAAATGATTACGCTTTAGTTTCACTTACCAGATTATGCTTCTTCTTCTTCTTCTTCTTCTTCTTCTTCTTCTTCTTCTTCTTCTTCTTCTTCTTCTTCTTCTTCTTCTTCTTCTTCTTCTTCTTCTTCTTCCTCCTCCTCCTCCTCCTCCTCCTCCTCCTCTTCCTCTATAATGGCATTACAGCCCAAACTTTTGACAATTGTTTTGACAGAACTGCCGCCATTATCTCCTATGTGCCCATAGATAAGGCTGGAATCCTTTGTACTGCTCTATGTGTTGCCCTCTCTGTTTGCTGTGAACTTGATATCAACCAGTGGGATTTCAAAATTCATCACTTTGTAGGCATTATTATTTATAAGTATTTTTTCACATACATGAAGTTCTGCATTGTTTTTACGTGTTTTAAAAGTTTACTTCTGATTTTATGTCATATTTGACTGGCGAGAAGTGTTAAGCAACTACTGATTTATCTGTTTGTTGAATTTTACGCTTCTTAGGTATTCCTTAAGCCTCATTTGTAGGTTTCTTTTTGATTCACCAATATATATCTGATTGCAGTTTTCACAACTTATTTGGTAGATTCCTGATTTGCAGTTATTTGCAGACTATGGTGTTCTTTATTGGGTGATTCAATAAATTCCTGTAATTATTCTTGTTGTATGGAGCTAGTTTGGTACCATGTTTTTGAAATAATTTGTTGAACTTATTGGTGGAACTTACTGGGGTGGAATGCGAATGTGGAGTATCTTTTTTGAGCTTGATCCTTTTTGTGAAGAGTTGTGATGTCCTTCAGTCGTTTTAGTTGTTGGTGTTTTTTCACAAGTTTGTCAACTGTGTTTCTGTTAGCTCTGTGCATTAATGTGCATTAATTGATCTGTGGTCAGACTATGGAAAATTGCACATTTGTGTGATTTGTGATTATGTTTGTTGCTTTTTATGTATTGTCCACCTGAGTGGGATTTTGTAGTTCCCAAACTTGACTTTGTTCTGATTCGTCATAATTTTCAGATCTACATAAGGCAACCAACAACCATCAATCTTGTTCTTCACTTCTTGTTTCATAAGCTCATAAACGTTCAATACTATCTCACGGAATTGGCTGTGCAAGGTTTCCCTTTTAATTTCAAAATAATGGAAAACATAGTATTGCAATTAACTGCCCTAAAGCCAGACAGAACTCATGTATTACAGTTTTATTAGACACTGTATTGTCACTGCTTGAAGTGTGTAATGTAGCGAACTTTCAATGTTGACTTTGTCTAATCAGTACCACGTGCTGCTTGAAGGAGGGTTAGCTGACTGGACTAGCCCTCAAGGACACATTGTTACACCTCTTCCTCTCTATCCCACCAAGATGTTAACTACAGTTGTCTACACACAAGTTTATACATTTAGGGAGAATTTTCTTCTCATTTAACACATCTGTTAGCACCTGGAGTGCAATTTTTTGTCTTATATGGATTGTATATCAATTACTTTCATTGAATACTGCATGTTCATATTCAAAGTACTGTATCACAACAGGGAACTATTTTGTGGCCTCATCATTGCTTGCATCAATTGCAACTCTTATAAAAATTATGTCTTTTAAACAATTACCTTTTACATTGATAGAGTTGGGGTAAGAGCATTAGTTACAATGGGCTCTATTTTAATACAAGAGCTCAAAACCTATCTGCTTTTAACAAGTCTTCATAATCAGATGGTTTGTAATATTTCCATGTTTTGTGTAGTCTATGGTATGGTATATAATTCTATTCATATTCCTTGTTTGGTGTTCATGTACTATATTCCTTTTATTATAATTATGTAGATTCTCTTTCATATTGACTAAAACACCATAAATATACAATTTGACTACTGTAGGAATTCCCAAAGCCACAAATAATGATACAGTGCTCAGTTTTATGTGAGTTTATCAATATTCTATCTTTTTCTGAATTTTCAGTATTTCTACTATCCTTGAGTTACTACTTCATAGTATTAATCCATATCAAAACATACTCTGAAAAAATGGAACCCTTTGTCCATTTCATCTCTGATATCAAGATTGGGTGGGAAGAAATCTGAATGTGAATGTAGTAAATGAAGTTTAAGTGATATATTCTTTATATGTATTCTTATCTTCTTGATATATTCTTTACATGTATCCAGTAATACCTGAACCACTTGTTTGTAATCAGGACACTTTGCCTCTTTAAGAAGTTCATAGGCAGCCATTTGAAGCTTTTCCAAGTTCTCATTTCTCATTGAGTTGTTTCAAATGTTTGATTCTGCAATAGTTCCCTAATTTGTGGACCCACTAAGACACCTTGAAATTTAGCAACTGATGTATGGCTAAATCTTTCACTCAGATACTGGAATCCTCTTGAATCTCTTCTTCCATGTGTTTTTACACAGGTTTTGCTAAGTCACGTTTTATATGAAGAGGTGGAAGCAGTACCTTTTTCGGGGTCAATTAGTGAAATGTTCTGGATGTTTTCTTCTCCTGGGTTTTAAGAGCTTCTAGATTTCCACTTTTGTTTGACCTAATGTTCATCTATATTTTAGCTCTCCCATAGGTAAAAGAAGCAGCAATATTTTGTAAATCCTCCCTGCATACCCATCAATATGCCAATAACTTTTAGATCTCCAGAGGTATGCCACTGGTGGAGATTGTGTTGAATTGATTCTGGCTCTATGTTCATATTTTCATAGGTTTCTTTTAAACATATAGAGTGAGCAATGGGTACAGAAGGCTGTAAATTGCCATTTTGCAGAAGACTGATCTTCAGACCTTGCTGAGAAGAGACAATAAACAACCGTCTGTCCGAAGCAATATATTGTTGTTTTAGTTCCTCAAAGAGACAGATACATTATTGCAGAAGACCACTGAACCATCTAACAAAAACAGTTTTTCTAAAGGCTTTGTTCATTTTCTATAATTATATGTAGATCCTTGCATTATCCTCAACAAGATGTTTCTCCTTAAGCCTAGAAGGTGGAAATTCTACTTTATCTTTTGTGAGTGCAAGATCTCTAATCAAACCGTTCAGTTCATGTTGGGTAAAGTACTGTGGTTCAGAACTATACACCTTAGGTAGATATTCAGGATCAGAAACACATTCTAATTTTCCACTGTCAATATCCAAATCATAATGCATTTCTTGGAAACTTTTCATTTCTTTTCCTGGAGGTTTCAGGTAAGTTGTCAAGTGGAACTGGCCTCATTGCAGACTCAATACTCGGATATATGATTTTATGTTACTTTTTTGCTGAGAAACCCATAATATTTACACAACAAAAATAATAGTCGTCAATATGAATTTTTGGTACCCCTCTATCATTGGAATTGCAAATGGCATTGACATTTGCTTCTTTTGTACTCAGTCCTCTAAACCTGCTGAACAAGGTTTACATGCAACATATGCCTTTGTCTTGATTACCAAGAGGACAACCAAAGTACAATTGGTACAATTTCTGATGCCGTGGAATAAGTGTATGCCACTGGTATTTTGGAGTAAAAGAATCGCATATATAGTAGAATTATTGGGATGCTATATTTATACATTTTTGGGACATGATATTCTATCTGCAACAGATAATTATGACACTAATATTTATTATAGTGATGTAAATTACACAGCACTTAAAATCTTTATAACACTGTCACACAGGATTCATTGTTACTTGTAAGATGAATGTGTTGCATTCAATACATAAACTGTGACTGAGAGATGATTACAATTGATTAAGATTAACTTTTATGTATGATGCAATTGCATGCAGTGGAGGAATGGAATACAAGTGCCACACAGGGAAATATTTCAATTGCTACATGAAATAATAAAGTGGATATTAAATTATAAATAACTAGAAAAATGTACACGATAGGACAAAACTAAAGCCAGATCTGAAATCAGCATGTCAATCCCTACCTCAAAGCATATTTAGTTCTTTTGGTGAAAATTCATTAACCAGTATTTTCAATGCGACACATATGCACCTGGCAGGATTTTGTTTATTTTTTGCAATCACTCATTGTTGCCAATTCAAATGATTATGTGATAACATGTTCAATTATAAAAATATAATTTGGTCAAATTTCCAGTAATGAAACTGTGTTGCTAAGATTTAACAAGAAATCCTTGCAGACTCCTCTGAATGCCATGGAAAGCCAGACATGTCCAGGAAAATCTGGACGTATAATAACTATGTTGAAACAAGTTAGTAATGAAAATAAGTCAATTCTATAACATAGAGTAACTCAGTCCTACTATGTAAGTTAACATTTTTTGGGTAGTATGATATTTTCTGCAGCCAGTGTAAAATGCTGCTCCATTGTGCTAGGTTGAAGGCATATTTTATATTTCAGTATTGTTAGCTCTGCATACAAAGTTGACAGACCTATTGAGAACAAGAGTCCCAAGATCTCAAAAAGAAAGATTTGTCATATGCTACCTATGTTTCAGCATCACTTTTCTATAATTATTAAATTTTATTTTTTAATTTCAGGTTGCCAATTTGCAAGAAGCAGAATGCAGTACAGCCACAACTTCTTGCACACCTTCAAATGGCCAAACAGTTAAAAGTCTTCTAAATGCCAAAACTGTTAATGAGTTGAAAACACAAGCTCCTCCAGAAGAACCAGAAATAATTGAAATTCAGGATGATGATGATGATGATGTAGAGAAAATGGTCATAGACTGTGGCAATAAGAGGGAGCTAGGGAAACTAGTTAGCTTACTGAAAACAGCAACAAACAAGCTGTTGGGAAGTGAAGCTGATATAGACCATACTAGATGTTTTCTTTGCAGGATTGGTGTTTGTAACTTTACTACTCATAACACTGCAGAAGTACAACATGAACAAAATCCTTTACAAAATTATCAGCCTATAAATGTAACTGAACTTCAGTCTTTAACAAAGCAGGATATTAGTAATGTTAATATAGAGGATCTCATATCTCCACCAAATTCTCCAACTGTCATAAAATCAGTGTCTTATCAAAACAAAGTAAATGCTGCTGAATATGATACTTCAACAACAGACAACAAAAATCATAAAAAGCCTCACTTCAACCTATGCTTTTCATTTTTACCTTCATCAGATGATGAGAAAAAAGGTCCAGAACTAGTAACTAGTCTGAGTACAAATTACCTTCCAAATGTTAACGACTTTGTGGACGCTACATTTTCGGACCTAAATACATCAACTCCCCATAAAAACAATGCAATCTTAACCAAAAACAATTCTTGCAAAACTGGAGAGTTAAGTTCTGCTAACAAAGCGAACATTTTTACAGATGCTCTGGAATTTGAAGATATTGAAGATTTTAGTTTAAACATAAGGAACAACAAAGATGGAAAAAACTTTTCAGATGTTTTTAATACATCAAGAACGGTGCCTTCTGAGTCTGCAGAAGCAGCCAACAGCACAAATGCTTCTACATGTGTCCAAGAATTCAAGTGTACTGCAGATTTTAACTTAAACATAGTGAATCATACAAAGAAAGAAACCAACTCAGATGTTCAGAATGTATCTGAAAGCAAACTTTCAAAATACGAAGTCAAAAATAAATTATTTGTTTGCCCTGATTCTGAAGAAACAGATGATAAATTTACCCCTCAGCAGTTTACTTCAGTGAAAGCTAAAAAGGCAGCTACTCCACAGAAGCTACACAGTATTTTAAATGTTGAGAGAAAAAGACCAGAAATCTCGCCATTCAAATTCAAAGAAAGTATGAGCCAGCAGCCAGTTGAGGTAGTTAATGATATCGAAGCTTCAAAAAATGAGGATATTGATGTGCTGCCTTTGTCTCCAATCTTATGTCAGTCACAGAGAACACAGCAACATAGTGACTATTCATCATCCATCTTTCCAAAGGGAAGTTCCACACCAAAAGTTCACAAGAAAAATCTCTTCTTGAATGCAAATTTAGATGAAGTTAGAAACGATATTCTTTTAATGGAAAGTAAAGATGATAATATCAAAGTAGAGCATCCAAAACTACACTTTGATTTAATGAGTAGCTTTAAAAGGATTTGTGGTTCATCCTCAGAGGAAGAAAAGGAAGTCAATCAGAACACACAGAACACCTCAATGTACACTGTAACACAGCTTGTTAATATGATTGATGCAAGTGATTCACAGGTTACTCACAGAGAACAGGAGTTTGGTCATGCAAAGCAATCTCAGGGTTTGAGTCTTTCTGCTAAAAGAAAACCAGCTGCAAAGTCTTTCCTACTTGACAGTGAAGATGACATTTTTGCAGAACTAGATCTACAAACAAACACAAACAGCAAATCAAATGGAAGTAGTGTCACTAAAGAAAAGCATGTGGCTAGTCATTGTGAAAAGCACAATGCCAGTCATAGTGTAAATCACAGTGATGTATCTATGGTTCCACAAATGATAAATACTGAAATAAATACCATCACAACTGAGACATTAGATGGGCATCACAAAAAACAAAGCACACAATACAACTCCATTCACAGTACAATAAATAGAGTTCAGCTCTCCCCTCCATTAGTAGAGAAACATGCAGGAAACCATTGTAACAGCATAAAAAATTGTGATTCTTACATTTCTGCACTTTCAGGTGCAAAACATTTATCAAAATCGTCATTAAGACTTCAACCTAGTCAGAGATTGCAGGATGCAGATGAAGATTCATCGTTCGTTGCCAGGGGGAAGAAAAGAAAACTAGCACTCAATTTCTCAACTTCAAGTGAAAGTTTCATAGAACTTCATGAAGGAATAACAGCAGGTACAGCTCCTAATGAGGTTCAGAATAATGAAAAAATTATATTGAACAACAGTTGTGTAAATATCAAATCTGGTTCACCATCAAAAAGTGCAAAGAGAAAAGTGAAAAGACCAAGGAAAGAAACTGGAAGGAATAGTAATAAAGGTGTCCCAAAAAGGGATAATAAAGTGATTGAACTTTCTTCAGATGATTCTGATTTTGAATCACAGTGTGTAGTTAACAAAAAAACTGTTAATGCTGTCAATACAGAACGAAATACTAGTGCCAGTAGTAATGAGAGCACTTCTCCTGTGAAAAAGAAAAAGAGAACTAGAAAACAAGCAACAAAGGTAAGGGAGATTTATCATTCCTTTAGTCTTTATTTAGCATTTTGTATTCAGATTGTTCAAGGAATGGAAGCCAAAAGATCTCAATAAAGTGCATCCAAGTTTTTATATATGGAATAAATGGACATAAATGTTACTTGAACTTATGTTGGTACATTTTGACTGAGTATAAGACAGTTAATTACCTGTAATGAAATAAGGTGTCAGCTAAATTGTTAAATTCATGTTCAACCCAACAGGCGGAAAGTCATTATATTATTTTTTTTATGCTATAATGGGCTTACATCATAAGTCTGCAAAGTAAGTTAGCCATAATTAATTGTGTGGAGCCTGCATAATGAATTCTTTATTTCTCCAATTGTAAAACATTTACAAGGATCGTCAAATTCTATGTACATACAATACAAGTTATTTACATAAATATGAGACTAGTTGAGAATATTCGGAAGTGCAATATACCATATTTTATCAATTTTTGTACTCTTCTACAGAGTAAAATGCCTTTTCTAATAGATAAGATTTAATATTCTTTAGTTTGATTTTTTCATTTGTTATCTGTTTAATTCTAGATGGTAGATGGTTGTACAGATCTTTGCTACTATTTTCTATGCACTTATTATTTAGACCACCTATAAGTCTATTTCTAAAATAATTTTCTTTTGTTCTAGTGTTATATTTATGGATATTACTGTTTTTGTTTTGATTATAACTTTTTAATGTGAGTTTAGTACATTCATATATATATATAAAGAAGGCAACGTTAGAATATTTAGTTTTTTAAAAGCATTTCTACATGAATCTCTTTTTTCTATTCCTGCAATTAAGCGTACTGCTCTCTTTTGCAGCCTAAACAGCCTTAGAAGTAATGTTTCATTTACGGCCTACTTAATGTGACCAGAATTAGAACTTAAATAGTGTATTGCATTGACTTTTTGTTAACTGTCATAGTGATTTAAAGTATTACTTTATATATCTTACATCATGCATACTTATCTTGCAGGTCTCAGATCAACAGTGCCAATATGTGGAAAGGGAAGCAGAAGTGTCTGCAGTGATAGAGATATCAAGTGATGATGAGGACACAAGTGGCTTGGATGAATATGATTCTAGTTTTGTGAGCGACACCAGTCATGTCAATGATGCAGATCAAGATGATGCACAAGTTAAATTTCTACAATCTATCATAAGGTAATTCTTTCTCTCAAAAGGTCTTGTCATATGTCAACAAATCTTTGGGTATTAGATCAAAGTTAATGAGAGTGTATCTGGAAGACTTTTCCCATAACTAGTACTTGACAGTAATGAACTGAATTTAATTTGAATATTACAAATAGAAGAACTATTAACAGTGAAGTATTCTTCATGTTTGAGGTCATTTTGAGTCACTTTTTTACACTCACTTTAAAAACAGGAAACGTTTTCAAGACCATTCGGTCCCATCATCAGGTGTTGGGTGACTGACGCTATCATCTTATTCCCCCTCTCTGCTACTATCGTCCTGTTGCCATCTGGTGTTAGGGGCACAGAGCTTTAAAACTTCATTTAAAGCTGGGATTTCAAAGTTAATCACTTTATTGTTGTTTTTGATTATGTAAATTTTTTCCCAAATGTGCAGTTCTTTTGGTGAATTTAGAGATTTTAACAATCTTATATTGAGGCCAGTGTTGTGGCTTTCGTTCCAAAATAATGTTCTACAATTGAATCCTCATTCATTTTACTTTTATTAATTTGAAAATGTCAAGATTCAAGGACTATTATTTGCTGATGACTTAGTACTAGGATCAATACCCAATATTGGACCAATATTGGCCTATTGAAAGTGAAAGCAATTGAAGCAATTTTTAAATTTTGTAAGATGTGTTACATTTCAAGCCTATTGTTTTAGTAAATTAAATACCAGTTTTAAGAATCAAGGAAAAGTTACCTTATTAAGAACAAACGGAAGATGCAGAAATGTATTGACAGTACTATGAAATACAAAATGCATTGAAACTTCAGTTTTGTTTTGCAGATTGTAGTTTCTTATTTCCATAGGTATCATCCCTAATTAACTATAAACTGCTATTAGACCTTGTAGTAAATAAGGTTAGTTATTAGTGATTTAAGATTTAACAGTTTGATACACATGTAATCAAGAATTCTAATGTCAAACTTATGTGTTGTTAATTACATTATTTTCTTCTTTTTTGGTTTGTTTTTAATGTATCAAGAAATCTTCATTTAATTAAATCATGTTAAATGCACCAATGCTTTAATTGCACTGTGCCTGTCATGATATTTAGGTTCTAGGATACTGAAGTAGAAATAGAAGTAGAAATGCGTCTTCATATGTAATATCAAAAGTTAACTTCAGGGTAGTTGAAATATTCTGTCAAATGTTTTAAGAAATAATATTTCAAAATAAAATAAATTGATTTTCAGTTATCTATTTATTTGGTCATACCTGTATTAACTTATTATAGGAGTATATTTATGGACTATATGAATAATTATCTTCCTTACAGAACAGTAAATTTTGTTATTTTAGGAGTCCTGTTAAAAGTCATCAAGGAAAATTTAAAATACCAGCTACTGTTGGAAAGGTGCCATATGAGGAGGTGTTTTCACAAGTAGAGGAAGGCATGGAAACATCTTATCAAGAGGTAATAATGCTTGACTGTATCACAGATAAAAACACTGCACTAAGAAATATTACTTTTCAGAAATCTCACATTTTGCTTTTGGAACATATTTTTCTGCTTAGAATATTCCTCGAATTGTTTATATATTTCTAGCTTTCATGAAGTATCTAAATGATAGCACCATCAAATTCTCTTGTTAGGATGTTTTCCAGTAAAAATAGATGTGTCCATGTCCATGTCAAGTTTTACACATATGAGGACTGTCCCAGAAGTACCCAACCTGACGTATAGAATGACTATGGCAGAAACTACCAACCTTATAAAGTTTAAGTTTGAGGTTTGACAATAGTGCATTGTTCAGTGTTTGTTTGGCAGCCATCAATAATGAATGCTCTCAGCTAATTTGTAAACATGGATAAAACTGGTCATCCTTAAGTGACACAACACTTTCATTTGAAAGGTTTTAGCCCAATATTAAAGCTCAGCTAGATTCTACTCTGGAGGAGTCTGCTCCTTCATTTACAACAGTAAAATTTTGGGTGGCAGTATTTAACCAAGACTGTATGAGCTGCCAAGGCGAACATTGCAGTGGTTGATCAAGTGAGTGACCATGCCAGAAATTGTAAAGAAAATCTGCAAAATGGTATTGGATGAATGTCAAGTGAAAGTACGTGAACTAGCAGACATTGCAAGCATTTCAAAAAGTGCTGTACATTGCATACTGATGAAAATTTGGACGTGAGAGAGCATGCCAAAGATGGATGCCATGTTTGCTCACAATGGAACAAAAACAGCATCATGAGGATATTTCAGTCAAGTGTTTGGCTGTTTCACCACAATAAAGCTAAGTTTTTGCATCAATTCATTACCATGGATGAAATATGTGTACATCGCTTAATACTTGAGATAAAGCAACAGTCAAAATGGTGAATTGAAAAGGGAGAATCAGCTCCAAAGAAGGCAAATACAGTTCTCTGTGCAGGCAAGGTTATGGCGTCAGTTTTTTGGGATACACATGGGATAATTTTGATTTATTATCTCTGAGAAAGAAAAACAATCAATGGTGAGTATTATGCAAACTTGTTGCAGCATTGAGTTATGAAATCAAGCAAAATGGCTCCATTTAGTGGAAAAGAAAGTTTTGTTTCATCAAGACAATGCACCAGTTCACACACCCATTATTGCCATGGCCAAAATCAATGAGTTAAAGTTTGAATTGCTTCCTCATGCACCATATTCACTAGATTTAGCTCTCTCTGATTATTTTCTGTTTCCAAACTTGAATAAATGGCTTGGTGGTAAAAACTTTGCCAATAATGACCAAGTCGAGCCTGCAGTTTATGGCTATTTTGCAGAGTCTTACAGTTCTCAGCTATAAACAGGGTATCAAAGCTATTGAGCACCACTGGGAAAAGTGTAGTGAGCTGAAAGGAGACTATATAGACACGTAAAACTTTTTTTCCCAAAATTTTTGTTTTCTTCGTTAGGTCGGATGTCTATATATATTTGAAATTGATTTGAGATGGTATTCGGAGTGTGCCACTGAATTTTGGTTTCTAATAAAAATTAAACTTTCAAAATGTTCTTACTACATTGAAATAATAGGTATAAAAGAACAATATTTTATGGAAATAACATATTTTCTTTTATAGCAACTTTTTTCTAAACTAAGTGAAACAAAAGAATAAACTTAAAATATATATAATTAATATTCTTTGAAAATGAATGATACATCTCACCCACATTGTTAGAAATATGTCAGTGTTCAATTGCTTAAAGTTGAACAGAATTATAAATGTGTTAGGATTGTGTCAAAGTTACATATAGCTTCCACTAGCAACCACAAGAAAATCTGAAGTTCCCTTGAGTGTGGTTCTGCTCAATCAGTAGCATGCTTGCAGCTAGTCATTGATATGGACATTCACATTTTTGTTATAAAACACTCCTAATTTCTTGAATAACAGAGAGAAAAATTCCTAAGCAAGGAAATAAAGAGTCTCAAGTGTTTTTAAGTTGTCTATAGATAAAAAGACAAGCAGAGTTTTAAATTTTATTACTTCAAACACAAAATGCTGACAACTTGATAAGACAATAAGCATTTTTATTACATCCATGTAGTCTTCACTTTCAGCATGGTTTATTACACCATTCAAAGTTTTCTATAAAACTTAATGGGGAAATTGCTACAATATACCTACAGAACTTCTTTGTTGCTAATTAGGGAAGTCTTTCATTTGTTCATCTAAACTAGGTTTTAATTCAAATAGGAGTGATCATCAGAACATAATTCCAAAATTCAATTTCAAATTTCACATCAGGGCTGACAAACAAGGAGTAGCATTTTCCAAACACTAATGTCTTTATTTTTGTGTGCTGTAACCTGAAATATTGTTCATAGCTAAATGAAGTATTGTTGTTAGCTAATGCTGGATTTCTGACAATGAAGTCATTAATCCTCTTGCTCTCCAATATTTTTCACTGATGGATAGAATGCTAGAAGTGGCTGGGCATATTTGAAGGTGGTCTTAGTCCATTTTCTCTTGCAGATCACATAGAGGACAGAGTGGTGAAGAATATATCCCAATTCTGTTTAAATGTTTGCCAGACAATCATGTCCCATAATCAACCTGAAGGTTGCAACTGCCATTTTTCGAGGGCACTCAGAAATTACTGTTTGAATGTTTGATAGTTCCCATTTATTTTTTGATTTTTCAAAGTAATATTTTGCAACAATTTTTTTTTTTAATTCGGAGTTGACTAATCTTTTAGCTGCATAAAATGGTAGATTAACTATAGATTTCGGTACACTGCTGGTACTCTTTTTTGCAAGAAAATCAGCTTTGTCATTGCCACTCAGTCCACAGTGAGCTGGTATACTTTGGAAGACCAGGTGTTTTTGAAGTGCTGTTAGGTGGGTAAGGATTTTCCAACATTCTATAATTATTTGGTTTTTTGGTGACAACTAGGAAGTAATTGCTAGTTGTCACCAAAAAACCAAACAATTATAGAATGTTGGAAAATCCTAAAAATATAGTGCTCTCTAAAAAGTTGTTGTTAGCTAATGCTGGATTTCTGACAATGAAGTCATTAATCCTCTTGCTCTCCAATATTTTTCAAAATAGTGGTTGTAATTATTATTGCTATTGTTCTCTTCAATATCAAATTATGAAATGAAGTATTGTGAAAATGTTTATTTATAAGTACATCTAGCTTTGATGAATGTAAAATACTTTGAAAATGCTGCCTGTAGAATTATAATTTTCAATGTCTTTTTATTATTAATATGATGTTATCAGTTTATGGCAGAGCTACATTTTACTGAGTCTTGCTGCTTCATTTAATGAGCAACTCTGGGGCTGCAAATCCAGTTCTGAAGAATATGCAGTTAATGAGCAAAACTTGTTTTATTCCTTTTTATGATATAGGACTGACATTTATGTATTGTTTTTACAGGATTCATTTTGTGTTGATGGTGAAGAAGAAGAACCTGAAGGGAGTGAAGTTTCACATTTGGAACTGGCAGAAGCAGTTTTAGAAGCAGAAGAGGCTGAAGAAAATTGGAAGAAAAGGAAAAGGAAAAGTTCCAAAAGTGGCAGCTCCTCTGGGGGTCTGTGAATTATTCAACAATATTATCACAGCGTTTTTTTAAGTCCTGTAGAAGTCTAGAAATCTTGTTATAATTCTTGTTCAAATGTGCAAAACTGAAAATAAATGTAAGAAATTTATTGTGTAACTATCATACAACTAAACTAAAATAGGAACAAATTAGAAACTAAAAGCTTCACTTATTTTAGTAATATTACTAAGATAAGTGAAGCTTTTAGTTTATAGCTTGTTCTTATTTTAGATTCTGTTGTTTCACTGTTAACAGCTTTAATTTTCCTTGATTTGTCATACAACATTATGTATCCATTATCATTAATTTTCATAACTGTCATACTATTCATAAAAAAGCATTATTTTCTAATTGCTTCCTGTTAATGTTGATAAATGTAGCTAGAAATGCTTTCATTACACATTTGGTGTAATGGTAGTAGAAATGTGAGGTGAACAGGTTAATGCAACATTCTGGGTTTTTGTATATACCCATTTTGACATTGCATGCTCTTTGCATTAGTGCAAGAGAAAATAAAAGGACAGCATTTGAAAGTATATTACTTAAATACTGGAAAATTCAAAAGAACAATAGCAAATATGTACACATTTATGAGTACTGAGTGAGCGTTAGAGGAAGAAGGGTAGGTTTATAATGAGCTTCTGGAGTGTGAAGAAAAATTATGTAAGTTACAATGCATGTGATACTGTCAGTATACAGAGGAACTATTTATATAAATGAAATTCATTAAATGAAAACAGGATAAAAATGGCTATGTACTGCAGGGTTATTAATAGAAATTAAGGCTGGCAGAGTGGCCAACTGAATTGCCAGAAGAACACAGCTGGTTACACGAGAAAGAGGTGGCAGTGATAGTAGTGGTAGTGATGATGACAACGACGATGATGGTGGTGGTGGTGCCAACAATAATCTGTAGCACCATTACAGAGACAATGCGATTACCTTCTTTCTTTTGAATTTTCAAGATGCGATCTTGATTGATTTCATTGATCTTTGATACAGCTGCTTACTAGCAACAGTAATTCATCATAAGGAAGCTATAAGAGATGAATAACTTAGATAAAAACTAAACTCACAGTGCAACAGCCCTTCTGGGCGTGGCAGCTGCGTCCCCTACATCTGCCCATCAAGGTATCATGAGTGGAGTGCAGTACTGGAGAGTGGAATGTGGTCAGTGCCCCAGTCCCTCCCAGGCAGTATATGCGGTGTTTGGAATCAGGTGCTGCTACTTCTCAATCAAGTAGCTCCTCAATTGGCTGCTCGTACCTAATGAGGCCGAGTGCACCTCGGGCCAGGTCTCCCACGTAAATATCATAGTTATTTTGACAAACCATGCGTTTTTTTTTTGTTTTTTTATTATTATTATTATTATTATTATTATTATTATTATTATTATTATTATTATTATTATTATTATTATTATTATTATTATTATTATTATTATTATTATTATTGTTATTATTATTATTATTATTATTATTGTTATTGTTATTATTATTATTATTATTATTATTATTATTATTATTATTATTATTATTATTATTATTATTATTATTATTATTATTATTATTATTATTATTATTATTATTATTATTATTATTATTATTAATTATTTGACGGTAATACAATATGACTACTTTAACATATCTATAATTTTTTTCCTGCTACCTACCATGTAAGAATCATAATAATTTTGAAAAACCATGTGTTTATTTTTACAATTTGGCTATAATCAAAATTACTACAATATATCTATTATTTTCTTTTTCTGTTCATGACTTGGAGATCTTTGCATCTATGAGCATGTCAATATTGAACTGTAACCTTTGAAAAATAATTGGTTATTCTAAACTGAGCACTAGTCATGTTTACGAAGCATCGCTGAACACTATACCCCTCTGACCTGCCTGAATGACAAACACAGGTCCATGGTGGCCAATCTGCTTCTACTTACATCATGTTGCTTGGAAGGAGTGAAAGCAGAGGTATGTACGATAGTGTGCTCAATGGTATGCCTGCCTTAGATATCTTGCACAAAGAGTGGAATCCATTGTGTTCTCATACTTCTCCTCTTCAGACTAAATTATACTTGGTTCAATGAGCAGGATATTTGTTTACATCATCAGAAAGCCCTATTCGGCTCTTCTATAGATTATGCCCCACAACATTTTACCACAGAAAATATAAGTCCAAAGGTATTACTGCACATGCGCTGATGGTCTATAGCAGAATCCACTAGAACACAATTTTCAGTGCTGCCAACATTGCTCCTTCAACCGTACTAGTTATTCTTGCCAATACACAACACAAATGCATGGCTAATCTGTTTAATGCACGGCTAATCGTTTTTTACATCTTGCCGCCACAGATACATTTGTTACTGGGTCCATGAAATGCCGGCTTGTTTTATGATCTGCTGAGAATTTTAACATTTGTTACTGGGCCCACGAAATGTTTGCTCTCCACGAAATGTTGGCTCATTTTATGACCTGCTGAAAATTTTATACAAAGGGACAAACCTTTCAGATGTCGTCGATCAGTTTGTGAAAGGTGTAGGCTAATCTGTTTGTTAAATCTAGCCATTGCTCTTAGTTATGACTTTCACCTACAAACTCCATATACTAACTGCAGGGTCCCAGTAGGACATTCATATTCAGATTTAACAGTTGCAGAGGTTGGCAACAAATTAATGGATAACTGGCAATGTTGGCAGCACTGCAATTCAATTCAGTTTATTCATCCTTTATAATCATTACACAGCAACTTTGGCAGATTTCGTAAGCCCTCATGCACGCCTCCCAAATTGGACTCTTAACAAAATTCTTGAGGGACATAATCTGAAGTACATCCCCATATTGATCACTATAATAAATAGTTCAATGCAGAAAAATAAAAGAATGCTGTAGCAACAAAATAGCATTTTTTATTTTACACTGTTTTTATTCCTATTAACAACTGAGGAAATTATCTTTTTGCTTATTTTTCATATCTTGTGCATTGTTTTTACTTTCCTTTTGTTTTTCAGAACCAGCAATGGCCCGTGTCAAAAGGAAGAGGATAATAATATTGGATGACTCAGATAGTGAGGAGGAAACTAATAAACCAGCTAATGCTATCATCTCTAAAAAGTTGGACACAGAAAAGGAAGATCTAATGCATTTCTTTGAGGATGCTGATTTTCCTGAATTAGAAAGTATGTTAGTTTCCTCAAAGGAACCACCTTACATTAAGGAATCATACAAAAAAGACACTAGTGATGCAAAAGATGCTAACAATGTGTGCAGTACTACTAGAATAATTGGTGCTAATGTAAATGCTGTGATAAATGATACTTATAGTTGTACTAACAATACAAAAAGAGACCAAGTTGCTGAATCAGATTCAATAAACAAGGATGCATCACCTGCTAGGAACACAAGAAAGGTAGATGATGTTGAGCCTAATTCTCCAGTGTTTGTTTGCTCTGGTAGGCCAAAAAGAGCTAGTAATAAAGTGGTACGATCATTGTCACTGGAGTATGCTAAGTCTAATGTTAAAAATCCTGCAGCAAGCACCTCCAGTAGAAATTCATCCAAAGTGACAGAAGCAGATGCACCAGTGACTAAAAATGTTGATATTTTGGATACAGTCCAGATTCCCAGCACTTCTGATGAGAAGGTAAATAACTGTTTTTAGTTTAAGGTAAGTGCATCCTGCTACAACTTTGAAAGTTTTGCTCAGTTGTGACACTTACCTGCTTAGTAATACACTTCTTTTATATCTTTGGCAGCATGTTTAACCTTTTCACTGCATTTTACTATGCACAGCATGTGTGTTCTACCCACATCATGTATCTTTTGGGAGATTTATCTCTTTTTGGAAAACTATTCAAATCAGTTCCCTGTGTGTTTTACTGTTTACATTACAGCCTTAGTTCTACACAAAGACATTTTATTTTTTACAATGTCACATTGCATAGTAAGTAACACAGATTAAATCCAAATTGAACATTCCTAACACCAGAGAAAATCTACTTATAAGAGAAAATCCATTGGAATTATTGCAACCTACCTTCAATTTGGAATTAATAGAGGAAATAAGTAAATCAGACACACCAAAAGAAATACAAAAACTTCTAGCTCTGGAAACAATCAATACTAGGTATCCCACAGAAGAATGGCTGCAAATATATACTGATGGATCCTCCAAGGAAAACCTTACTGGAGCTGGAGTTACGTGTTCACATTTTTCCTTTTATCATTCTGTTGGCAGAGACACAACAAATTATGATGAAGAAATAGAGGCTATACACATTGCTCTCCGACAATTATTAAATCTTCCCTTAAATAAATTTAACAAGGCAGTAATTCTTTTGGATTCTAAAGCTGCAATTCAGGGAATATGTTCAAATACTACAAAGAAGTCAACAAAAATTAGAGAATGCTACAAAATGTTAACACAACTCCAAAAAGTTAATAAGACTGTTCATCTCCAATGGATTCCAGCACACTGTGGAGTCATGGGGAACGAAGCTGCAGACTCACTTGCAAAGAAAGGCACAACAATAAAACAAAATTCTAAATTCAATTTCTCATATTCCTCAATAAAACGCTTGATCATTAAAAAATTTTCTCATTCATACCTACAAAAAATAGAAACAAATGCCAAAGATAAAAAATGGATTACACTACTTTCCAACCCAGATATAATCCCCCAGAGACCAAGGAAAACAGCGGTTGCAGCCTTCCGACTATTGACAAATCACGACTGCTTAGCAAGTCATCTCTACAGAATAGGTATCTCAGCCTCACCAATATGTGTCCTGTGTAACGATCCAGCAGAAATGAACAAAGACCACTTGAAGACCTGTAAAGCATTAAGATCAGAAGAAACTACAGTTCAAAAGTATTGGAAAGCACGAATGCTAATGGCTTCATTGCCAGATGCAAGGCACTAGAAAACAAAAACAACAACAACATTGCATAGTAATAAAGTGACTCAGTAAACTTCACCAAAAACACTGCCATAACTTGAAATACCGCTGAGAAGAATAATTAAAGCATAATGCCACACCTGTCGTAGTGATAGCGGTGTAATCAGAAGATTTCAAATAACCCATGACATGCACTTATGTATTACACAGAATTTAGCTTAATCAGTGATATCGGTGGAGCATTGTGCAGAAATACTTCTTTAGATTCTTGTTGCTTCACTGTTAATAGCTTCATTATTTCCTTATTATACTACTACGTTTTACAAAGCATGTCCTTTAGTTAGGAAGCAACATGATTTTTGTGTTTCATTTTCCTTTAAGGCGTTTTATGCCTTACAAAATATTAGTGTGGCTATACTTATTTTAACTCTATAGAGACTTTATTTGTTGACCGACATGCAAATATGTACCTTCTGGACTCTAGTAATGCAATAACTAACAATCAGGCATATTAGTGCACATTATTTTTGAGTTCACCCTCATAATTCAATTATCATTTTTCTACTGCATTTTGCAAAAACATTGTACAGAGTATTACTGTTTTGTTTTAGAAATAACTATGTGAGTCATTCCATGTCAAATCGCACAAAATTTGACCTTCATGTCTCCGATTTCATTAGTATTAAATTTACGTGTTCTATGAATGAAAAAATGAGACCCCTATTTTTTTGTTTGTCTGTAAATTAATTATTTGGGTAAATATAAAGCATTAAATTTTTGGATATTTTGCGCACACTGTTCTACATAAACATAAATATCTCTGGTATTATTTATCAGATAAATATGATCTGTAGCTCATTTTGAACATTGAAATGTGTACTTTATACGTTAAACAAAAAACAATTTGTTTGATATTTCCTACTTTTACAAGGCCATTAACATTACAAACATCATTAACAATACTTTCTCTCCACTAAAAATTTCTGGGAAAATTTTTAAAACGTAGCTTGATGCCATGTAATCCTAGAAAAAGTTCAGAATGGAATTCTAAATACATGCAGAGAAATTAAAAGTTACCAAGCCGTGCAGACTGGAGTAACGCTGTTTACATGACCAGAAGGTATACACACCGCATGCAGCTGATTGCGTCTCATGCGTTGTACTTCCGTCAAGGTCAAACTGTTAGCATAAACAGTGAAATGGGTCATTTCACGTCAAATAGAACTCTTCTGAAACTATTTTCTCCAATTTTTAAAATCTTATCAATAGATGAGATTAAATAATCTGTTTGTTTTCTTTTTGGTGTGACACGCTTATTTTGCACTTTATTAATGTTATTTTTATGGTATATTCGCATACTGTATTATATAAAAATCATTATACCGAATATTATTTGAATTTTAGAATTTTCGTGGTTGCAGCAGTCTAAAGTTAAAAAATTGCAGTTTTGCATGCCATTGTTTTAGGATCACTCAAAATATAAAATAGGCCCCTTTTAGGGGGTAGTATTTTTCAAATATATTTTAATTACTAAACGCTGAATAAAATTCAGACACCTTATGTGAGGTCTAAAAGTTTTCCGGACTTGGGGTCTGGGGTTGCTAAAATTTACCTTTCTTTAGCCACCTGTTTGGATATTCGTATCATGTTAATTGAGACACCAAAATGTTTTATTTTATTGTATGAACAGTTGTCAAAAATCGTCAGTATTTGTATTTTAAGATTTTTGTCATCCGTTTCATGGAAAGAATCTGTTAATTTTTGTATTATTTCACAATTATTTGAAGTTTCATATGAAGCAGAGTCTGTAGTATGAAATATTTTCTGCTTCATTGCCTGTGGTATTTTCTGCAACTTTTCTCTAGGGTAGTGTTTTTGCGACAGTTTTCTTTTCTTTATTGGAGATTCTTCTATTGTAGCCAAACTGTCGTTCAATTTACCCCATACTTACTGCGTCACTAGAGGATGAGGAGCTATCACTAACATGTTCTTCTACCAAACTTTCACTAGCACTAGGCACACATCACTCGGTGGTGGTTTGTTCCTTTGGAAGTTTTGAAATGTTCATGCGGCAATTATCACAAACTTTTAAATCACAAGATAAGTTTAAGTCTTCTAATTTAAGTTTAATTAGCATTGCTGACCTCACTGGTCTCATCTTTTTATTACGAACTCTGTGATTAATTTCAATGGGTTAAAACAGTAGCCGTAACTTCGCTGCACCAAATCAGCCAAGATTATACACAAGCACAATCAAGACCACAGCTCACACTAAAGGTCAACTAGCGATAAAAGTATATTATGCAAACAATAAACACCGGATGTGTAATGACACCTCGCCCATGTGTTCACAGCGCTTTCTTCAGTCGATACAAGTGACTCACCATGCACACGTCATTAGTAAAGTATTTATATCACATCTTATTCGAATCCCATTCTGAAATGAGCGTAGTTCAATGCACAATACTTCTGATTATAATTATATTTTTTCAGTTTTTTAAAGGTAAGCGTTTAGTAATTAAAATATATTTGAAAAATACTACCCCCTAAAAGGGGCCTATTTTATATTTTGAGTGATCCTAAAACAATGGCATGCAAAACTGCAATTTTTTAACTTTAGACTGCTGCAACCACGAAAATTCTAAAATTCAAATAATATTCGGTATAATGATTTTTATATAATACAGTATGCGAATATACCGTAAAAATAACATTAATAAAGCGCAAAATAAGCATGTCACACCAAAAAGAAATCATACAGATTATTTAATCTCATCTATTGATAAGATTTAAAAAATTGGAAAAAATAGTTTCAGAAGTGTTCTGTTTGACATGAAATGACCCATTTCTCTGTTTATGCTAACATTTTGACCTTGACAGAAGTACAACGCAGGAGACGCAATCAGCTGCACACGGTGTGTATACCTTCTGGTCGTGTAACAGCGTTACTCCAGTCTGCACAGCTTGCTAACTTATTTAATTTCTCTGCATGTATTTAGAATTCCATTCTGAACTTTTTCTAGGATTACATGGCATCATCAAGCTACGTTTTAAAAATTTTCCCGGAAATTTTTAGTGGAGAGAAAGTATTGTTAATGATGTTTGTAATGTTAATGGCCTTGTAAAAGTAGGAAATATCAAACAAATTGTTTTTTATTATTTATTTATGCCAACAAACTTACTGTTGGTGTTTTTAAACACACAAGCCGTGTGTGGGCAAAGTTTAAGAGGTAGAACTGGAACTTAAAAATTCAATGCCACAACTGGGATTTGAACCACAGACCTTCCGCTTGCCGGGCGGACGCTCTAACCACTGAGCTATTGTGACAAACTGCCAGAATGGCATTAAATTCTCAAGCCAGTTTGTATTTCTCCTGGTAAACCACAAAGGCAGTCTCACATCAGAGACAATTACCCCAATGGTGACTTACTATTGCAAGTACTTTATATCCCAGGATTAAATAACCTTCACATGGTAATTATTATTTATTTATGCCAACAAACTTACTGTTGGTGTTTTTAAACACACAAGCTGTGTGTGGGCAAAGTTTAAGAGGTAGAACTGGAACTTAAAAATTCAATGCCACAACTGGGATTTGAACCACAGACCTTCCGCTTGCCGGGCGGACGCTCTAACCACTGAGCTATTGTGACAAACTGCCAGAATGGCATTAAATTCTCAAGCCAGTTCCAGTTCTACCTCTTAAACTTTGCCCACACGCGGCTTGTGTGTTTAAAAACACCAACAGTAAGTTTGTTGGCATAAATAAATAATAATTACCATGTGAAGGTTATTTAATCCTGGGATATAAAGCACTTGCAATAGTAAGTCACCATTGGGGTAATTGTCTCTGATGTGAGACTGCCTTTGTGGTTTACCAGGAGAAATACGAACTGGCTTGAGAATTTAATGCCATTCTGGCAGTTTGTCACAATAGCTCAGTGGTTAGGGCATCCGCCCGGCAAGCGGAAGGTCTGTGGTTCAAATCCCAGTTGTGGCATTGAATTTTTAAGTTCCAGTTCTACCTCTTAAACTTTGCCCACACACGGCTTGTGTGTTTAAAAACACCAACAGTAAGTTTGTTGGCATAAATAAATAATAATTACCATGTGAAGGTTATTTAATCCTGGGATATAAAGTACTTGCAATAGTAAGTCACCATTGGGGTAATTGTCTCTGATGTGAGACTGCCTTTGTGGTTTACCAGGAGAAATACAAACTGGCTTGAGAATTTAATGCCATTCTGGCAGTTTGTCACAATAGCTCAGTGGTTAGAGCGTCCGCCCGGCAAGCGGAAGGTCTGTGGTTCAAATCCCAGTGGTGGCATTGAATTTTTAAGTTCCAGTTCTACCTCTTAAATTGTTTTTTGTTTAACGTATAAATAAAGTACACATTTCAATGTTCAAAATGAGCTACAGATCATATTTATCTGATAAATAATACCAGAGATATTTATGTTTATGTAGAACGGTGTGCGCAAAATATCCAAAAATTTAATGCTTTATATTTACCAAAATAATTAATTTACAGACAAACAAAAAAATAGGGGTCTCATTTTTTCATTCATAGAACACGTAAATTTAATACTAATGAAATCGGAGACATGAAGGTCAAATTTTGTGCGATTTGACATGGAATGACTCATGTGCATGGTAATTAATATATATACAGTTATGAACATGAGTATTGGAACAGAACAATTTTAATAGGATATGTTGGTGTGCATTTGTAATAATAAGCTGAATGAATTGAAAACTGTGATATATATTTTTTATAATGCTAAATAATAACTGTAATTCTTCAATATTTACAAATAGAACTAACTTGTTTGAACTTGACCAAAGTATTTAAACATAGTATTTTAAGAAATTCAGTATTATGCTGTGTATCCTTTCCTTGCAACAACTGAAGATAGCATTTTGGGCATCAAACAGTCTTCAATTTCTTTCCAAATGTTGTTTTCTAGTGCCTTGCATCTGGCAATGAAGCCATTAGCATTCGCGCTTTCCAATACTTTTGAACTGTAGTTTCTTCTGATCTTAATGATTCACAGGTCTTCAAGTGGTCTTCATTCATTTCTGCTGGATCGTTACACAGGACACATATTGGTGAGGATGAGATACCTATTCTGTAGAGATGACTTGCTAAGCAGTCGTGATTTGTCAATAGTCGGAAGGCTGCAACCGCTGTTTTCCTTGGTCTCTGGGGGATTATATCTGGGTTGGAAAGTAGTGTAATCCATTTTTTATCTTTGGCATTTGTTTCTATTTCTTGTAGGTATGAATGAGAAAATTTTTTAATGATCAAGCGTTTTATTGAGGAATATGAGAAATTTAATTTAGATTTTTGTTTTATTGTTGTGCCTTTCTTTGCAAGTGAGTCTGCAGCTTCATTCCCCATGACTCCACAGTGTGCTGGAATCCATTGGAGATGAACAGTCTTATTAACTTTTTGGAGTTGTGTTAACATTTTGTAGCATTCTCTAATTTTTGTTGACTTCTTTGTAGTATTTGAACATATTCCCTGAATTGCAGCTTTAGAATCCAAAAGAATTACTGTCTTGTTAAATTTATTTAAGGGAAGATTTAATAATTGTCGGAGAGCAATGTATATAGCCTCTATTTCTCCATCATAATTTGTTGTGTCTCTGCCAACAGAATGATAAAAGGAAAAATGTAAACACGTAACTTCAGCTCCAGTAGGTTTTCCTTGGAGGATCCATCAGTATATATGTGCAGCCATTCTTCTGTGGGATACCTAGTATTGATTGTTTCCAGAGCTAGAAGTTTTTGTATTTCTTTTGGTGTGTCTGATTTACTTATTTTCTCTATTAATTCCAAACTGAAGGTAGGTTGTAATAATTCCAATGGATTTTCTCTTATAAGTAGATTTTCTCTGGTGTTAGGAATGTTTAATTTGGATTTAACCACATTTCCAAATATGGTCAATTGGATTGCAGTCAGGGATTGTTATGATATTTTTAAAGTATAGGGTGTATTGTAAACTATCCATAACGGAACAACTTCTGATACATGCTTAGATACCATTTTCCTGTTGGAGGAAGTAGTTTCTGAAGCCCAACTTCTCAACACCACTCTTGAGATTATTCTCCAGTATGCTCTTATCCATATTGTCATCTATAAATACAAGGTTTCCAATACACCAGAAGCCATACAACCTGACACCATTGCTCCTCTGCCCCCATATTTCACAGTTCTTATCATGTTCTTTGGGTATCATTCATTATTAGTATTTATCCACACTCCATTCGTCCATCATTCTGATAGATATTAAATTTGCTCTCTTTTGTCCACAGCACTTTATCCCAGAAACCTTTGGTTACATGTTCATTTATAAGCTGCAAATGATTGTTCTGGTTAACCTTATTCACAAATGGCTTTCTTCTGAGAGTTCTAAAAAATACCAAATCATATTAGAATCCTTGGAATAGTCCAAGATGAATTGCTTGCCTAGGTGTACCTCACCTGAACAGTGATTTCCTGCACAGAAACTTCAGATTGTTTATCACTTGTCTCAGTACTGTCCTCTGTTCCATTTGGTTCATCTTTGATGGCCTTCCAGTTCTGGGTTTATTCAGCAGTGTGTGGAACTTCTTAGAGCACTGAACAATGTTCAACACTCTTGTTCGGCTTTTATTAACTGTATCTGCAAACTCTGCATAAGTTTTACCTGTATGGAATAGTCATACAACAAAATATTATTTCTGTTAATTCTAACAATTGGACTATATCATGAATGAAACCAAGGATCTCTTGATTGAGCATCATAAATTTAGGGTTGTAGTTAAATATAACATTTGATTTGCACTCAAAAAGTATTGAATTATCAATCTTCCTTAAAATAAGTAAGAAGCAAATTAATTGTTGTTTTCTAGTGCCTTGCATCTGGCAATGAAGCCATTAGCATTCATGCTTTCCAATACTTTTGAGCTGTAGTTTCTTCTAATCTTAATGCTTCACAGGTCTTCAATTGGTCTTCGTTCATTTCTGCTGGATCGTTACACAGGACACATATTGGTGAGGCTGAGATACCTATTCTGTAGAGATGACTTGCTAAGCAGTCGTGATTTGTCAATAGTCGGAAGGCTGCAACCGCTGTTTTCCTTGGTCTCTGGGGATTATATCTGGGTTGGAAAGTAGTGTAATCCATTTTTTATCTTTGTAACCAGTTGCAAAATTCCAGATTTGTGTCTACTCCTTTATGCCTTTATGCCCCATTTTGACTGCCGTTACTACCCCATAGAATAAAAACAACACTCATTGTCTCTTGATGGAAAGGGAAATTAGCAGGAAACAAGAAAACCTGTGGGGAACACCTATCCATAATCATCTTTCTTTCATAGAAGTTTGAAAACAGTGTTGTTGTAATTAATTTAATTTAAAAGGTGAGTTAAATAATAACACTGAACAACACTTACAACATATTTCTCCGGGACGCGTTTCGAAGGTAACTTTCCTCCATTATCAACCGGACAATCAAATCTATTATGCTAAATAATAGTAACTACGAAAAAATCAGCAAAAACCCGCTAACCACTTGTGTTCAAACATTTGAAAAAACGATACAAAATTCAAGCATAATACCAAACAAATATGCAATTAAGCCAAATAATCCAACCGTACCCAGAATCTATGGTTTACCCAAAATACACAAGCCAGACATTACCATGAGACCCATAATTAGCAGCATAGATTCACCAACTTACAAACTGGCAAAATGTCTATCCAATAAATTTAACTCATTTCCTAAATTTGAAAGTTTAAGCATAAGAAACAGTTATGAACTAATAGAACATATCAAAGACTTCAAATTAACAGAAGAGGACACCCTTGTCTCCTTTGACGTAGAGGCACTATTTCCCAGTATACCAATAGAAAAGCTCCCATCACTGATCAAAAATTGGCTCAAATCACTTGGAATGTCATCGTCAGAAATTGCAGAATACATAGAACTCACCAAATTATGCACAGAACAAAATTTCTTCCAGTTCCAAACAAAGTATTTCCGTCAAACTTCAGGTTTAGCAATGGGCAACCCTCTCTCGCCATTCTTAGCAGATATTTACATGAGTTCATTGGAAATAAGGATCACAAAAGGTTTCCCGTGGATGTTCAAACTCTGGCAGCGATATGTGGATGATATATTTGCAATAGTTCCAAAAAGACACATCAGTGACGCATTAAAACTTCTGAACATACAGGACAAAAGTATAAATTTCACAGTGGAAGTAGAAAAAGATAATAAATTACCATTTTTAGATCTAAAATTAATCAAAAACAAGGATAGAATAAATTTCGGTATTCACAGAAAACCAACGCAGACAGACAACTACATAAAAGCTAATAGTTACAATCCAAGAAGCCACAAACAAGCAATTTTCAATAGTTTAACATATAGATTGGTGAACATCCCTCTTTCAGCAGAAGAATATAAAACAGAATATTACAAAATAATTGAAATAGCACAAAAAAACGGCTTTCCCAAAGAATTAGTAGATAAAAAGGTAAAACAAGCAGAAAAGAAAAAATTATTAAAAGAAACTACAACTCTCACAGCAGCAAAAACAAAAATGATATTCAAAAAATTCACATATCATCCATGGGCTTTTGATAAATTTAAAAAGGTGTTCAAGGAATACAACATTGAGCTAGCAGCAGTAAACCATTACTCCATAAAAAACCTACTACTTTCAAACATCAAAGATGCTATTCCACCTAACAAAAAATCTGGCATATACCAAATTGAATGCAGTGATTGTAATGAAATATACATAGGATAAACCAAAAGAAATTTAGAAATTAGATCCAAGGAACACGTTAGAAACATTAAGAGTAAACAATTAGAAAAATCAGCGGTTGCATTTCACTTTTGGACAAAAAATCATGACATAAAGCTAGAACCGAAACTTCTTAAACACATAACCGGAAAACAAGAACTGTCCACATGGGAACAAATCTTTATTTTAAAAAATAGAAACCGAGTATTTAATTTCGACATTCCTCAGAGAGACATTTTCAGTAAGTTCATCGAACCGCTACCAGAAGAAACATCACCATCTGCACCATCAAGCACCATGGAAACCCAGTGATTGTCCGGTTGATAATGGAGGAAAGTTACCTTCGAAACGCGTCCCGGAGAAATATGTTGTAAGTGTTGTTCAGTGTTATTATTTAACTCACCTTTTATTTTAAATTAAACCTATCCATAACTTTGTTTACTTATTCAGAGGAGCGTTCCAATGCTTGTATCCCTGCAGAGAGCCATCATAAGACAATTTTTTAACATCCATCTAGATAATTGTAGGGTAGAAAAGGGGAAATTCAATGAAAAATCAAAACAACAAATACCTCTAAATCTATAGTGAATATAAGCATTATTTGGTTCAAACATCTCTGTTCCATAGTTTCATCTGCAACTGTATATGTTTTGCTTATTACAGCACATTGGACAAAATGGAGTTAACTATAAATAAATCCTAATTAACACTGTAGTGCATGTCACTGCATTTGCATTAACAGTTAAATTCCTGTTTACCAAACTTCAAACCTCAAGGTAAAAGAGATCTAGGAAGACCTTTCAACGAATGGAAAGACCAATTTTGATAATTGCAGAACAGGCCTAACATCCAGTACTGCCTTGGTAGAAGAAGAAGAAGGAAACACAAAAATAATCAGTGGATAAAACAGTTGAGTTCATAATTAAATATAATACACTTGTGCCACTGCATTTGCCATTTTCTCTCATTTAAAGCCTTAAAACACAATAATGAATAACACTTAAAAGATACCCTCTCAACATGTTATAAATATTTAAAGTAAGAACAAATTAGAAACTAAAAGCTTCACTTATCTTAGTAATATTGCAAGTTCTTTGGTGCTGACACTGTTTTGAGTTGATTCCAACTCATTCTCAAAGCTATACAAACAAATTAGTTACCATAGATACTGATGCTTATTTTAATCACCAATCTCTGAAAACAAAAACCATAGCTACTGATGCTCATTTTAATTACCTATCTCTGAAAACAAAAATCTATAAATACAATCTATAGGAGGTATTTCAAAATTCATCACACGGTTCCTGTTTTTTAAAATAAATATCTTTTCTCAAACCATTAATTCTCTAGGTCCACTTAATTGTTTTACTAATTTAACTTCTGGATTAATTTCAAGATTAAATGACCAAAAATGAATTGCCACAGCTGATTCATCAGTTTGTTTATATTTAATATTTCTAAAATGCTCTTTTATTCTAGTTTCTAAATGACATTTAGTTTTACCAATATAAACCTTATCACAATCCAAACAGCTAAATTGACAAATGCCAGATTGTTTATAATTTGGAATTTTATCTTTTTTAGAAGAATTTAGTAAACTTTGTATATTAAATTTATTTTGAGGGACCAAATTTATTTCATATTCTTTAAAACTTTTTTAAAATATTTTATTAGCCCATGGATGGTAAGTAAACTTTTTAAAAATACAATTATCTTTTAGTTTTTTGAGGGTAGAAAACACTTTAACAGCCTTTTGATACTTAAATTTTTCTATCTTTTTATGTATAAAATCTGTATTAAAACCATCAATTACTGCAGTGTTAATGTGTTTTATATTGTGTCAAATATACTCAGGGGTCTCCGTCTAGGGGATATGTGAATGGCAACCACAAGGTACCCAAGCTGAGCAGAACATTACTTCCACTTACTGGTGTTTTGCTGCTCACTGTAACTTTTCTATCTGACCTTACCTTGGTCATCTCTTGTTCTCTTCCGACCCCGATACTATTAGGGTTCCTGAGGGCTAGGGAGTCTTTATTTTTCCAACCTCTCCATTTCTCTAATTTCTCTATAAAACCTTAACCCCTAACATGCTGACCTGTCATGGCATGTAATACGTCCTCTGATTGGTAATCAGAGGATATGGTCGGTGAATTTATTTTGATAACTCTCCCGGTCAGGTCGGTGAGACCCGTAAACCAACGACAGGTGCGGTCCTCCAGACATTCTGGGGGTTGTGAGAGAGCGATGTGACCGCCAAAACATAAAAATATGGTGCTGTCTAAAAAGTGGTTACTATTACTGCTATTGCTCTCTTCAATATCAAATTATGAAATATGACTCGAGGGGTAAAATGTTCCAGAGTTAAAATAGTCCCCCATTCGGATCTCCGGGCGGTGACTACTTCTCAAGAACCAAAACATATTAATAGTAGATCTAACATCAGACTTCTACAATGGAACGCAGGTGGCCTCACACAAACAAAAAGAGTAGAACTGAATAAAATTGTATTTGACTATAACATAGATATATTTGTAATACAAGAAGCAAATCTAACAAATGATCAACTTAAATACTTCAATTTCACTGGATTTTTACTACACTTACTACCCAAAAATAGACAGATAAGTAGTGGAATATTAGTTTGAGTCAAAAAAGATATTAAATCCTCCTTTGAAATTGTTAAAGAAATTGATAACACAGATAAAAGTGAATTAATAAAGCTAAATTTTTGGGATAACAAAACACATCTACATTTATATAGTATTTACAATCCTCCCAGGAATGAACCAGATCTGTCACTTATTGACCAATTAAATAAAACAATCGTAATTGGTTATTTCAATGCCCATTCCTAAAGATGGGGTTATGAAAAAGTGGATTCTACAGGGAATAGAGTGGAAGAATTTTTGAATACCACAACTTTTGAACTGATTTATAGTAAAGAAGATCCCACAACCTTCACACATTACTCTGGAGCAGGCAGCAACTCAGACCTCTTGTTAGCTACAACAGCTATTGTTTCAAAAATTAAAAAACAAGTTATAGAAGATCCAAGTTCTGGTCACAGAGCAGTAATTGCTGATATAAAACTAGAGAATACAAATAACAGTCAAGGTCTTACGAATCTGTATTGGAACTTCAAAAAAGCAGATTGGAACAAATATAAAACTGAACTGGAACATAAATTTAAAGAACAACCAAACTCATAGCTGCATGACCAACCAGATCATATGAACAAAAATTTCTGTAAAGTCATCCTAGAAACCGCAAAAAAACATATTCCTCGTGGAAGAATTAAAAATTTCAAACCCTTTTGGAACCCCCAGTTAGAAGAATTGAAAAAGCAAAAGGATATAGCTAGAAATACAGCTGAACAAACAAAAAACATATCAGATACACAAATATGGCGGAAGAAATGTGCCTTACTAAAAAAAGAAATTAATACTGCTAAAAGGAATCACTTTAATAATTTCTTAGAAAAAATTGATTATAGGACAGATGGTAACAAAGCTCATAAGTTCATAAAAAATGTCAAGGACAGGAAAGAAAACAACAGCACACCTATCATACACAACAATAAAATGTTAGTAAAAGATGTAGTCATAGCCGAAACATTCAATAAATATTATGCTAATTCACACAAAGTAACAAGAAATAATAAAAAGAAACGTAAAGAATTTAAGCAAGATTTGAAACAAGAAAGAGAATGTGATCCTAACACTCAGTGCAATATCTTTTTTCAAAATTTTAATATGCAAGAACTGAACATTGCAATAAATAATCTAAAAAACAAAAAGTCTCCTGGACCAGATCACATACATCCAAAATTCATTAAAAACCCTGGAAAAACAGCAAAACAACTACTAAAACTCTACAATCTATCCTGGAAAACCACTGTACCTGCTGAATGGCAAAAAGCAATAATTGTCCCACTCTTGAAGAAAGACAAGACAGCATCAGAAATAAAAAATTATAGACCAATAGCTCTTACTAGCATAATAGCAAAAGTGATGGAAAGAATGGTGTCAAACAGGTTAAATTGGTTTCTAGAATCACAAAATTTAATATTCCCATGTCAAGCTGGATTCAGAGAGTTCCACTCTACAAATGAACAAGTCTTACTTCTCAGTCAAGAAATCAAAGACTCCTTCAATAGAAAAGAAGATAATTTATTAGTTTTTATTGATTTCCAAAGTGCATATGATTCTATATGCAGAACAAAACTACTAAAGAAAGTAAACAAAATAGGGATACAAGGTCCAATGTTTTCATGGGTATGTCATTTCCTAACACAACGCTTTATTGCAACCAGATATGGAAGGAATATATCTAAATACAAACAAGTACCCGTGGCTTACCACTAGGCACAGTGCTCAGCACAACACTTTTTAATATATTTATTAACGATCTGCCACAACAAATACAAGAATCAGGTGTGAAGTGTGCACTATTTGCTGATGACTTAGTAATGTGGACTTCAAAACCAAAAAGCAAAAGTACAGAACTAGAAAAAACCATGCAACAATCCTTAACCAAGTTACACAGGTGGACCAAAGAAAATTTAATGACTGTTAATACAACAAAATCAAACTACCAAATCTTTTCACTAAGAAAGAAACCACTAAAAATAAAACTAAATTTTGAGGGTCACAATTACCAGAAACAAAGGAAGCAAAGTATTTAGGAGTTACATTTGATACCAAACTTACATGGACCAAACAAATAGAAAATGTAATACAAAGAGCAGAGAGGCATATTTCACTGTTAAAACGTCTAACAGGAATGAAGTGGGGATGTTCCAGAGCAACTCTTAACACAACATACAATGTATATATAAAGCCATTATTTACTTACTGCAGCAAAGTTCTTGTAACAGCAAACACAAAAAAGATTCAAATCTTTCAAAACCAAAGTATGAGATTAATTACAGGTGCTATTAAAACCACACCAATAACAGCTGTGGAAATACTAACCAACCAATACCCCATTGAATATGAAATAGAAAAAGCGGCTCTTATTCAACACAAAAAGTTGATCAGACTCCCATTCAATACATGGCACAAGAGAAATTTTACACATACACTAAAGACTCAGGAGAGCTTTCTTTTCAAAATTCAAGACATCAAGAAGAATGTATACCTTCCTAATTCAAAGGAAAACTTCATATCTAAAGTCAATCCAACACAAACAATAGACATCACATATTACTTACACCTGACAGAAGAAGTTAAGAAAAGTGATACTCCAACTAGTGTTTTAAAATTATTGGCATTAGAGACAATCCATACTAGATTTCCAAAACATGAATGGCTCGATATTTATACTGATGGATCATTGATATCAAACCAAGATGGAGCAGGTGCTGGAGTCACATGTCACCTCTTTTCCTATTACAAATCTTTAAGTTATGGAACTACTAACTTTGATGGAGAAATTGAAGCAATTCGAATGGCCCTACAAAATCTTTTGTACAGAATTTCACATTTTCAGCAACCAGTTATTCTCTCAGATTCCAGGGCAGCAATTATAGCAATTACTTCCAAGTTGTCACCAAAAAACCAAACAATTATAGTATGTTGGAAAATCCTTACCCATCTAATAGCACTTCAAAAACACCTGGTCTTCCAATGGATACCAGCTCACTGTGGACTGAGTGTTAATGAGAAAGCTGATTTTCTTGCAAAAAAGGGTACCAGCGGTGCACAAAAATCTATAGTTAATCTACCATTTTATGCAGCTAAAAGATTAGTCAACTCTGAATTCAAAAAAATTATTGCAAAATATTACTATGAAAAATCAAAGAATAAAAGATGGGAACTACCAAACATTCAAACAGTAATTCCTGAGTATCCTCGAAAAACAGCAGTTGCAACCTTCAGGTTGATTACAGGACATGATTGTCTGGCAAAGCATTTAAACAGAATTGGGATATATTCTTCACCACTCTGTCCTCTATGTGATCTGCAAGAGGAAATGGACTGAGACCACCTTCAAATATGCCCGGCCACTTCTAGTGCCCCATTCATCAGTGAAAAATATTGGAGAGCAAGAGGATTAATGACTTCATTGTCAGAAATCCAGCATTAGCTAACAACAATATTGTGTCAAATTCTTCTTTATTAAGGGGTATATTTATTAACCTATAAATTAAACTATTGAAAACAGCAAATTTATGTGCAAAAGGATTAAAACTTTTATTTTTTTATGTAATTATCAGTGTGAGTAGATTCTCTATAAATACCAAAATTCAATTTATTGTTGTGTCTTTTAATTTTTAAGTCTAGGAACAGAAGGCATCCATTATTTACATTTTCCAAAGTGAATTGAATGGCTTTATCTTGTAAATTTAAAAGTTTTAAAGCGTCATTTATCTGTTTTTTAGGGACAACAGAAAAAATATCATCCACATATCTATACCATATTTTAAAAATTAGAGGGAATGATTGTATAATTTGAGTTTCAAAAAAGATCATGAAAAGATTAGCAAGAAATGGTGAAAGTGGACTACCCATTTGCCAAGCAAGAAGTTTGTTGAAAAAAATTACCATTAAAACTAAAGAAATTTTGATCTAAACAAAGATTTGTAAGTTTTACAAAATCATCTATTAATTCTTTGTTTAATTCTAAAGAATTTAACCATTGTTGCTTCACTGTTAATAGCTTCATTATTTCCTTATTTATGTTATAAATAGTTCATTTATTTTTCTCTCTGATTTTTCAAGGAATACAAAGTGAGTGTAATTATGTCTACAAGACAAATAGCTTCTGCTCCAGAGATTGCTACTGCTCTTCGTGCCCAATATGAAGTTACTTTGCTAGTCAAATCAATTACAGAAGCAGATTACATTGTTAGCTGGAAGACTGGAATACTTCGTGTTACAATATCAGGTAAGATATGAATTGCTTTTTTAACTTTGATTTTTAGTGGCTAAGCAAATTATGAGTTTCTCATATTATGGTAGTGTAATACAACCTGTAATCATGCCAGTATGGGAACACAAATCTGCACTGCACCAAGCTATAACTTCAATGCTGCAGTCACTGTCTAATAATACTGTAAAAATTACTTGAAAGGATATGTATTCATGTGTACAACACAGGCTGGAACTACTTTCTTCATTTTCCAAAACTTACTGACATTTAGTAGTGATATCCATCGTTCTTTACAATTCATTATTTATTTCTTGATGATCCTTTAATTGTAAGTTGTGGAGTTTGTCCTGTGCACTTTATCTTGCAATCTGCCCAACAGGTGATATAATAGAGATTTACCATATCTTTCTGACCATAAGATACACTTTTCTTGTTAGAAAATACTGTCTAATATTTAACTGCGTCTTATGGTCCAAAGTTCACATGTGAAAATTAGCTAAATTTACCAGTAGTTTCAACTCCTGTGTGAAGCTAGCTGTAGCCTAGGCCTTTAAAGAATACAATAGCAAGGAAAATTTTCTCTCACAGCCCCTTTCTTTTATATTCAGTTGCCAGTAGCAAGCGTACCATTGTGAAAGCGACATTCAGTTGTGAATTTTCTAAGCTCTCTTCTCTGTGTACAATACCACCTAAACAGAAGAGATTCTCATACAGTGTTGCATCCAAATTAGAAGTTGTGCAGTATGCAAAAGAGCACGGTAATAGGCAACAGAAAGGCATTTTGGGTCCCCACCAACTAAGAAAATCATCTGCGAGTGGCAGAAACAGGAGGATCAATTGACGATGTTGGAAAAGACAGACATTGTTTTTGCATGCATGCAGCAAAGTAGCCGCAGTTAGAAATAGAATTAAACAATTGGATGACAGACCATAGGAATAATGGCATCGCAGTGTCTACAAAAATGATCGTTTGTGAAGCAATGAGGTGTGTCATTGCAAACATTACAGATTTTGCGGGATCTCCATCTTGGTGCTACTACTTTATGAAGAGGGATGGACTTTCCATGCACACTCATACAAGAATCTCGCAAAAGTTGCTGGACGAGTACAAATCTAAAATTCTGGCATTTCATAAATTTCTTATTAATGCAAGGAATAAATTTTAACTCGAACGCAGTCAAATTGGAAATATGAACAAAGTTCCCCTAACTTTTGACATTCCATCAAATAGAATGGTAGACAACAAAAGTTCAAAAACCGTTATGATAAAACATCTAGCCATGAAAAGAACCATTATACCGTGATCATGTTCTACTGTGCTAATGGCACAAAACTGCCTCCAATGGTCATATTGAAGAGGAAAACTGAACCTAAAGGTAGTAACATTCTGCCTGGTATTGTTCTCTATGTCCAAGAAAAAGGTTGGATGGACGAGAATGGGATGAATTTTGGTTGGAGAAAGTGTGGGGTAAACAACCTGGTGATCTTTAAGAAAACCAACTCTTTAGTTTAGAACTCATGTAACATAAGCTACAAAAAGGAGGGTTAAGGATTTGAAGTCACAGTAGTTGGTTGTTCCTGATGGTCTTACAAGTCAACTGCTGCCATTAGATGTCTCTGTTAACAAACCTTTAAAGGTTGCAATGCAAGAAGAATGGTCAAAATGGATGAGTGCAGGGAACCATCAACTTACTGCTACAGGTCAAATGAAGGGACCAACAATCACACAAATTTGCAAATGGGTAAACGCATTGTGGCAGTCTGTGAACAAAGACATTATGGTGAAATTCTCCAAGAAATGCAGGATTAGCAGTGCACTTGATGGAACAGAAGATGATACACTTCAAAAGAATTACTAATGAAAGTGATAATTCAGATACGAGTAAAAGAAAATGAAGTCTAAAGAATACTTGTTATGCTTCAAGACAGAGTGAAATGTATAGGATACTTACATCATGTAAGTAATAGAGAATAAAATCTTTATTATTTTTATTTCAAAATTTTCATAACAAAATCATGACTGGGTCTTACGGTCCAAAAATGTGGTACATCAGGGAAATCAGAACAGTCATGGTTAACAATTATTGTATCACCTACATCAAGTTGAGATTTCTTGTCTTGGGAAAGCACAGTAAAGTTGCATAGCATACAATGACTATTTCAAAATCACATTTACCACATTAAATTCCTCTTCTTTACCTGATTACCCTCCCTTTATGTAGGACTTGCAAGTCAGTGCCTAGGGTCAGACACCTGTTAGGCAGCAGAGGAACCTATGGACCAGACAGAGTGAAGACCTGGAAGTGGGTGGTCAGCACCAGGTACATAACAAGGAAGAGGATGATATGAAATGCAGGCAAAATAGATAAATTGAAAGGTGATGATGGAGCAATGTAGTGGCAGGAGAAACTGGAGAACTCGCAGAAAATCTGCCCAGATGCTGCTTCATCCACCACAAATGTCACATATGGGTTCTTGGGATCGAACCCGGGCCACCTAGGTGTAGGCAAACGGTCTAACCAGTTGGCCACGGTGCTGCCCCACTTCACTTCACTATTTAAAAATAAAGTTAGGGAACATGCTTTGAAGGCTGTTGTCTCAGGCTTCAGCATAGACTCACAACCATGTTTGCTCTTGTTTTTGTAGATGGTGGTTCTTTTGCGCTGAATATAATGGGGAGATCATTCTTACATGGGAATTAAAATTAAAACATTATGTAAATTATTACTTTATCTTCTATGTATTTATGGTAATTGGAGAATTTTATCAAATAATCTGTAAACAGTGTACCTCAAAAATGAGAATTTTGAAAGATAGAATCAAAAATGAAAACTTCAGTGGCATACCATAGTGAAGAGCTATGGTCATGAGTTGGTCAGTGAGTGTGAGCCAGCTGTGCATGCATGTTGTCATGAAAGTTACATCAGTGCATCAAAAGAAGATCAACGAGCATCAAGTGATTGTAATGCTGTAGTTTAGTGTACGAGAGACAGAGAAAGTGATGAAAGACGCTGAGAGGACAGAGCAAGCTTATGAGAAGAATAGTTGTGAGATGTGATAGCTTGAAAGTCTGTACACTGTGTTGATGACAAGAAGATGCATATTTGTGATAAAACTTAAGAGGACAATAAAGTGAGAGAAAAGTAACCGGACTGGAGTTTTGTTGCTTTGTTACATTGGTGGCAGGAGTGGGATTTGTCCAATTGCCATTTTGTTGCAGTGTATTAAAGGAAGAGCCACATTGAGTATTTCACAATCACTTTGTATGGCCAGTGGATCTCTGGCTCTGACATTTCTCAAGACCTCATGATGCGGTGTTACCAGTTCTTTAGAGGGAATTTTAAACATTTCATACATATGCAGATCACATCGCTACTTCGTAAATTTACTTGGACAGTATGCATACAAATGATCATGAATAGTTGATTATGGAAACAATTGTTATACCATTTACCTACCAGAAAAAAAAAACCAAAGCAGCTGAAACCTTGTTGTCCTTGTAAAACAGAGTTGGCAATACAGTATTAAATTTGAAAGCCACGCCTAGCAGTGAGACCACTGATTGGTGCTACCAAAAAGTTTTAACATCTGGTGTGCTACCCACTTCCAGTATTGCCAAAAGTAACAGCTGCTGCCCATAACAGATGTAAAAGTAATATTCGAATAGAATAGTGGTGTAATGAAGATATTGCATGAAAATAAAACAGAAACCTGTATTTCAATGTGAAGGTTTTTAGTTGCTTTTATATATTCAGGTAGACAATCACTTACTTGTAGTTGTAGATAAACAGGAGCGCTTTCATGGAGGTTACGTCCACATCCTTAGCCAGTAGCAACTGTTGTTTGAAGTCCGAGTTTGGTGCCTTGTACACTCTCCTTCGCTCTGGTAGTAGAACTTGCAAGCACAATCAAATTGTATTTCAATGTTTTAAACTTAATATATACATAATATATTTTCATTCTTAAGATAATTTTGAGAATCCATCTTACGAAACTCATCGCTATATGTTGGCAACGTTAACCTTCCCCTCCAACTCATCACAGCTGTGAAACATCAGGGCTGGAGATCCACTGGCCATACAATAGTTAACTAGTTCTGCTGATTGATACAACCATACAAATGAAACCAGAAAATGGGAGATTGTGATCAATAACATATGTGGCCAGTCTTGCAGCACCTTAGGGATAGCCAGTGAATTAGAAAGTTGCTGAAGAAATGAAGGAGGTTTTCAAGGCAAAGCCTTAATTGAGAATTTATTGTATTAGTATTGTGTGTAACATCTTCCCTTTTTATCTGTAACACTCCCCTTTTTGTGATATTTGTTAACTAATTGAGACAGAATATTAGAAGACCCCAAAAGAAAATCGTTCATGTAAATCTTTGTTAAAAGTGTAATTCGTTTTTTGATGTTGGTATGAGATAATTAAATGACGAAAACATGTTGATAAGGTTCATTGTTACGAACAACTAAGTTTGCACAAAGACGTCATAAATCTTTCCATATTTGATTTTAATATATGTGTATAAATATTAGAATTGTTTGTGTTCCATAATAAAAGTAGGGGAGGATGATTAGAGATTGCTTCCCTAACGAGAAAGAACTATTTGATGAATAGCGCGGATGAATATGAAAAAGGCGGTGTCGCGTCAAAACGACGCCATAAAACTGGACACTAGCGTCTCCGTATTCGGCATGGATGGACGCATTTTTATGTGTACGCGTCATGAAATAGTAAAAGTGAATTTACTAAGTGTTTAGAGACCTTTAATTAAATTTTGGCGATGCTAGGGAAGTTGATCCGCTAAAATAAGACTTTCTACTGTGATACGATTTAAAAATTGTGAACAAGAAGGTGCAAATAAAATGTTTGACTAAAGTTAAACCCGAGTGTATGTTCATTCCATCCGTTACCACGCCCTGAGGGAAATAAGAGCCACATCGCTCAAACAAGAAGCCACCCTCAAATAAAAACAGCACCAAAATGGCTTGCCCAACGTGGAACTCGAATTTAGGACGAAATGGAAATTACGGGAAATGAACTTACGAAAAACATCAAGTGACGCCATATCATCGCGCCAAAAGGAAAGAAGACGTCATTAGACCATCGTTTGATATCGACATCAGAACACCGATGAACGGATAATCAACGATACATCAGAACACCGATGCACGGATAATCAACGCGGGAAAACACCGGAGATCGTCCAGCGAAGCCAACTGCCCAGGAGACGTACATAACTGGACAAATCAACGAAAAAAAAAGTAGGACCAAACATTTTTATTTTTACATCCAGTTTATTTTCATTTTTATGTTACTGCTAAGTGGCAAAGTAGTGGGACTTTTAACCCTAAGTGAATTGAATAAAGAAACTAAAATGTCGCGAAAAGAAATAGAAACAGGAGTGGGGGAAGGGGCAGATAGGCCTAGTTATCAGGTAGAACCAGAAAGTGAGGAACAGGTTGCAATAGGAAAAGACCAAAGGTTATTAATGATCATGTTTGAAAGACTAGAACAAAGTTTAGGTCAGAAAATGGAACAGAATAGGGCAGAATTAAAACAGGACATAGAACAAAGTTTAGGTCAGAGAATGGAACAAAATAAGGTAGAATTAAAGCAGGACATAGAACAAAGTTTAGGCCAGAAACTAGAACAGAATAAGGAAGAGATAGGTCAGAAAATGGAGGAAGTGAGAAAGGACTTAGAACAGAAAATGGAATTAGGAAGACAGAACTTAGAACAGAAAATAGAATTAGGAAGACAGGAGGGAAAAAAAAAATGAAAGTAATGGAAACTAATTTAAAATTAGTACATAAAAACTTAAATGAGACAAAGGAAGCCTTAGAAGCTAGGATAGAAATCATAGGAGATAGGATGGGAAAAATAGAATCAGAAATGAGAGAAAATAAGATTGTATTAGAAGGAGAAATTGCTAGATGTAGAGATGAAATAACAGAATGTAATACAAGTGTAGACTGTAAGATTACAAATGTAAAAGCAGAAATAACTGAGGAATTAAGGAAAGAGATTGAGGTAGTAAAGAAAGACATTATTAATGAAACTGTAGAACAAATTGTAATTCCTAAAATTAAGACGATGACTGATGTAGTACATTCGCAACAGGATGCTATAAATGATATGAAACAAAGTCGCTTAGAAATAAAGAATGATTTAAAATCAATTTGTGAAGAAATGGAAAAAGGGAAAGAAAGTTTGGCTAATGTGAATGATGTTGTGAATGCACTACAAAGGCAAGATGATTTAGATGTAAGTAATGTACAAGATGAGAGTTATTTGAATAATGTACAAAATGTTGACTCACCATACAGAGAAAGAGGTTCACAGCCAAACAATGACACAACACACAACACATGTTACACCAACAGCATATTACACGAAATCACACCATCTACATTTGACGAGGAGAAGGGAGACGATCCAAAACTCTTTGTTAAAGAGATGGAAGAGTATTTTAAAGTGAAAAGGATACCAAATGAGCTTAGGATGATGATAGTCAAGAAAAGCTTAAAAAACAAGGCATTAGAATGGCTCAGGTTAACACTAGCTGGTCATGAGTCGTATAGCTCATTCAGAAATTTATTCCTATCAAGGTATTGGGGCCCAGCTAAGCAAAACTAAACTAGGGTAGAGCTAGCGACAGGTAGGTATGATCCAACCAAAGGGCTATCGCTAGTCGATTATTTTATGAAAGTAGCCAACAAAGGAAAGCTGTTAGACCCTAACCTGTCGGAAGCAGAGCTAATTACCAGCATAACAAGACATTTCCCAGACACGGTGAGAACAGGGTTAATTGTTGCGAGGCCAGTAGATTTTGCAGACATGATAGGATTGCTGACAGCCTTCGAAACACAAGATGGTCGGCCTAATGAGCATAGACATAGGAACGGTCACCCAAACTCACCCATCTTAAACCGGAGCACGGCTACGAACAACCAGAATGAGGGAGAAGATAGAAATACTAGGAGCACCCATGAAAGGGGGAGAGGGGCACACCATTTCCCACAACCACACAATCATGGCGAGAGGATGGAGAACACAAGACAGCGGTACCACGACACAATACTAAGGGGTGAATCGAGATACAGAACATATACATATGACCGTGGAAGACCAAGAGACCGTACCCATCAAGTGAACCACATACGATTCTGTAAGGAATACTTCAACAACCAAAGACCGTCATACGACAGAGGTTCACGCCAAAGGGGCAGAGACCAATGGTACACTGGCAACATAAGACAGCAAGAAGTAGATGAAAATGTGCCAAATAGGGCAGATGCTGCACAGAATACAGAAACAACAACCACCACCAACACTCAGGGAAATTACAACAACTAAGTTCGTCCCAACCGAGTGGATGACAAACAACAAAATCTTAGCAATTTACAATTGACATCGACACGTGATGGCTACACGAAGGGAAAGATGGAACTACTGTACACTGGACCACTGGTCATAACAAAACAGCTGGGCGACCACACGTATGAGCTACAGAATACAAATGGCAAGTTGGTAGGAAGATACCATAAAAATAAATTAAAACCATACAAAGAAAGGACCAAATAGTCTTTGCCAACAAATATGTAAGGCAGGAATAGTAGAGATGATGGAAAATAACAACTTTTAATGGGTTACTTATAGAAAATTATGTTCAGATTAGAAAATACAACAAAAAAGAAAATCAACATAGTCATTGGCTATATTCATCACAAAGAGCATTGTCAACAAACACAGATGAGGACACTGATTGTCATTAAAGAAATGAATTATAGCGACGGAAAATAATGTGTTTTTGACATAAGGATGTCAGGGACAAAAATAAAAAGGAATCAATTGTGATGACAAAGATAAAATATTTCGACACAAAGATGTCGAGGGTGAATTGAGAAGAAAAATAATACAACTGCAGAATAATTATAAGTATAGAAGTTTTCTCTTATAGAGATAAGAGACAAAGAGGTGACAATTAGTGAAGTAAAAAAAAACATAATCAGAAAAGCAATGCCCATGAATTAAGATGGATATAGCCAATGCTAAGCTCGAAGAAATGTTGAACCAAATAATAATGAATAAGAACCCAATTAAAAAATGGTACCATTAGTAACATCAGAGTTTAAGAACCGACTCAACGACCTGCCTATACATAATAAGCTTACAAGACAAAGAAGGCAAAGAACTGAATAAAATATTGCCACAAATATGATCATAATCATTAGCTCAAAATTTGTATCCTGTTTTTCTCTCCTCATAACAAGGAACATAAGTCAAAAGCCACATAATAAACCATGATACACTTAAATTATATTTGTGTCAATGTCAAATGTACAATAACAGAACATATGTTGTATAATAACTGGATATGTTGTACAATAACTGAATATGTATTGTATAATAACTGGATATGTTGTATAATAACTGAATGTGTTGTACAATAACTGAATATGTATTGTATAATACCTGGATATGTTGTATAATAACTGAATGTGTTGTACAATAACTGAATATGTATTGTGTAATAACTGGATATGTTGTATAATAACTGAATGTGTTGTACAATAACTGAATATGTATTGTATAATAACAGAACATATGTTGTATAATAACTGGATATGTTGTACAATAACTGAATATGTATTGTATAATAACTGGATGTGTTGTATAATAACTGAATGTGTTGTACAATAACTGAATATGTATTGTATAATAACTGGATATGTTGTATAATAACTGAATGTGTTGTACAATAACTGAATATGTATTGTATAATAACTGAATATGTGATGTATAATAATTGAACACGTATTGTGTAGTAACTGAATATGTGAAATTTACAAAGACATGCTGTGCCATGCCAAAACAAAAGACAAAGACAAACAGCGAAGAAGACTGTAAAGAAAAAAAAATAATAATTTACAAAGTGATTGCATCAGAGGAGTAGGGAGAAGTATTGTATTGTGTTTCAAGATTGTAAATATAGGTGGCAACTTGAAAAACAAAACAAGGGGCATGTGAGACAGAATATTAGAAGACCCCAAAAGAAAATCGTTCATGTAAATGTTTGTTAAAAGTGTAATTCATTTTTTGATGTTGGTATGAGATAATTAAATGACGAAAACATGTTGATAAGGTTCATTGTTACGAACAACTAAGTTTGCACAAAGACGTCATAAATCTTTCCATATTTGATTTTAATATATGTGTATAAATATTAAAATTGTTTGTGTTCCATAATAAAAGTAGGGGAGGATGATTAGAGATTGCTTCCCTAACGAGAAAGAACTATTTGATGAATAGTGCGGATGAATATGAAAAAGGTGGTGTCGCGTCAAAACGACGCCAAAAAACTGGACACTAGCGTCTCCGTATTCGACATGGATGGACGCATTTTTATGTGTACGCGTCATGAAATAGTAAAAGTGAATTTACTAAGTGTTTAGAGACCTTTAATTAAATTTCGGCGATGCTAGGGAAGTTGATCCGCTAAAATAAGACTTTCTACTGTGATACGATTTAAAAATTGTGAACAAGAAGGTGCAAATAAAATATTTGACTAAAGTTAAACCCAAGTGTATGTTCATTCCATCCGTTACCACGCCCTGAGGGAAATAAGAGCCACATCGCTCAAACAAGAAGCCACCCTCAAATAAAAACAGCACCATAATTTACAAATCACAGTCTGACTTGGAACTTTTATCATCACAAAAAGTTTCTTGGAATTTAACAGAGTAAGCCAAATGTGCATGCAGATACAAATAATAAATATTGCTCATAGTGGAACAGAATACAGGTCTATTACTAGCTTTAGTTTGTTAGCACACTGTTGTACAGTGCAGTTATAACAGCTATTTAGCTCAGTCTGATGATATATCCTTATGAAGAAATGCAGATTTGTTGCCATATTCTTGGCTGACATTGGAATAGCAAACACTATCTTATACACACTTGAAAAACTCATAATATGCTCAGTATTTCAGATGTTCCACGAAACCTCTTTTAGTACAATGTTTATATTACTATTTTAGAATTCATTCGGGGGAATTTCAATAAGTCCAGTGACAGTGAAGAGATGGCAGTCCTGCGCTCAGAATTCATGCAGCCATATGTAATAATTGAGAATGACAAAAACAAACCAATATCAGCAACTGCTGGACCTAACAGTGAACTGTGGAATGAAAAAAGTGCTGCAAGAATTATGAAAGTCACAAATGCTGGGATTACAGTGCTGTTCTCTACTAACAAAGGTGAGTTTCAGTTTTAAGGTAATCAAATGAACTTAAAATAGTCACCTAAATATTATTTACCAAAGAAAGCCAATTGCTTGGAAGGAATTCTAAGGATATTTTTCTGAATGCTGGAATGATAGATTTTGTTTGTCAGAGAATAAAATTTCAATTAACTTTTCAGTTTGAATTGTTTCATTACTTCATTGTGCAGTTTCCAAGTGTAATTAATAAATAACTTTTCAGTGTTTTAAAACCACATAAATCACAGGTGTGTGACATGTGGCATTTAGATGTCACTATTTCATATGCTACTAAAATGTTACCCTATGCACCCTCACAGTCCTGCCTATAAGTAAATATAAACTTGCAAATTTTCAAGCTACTTTTTAATATTTTGCCCATCAGATTTTTACATTATTCTAAAACTAGCATTTAATTATATCAATTTTCAGAAAAACATACTTTTTATGTGTCTGTATGTGTCTTCTGCTAGAAGAAATTTATGACTTTTGTAAGTAGGGTTCAAACATTGGATATTGCAAAGGCATTACTTTGCACAAGGCTGAGTTCTCCATAAACTAGGATGCATATGAGTGAAATCAAGTAAGCATTCCTGGTTGCTTCATTGACCAAGTGTAAAGTGCAGTAATTGCAGAAGGTTTAACCGGCAAGTTCACTAGCATTACCCACTAAAACGTTTTGACTAAGGTGCAATACTGTGCACTAAATTTTACAGCATATTTAAACATTCATAATATGATGTTCAAACCATGTGGTCATCACCAGATAAGTATATCTGATACACATTGAAATTCATAAGCAAGTGTGTGTAGCCTGTGTCCACATTATGTTAGCTCGCTTCTGAGATCTTTTACCTTCACCTAATTCCGAGAATTCTAGCCTACATGACCGTACTAGGGTAGTCAGTCTTCTAATAAGTTTCTCAGAATCCTTGCACTAATGTTCACTGCCTCATTGCATTTACTAATGGTTTCTCTCAGCATGAAAATTGGTAATGGCCTATTTTCCTGTACAGTCTTTTAACCCTGGCTTCTTGCATTTTATATTGATTCTGCATATATACATTATTTATTGTGATTATTTCTTTATCAGACTATCATTTCTGTAATTAATAATTTATTTCTGCCTGCAATAATTACAGTATAAAATCGCCCCATTGCATCCATTTCTTATTCTTAATAAAAAATATATGTACGGGTGTTTAAAAAAAGTGTGATATTGCAACAGGAGTTGGGATTGCTCAAAACTAGAATACATATTCCTATAAATATGTCTGAAGACAAATTCGTGTTGAGACATGAGCCATTTTAGTTTTGTTGAGTATTTACACCAGACAATGGGCTTCATCCAACAAGGGAACTCTAGTGAACACTTTTCTCTCACAAATGTTGAACAGAACAATTGTTGGTGAACATCCTAAACCCAAACAGGAGTTCAGATGATTTCTGCCATTATGTCCTCTGTTAAAATCTGCATGTTATGTCAATATTACTAAAGGAGATCTTCCATGTGTTTACCATGCATTCTTACAGATGTTTCAACTCTTCTTTTCCAAAAATTCCGAACTCCTTCAGACTTGGCTGCTCTCCAATTTGGGCACATGCATTGGTTACATGCTCTTGTAAAATATACACATTGTCGATGGGTTTAGCATACATCATTGTCTTTAAATGTCCCCATAGCCAGAAATACTATGGATTAAGCTCCGGCAAATGGGGAGGCTATGTTACTGGAACCCCCTCAACCAATCCATTGTCCATTAGTTGTTTGATTTAAGTATTGTCACACAATATGTACAAAATGAGATGGTGCACTGGTAACTCATCGCACAGGGATCAATGATATACAGCACGTGTTAATCTGTTCAGTAAAATGCATGGTTGTAGGAGTCTGTCAGCTACAATTCCTGCCCACACATTGAAACTAAAGCAATTCTGATGTGTCAGCTACATGACTGCTGCACCAAACGCTACTCACACTCAACATAGATAAAATAGCTCATATCTCAACAGGTATTTGTTTCTGGACATACGTTTATAGGAACATTTATTCTAGTATTAACCAATCCAAGCTCCTGTTGTAATATCAGACACTTTTTCTAAACACCCAATATATGTTTGCCTGAACAAAATCTTAACTTTAATTTTTCTAATTTCATTATCAGCAACTTGTCCAGTTTTGTCCATTCCATTCTAAAATTTATTTTTCCTCCCATTTTTCTTATGTTTACTGATTAATAATTTCCTAAGCCTCACTTATTCATTTTCTCCTTAGCTCTATATCACTTCCACTTTCTTTCCTCACTTAAATTTCACTTTTTTTCAAAGTGCTTACTTGACATTAATCCTAAACTCTTATTTCCATCCCTCCTACAGTTCACTAGATCACTGGTGTTTCCTTGTCACATGGCGTGGAGCACCATATTCCCCCTTTTTTTCTTCAGCTTCTTATATATTAACACATGTTCATTGTCTGATATCCACTTTTTTTTATTTAATATCTTTCCAAATATGAGCTGATCTTTTCTGTTCACTCGTCTCCCACTTCAGTTTACTCACATACATAATGCCTGTCTCTCTGTCCTCCCCACTCCATATGGTTATACCCCACCTCTTCTTGTTTAGCCGGTTTATTTCTACTCGACTTTGGAGTTGCCCCTTTGTTGTTTGAGTAACCTGCACTAGCATCTTCACCTCCACTCACTGTACCTTGGACTACTTGTAGTATTTTCAATTCCCTGCCATTATCTCTGTGTCTTTCCCCTCTCAACAATTCTTTGAAATGAGATACAGCTGACATTTTCCTTTGTTTCCTGACTTGTCGCTTCTTGAATTTCTGCTACTATGTCTGTTAATTCATTCTTTTCCTCAGCAATTTGTCTATCTATCCGTAATTTTAAGCGATGTATTCTGTTTCCCCTCACTTTTTGCTCGTGTTCTCTATTGTATTAATTTATTCATCTGATCATATAAGTCATAATTTGGTCATATAAGTCTTTGTTGATAAAGATGTTTGTTCCTTTCAGCTTTTGTCTGTTTCAGTATGTTGTAAGTTGTATATGTAGTTATAAATTTTGCTAGAATGTTTCTTCTTCCATTTCTTCTTCTGAATCTAAATGCTTCACATATTACATAGTTCTGTAGCTTTTTCTCCAACACTTCCTTTACCTCTTGCCTTGGATCAAAGCCAATCCTTTCCTCTGCTCTGACAAATATAAGTCCTATTTCCTGCTTCTGTCCACCCATTTTTTCCATTTTCCCTTTGATGTATTGTACTTCTTTTATAATTTCTATATGTTTAATTATTTCTTCTTCTTCCTCGATTAGTTCTCTTCTTTTATTTCCCTCTGTCCTATTTTCCATTACTAGTATTTTTCCTATTTCTTCCAGCTCTGTTATCACTTTGTCTGTAGTATCTTTGTCGGCCATGTCCTTTGCATCCTTTTTCCTCTTACTCATGAGAGTATTCTCAGCACACATCTGCACTCTCTCGCTGCTAGCTCATTACTCGGATGGAAATAAGAGTTTAGGGTCAATGTCAAGTAAGCACTTTAAAAAAATCTGAGTGTTTCACTCACATGACTTTCTCTACTCTTACACTAACCATTCATACCATTCTTCATGTTAAATGAGATAAACATTTGTACAAATTATCTTATTGCTTATTTCCTTGTAGGTGCAAGGAGAATATTAGATTACAGCAGGCTTTGATGGATAGTTAAATCTTTTAAAGCTTCTAGATGCCGTTCTCTTTGCACGCTTGACATATGAATAACTCGAACAACAATATTCCATTTCATGAAAGTTTTAAATTTTGCAAAGCTGACACAAATAAAAGGGAATATCTCTGAAATGGTTCACTCTACAAAAAATTTGTTTCAACATAAATTGTGTGGTTTAGCAAAATATCCATTTCACTTGCCATACAAATATCTTAAACAAATGGCATTTTAATCAAAATCATTAGATCCATTTTCAAGAAAATCAAAATTTTCGAAAAATTTTTCATGTAAAGGGTAGTTTATGTTGGGGCTATTTTCTTCAAAATCTTGGTGTCGCATCCTTAAAAGACATTAAACTTAAATACCAACTTTGGTTTTTAACCAACTTTTCGTGTTTGAGTTATGCTGTACACAGACTGACAGACACACACAAATATACACAGACCTTTTTCTAAAAATGCTGTTTTTTGGATTCAGAGGGTCTTAAAACACATATTTCCGGTGAAATCTCGACATCAGATTTTTTAGTGGAATACAATACTTCCTCTACTTACCAGTAGAGAAAGTAAAAAAGTGAAAGTTAAGTGAGGAAAGGAGGTGGAAGTGATACAGAGCTAAAAAGAAAGTGAATAAGTGAGGTGCAGGAAATTGTTAATTAGGAAACATAAAAAAAATGAGGGGGAAAATAAATTTTAGAATGGAATGGGTAATCTAAAATAGTAATGATCTTAGGGGAAAAAAGTGTAAGAGAATTTGGTGAAAATAAATTAATCAGAAAGACAAAAGTTAAAAAGACAGGTTTGAACAAGGTTAATTAACTGTAGTCAAAGAATAAACAGTATACGTCAAAAATTATATGTAGAGAATTGCAGAGGGGTTGCAGCACCATGACTGAGTAGTTAGGCCGCTCGCCTACCACCTAGGCAGCCCAGGTTTGATCCCAGGGACCCGCATGTGGTATTCGTGGTGGACAAAGTGGCATCTGGGAGATTTTTCTCCGGGTTCTCCGGTTTCCCCCACCATTCATTCCACCAATTTCTCCATTATCACCTTTCCAATCATAGATTTCGCCTGCATTTCTTATCATCCTCTACCTCACTATCATACTTGGTACTTGGCTGACCACCTGCTTCCAGGTCTTCACTCTGTCCGGTCCAGAGGTTCCTCTGCTCCCCGGCAGGCGTCTTGACCCTAGGCACTGGCTTGTAAGTCCTAGGGGGTGTAAGTCCTACATAAGGGGAGGGTAATCAGGAAAAGAAGAAAGAAGAATTGCAGGGGATGACCTGTGACAGAAGAGCTAGTGCCCAAGTTCATGGGCAGCCCAACATGTATATGCTTTGGTACTCAATAAATTTATATTTATATTTCCCTAGCTCGTTGCATTTCTTTGTTTGCTATTTCCACAGCCTGTCGCATTTCTTTGTTTGCTATTCCCCTTTGTGCTTCTAATTTCTTTGCCACTTCATCCCTCAATTTTCTACATTTTCTCCTCTAACATATTCCCTGTTCTCTTGAATTTCACTTCTACCATTGCTTATTTCCTCTTTAATTTCATCCTTGAATGTTTTTAATTCATGTTGAATTTGTAGCTTCTTTCCTAATTCCTGTTGTAATTTTTTCAATTTATTTTATAATCTCTGGTTATTACTTTCCATCTTTTCCAGTAACCTCTGATTATTTATTATTATTTTCATCTTTTCTTCTAACCTCTTACCTAACTCTTGTAGACTGTATTCCTAATTTTTTCTCCAATTCCTGTTGAGTATTTTCTAATTTCTCCCTTAGCTGTTCCTCATACTTTTCAACATTTCCATCTGCCATTAAATCACTTCCTCCCATTCCTAAATTATTTGCTCTTCCTTCCTGAATTGTGTTGTTTCCTATATCTGAGCTATGCTGCATAATTTGAGAATCTTCTGTTTGTATTACTTGACACTCTGAAAGACTATATTTACTCTGGATGTGACGAAATGTGAAACACTCCAGAAACTTTAACAGAATATGCAGGCTTAGGACATGCATCAAAGCAAAAGGAAGTTACTTTGAGTAATTGTTGTAAGCTCCAATTTGTCAGCAATAAATCATTTTGAGACTCATGTTCATATGAATATTTTTTATCGTTTTGATGTTGGAAGAGAGCCCCCAAAATATGTGACACCAATAAAGGTGTGTGTGTGTGGTTTTATTTCAGATAATTTAAAATACTTAAGTATCATATATTCTTTCCAGCTGACACAGCTCGACTCATTGCACAACTTGCAAATATGGAAGGCAGGTGTGGCAGAATCATTAGTGATTTACCTACAGGATCACCAATTCTGGAGTCAGTAAGTATTCATCTATATGTAAACATGAACACTCAAATAGAAGGCAGTAACTGCAACCAAATTTATATGGGGACAATTAAGAGGAACTTAGAAACAAGGGCTAAACAATACTTCAGTTGTATAAAATACAAACACTCAGAAAAATCAGCAGTTGCCGCCCATTACTGGTAGGAAAATTAGGGCATGAATCCAGATCCAAAATTATTAAAACACATATCTGGAAACCAGCAATTGTCAACATGGGAACAGAGCTTCATCTGGAAGAACAAGGACAGAATATTCAATTTTGATAATCCACAGGACTGCCTATTATACAAGTTCCTAGAATTACCACCAGAGCAGTTTATAGAAGGATTAGCTTCACCAACCAAGATCAGTTGACATCCAGTTGATAACCTCCAAAACATGTTCTGGGAAATTTAAAAGTGAGTATCGGTATGTGTTATTAATTGATTCATTTTGTACTTTTAATTTGATTCCACCAATATTGTTATCAACTTCCAGTATTTATTGATATTGTGACACAGCAGCCATGGCACAGGATTATCGGGAGGTCAGCATTGGGGAGTCAGAACTGCAAACAGATAAACTTCACCCAGTGTAAACATAATAAGCACTATCATCAGGTAACTAGAATCTTCTGGAGTTTCTCAATCTCAAACGTTCCAGAAAGTTCCAATAGCTATATAAGTAATATAGCTCTGATAAGTGCTCTCATAAAACGAGTCAGTATGACGAAGTTAATCAATCTGATACGAGTAAGTTAGTGAGTGAGTGCATCAGCGAGCCAGCAAGTGCTTTTCTGGTGTGATGAAAAGCACTGTTCTTTGAGTGAGTTTGTGATCTGCAATGAGTGCTGTTACTGCAAGGAATTAGAGAATCCTTATGTTGGACTCTCCAGTAAGTGAGCCATCCAGAAAAGGTGGCTATGTTGGTTGTATTTGATTACACTGCTACATTGTAAGCAGCAAAAGTGAAAGTGAGAACTGCATGACATGACAGTTTTAAGAACTAGACAAAGTTACAATATGCCTTTTGCCCTTTAAACAATGGCTCATGAAGAAAACAGTCTGAACAGCACTAAAATATATAACAATTGTGCTTTAATTGAATTCCTCTAGGTTCTTGTCCTCATGGTAAAATGCTGAGAAATTAACATTGCTATAAAATAAGATCCATCGTTGTAACTTTGAGAGAAAAGGGCTGCCACAAAATGTATGAGTATCTCCATGGCATGGCCATGGATAGGAACAGCAGGAGTGGGATCTTATTGCTTTCAAAGATCATAAGGGATACATTATCAATCGCACTTTTAGTCAACATGGAAAAGCAGAAGCCCTTACTTAGTTAACAAGTACCATTTACAATTTTAAAGGGTATATGTTCATTGATTGCTTCATGCAGGACAATTCTTCGGTTGAAAATTAGTGTTCTTTCACATTAGCTGTGTATTGGACAAGGTATAGAAAGGTGAAATCAGACTAAAAAATTCAATGTCATAGCCAGGATTTGAACCACAGATCTTCTGGTCTCTGTCCGGTTGCTCTAACCACTGAAGTACCATAACAACATACCAGCATGAAACTCATTCTTCAGTTAACTCGCATTTTTCCCAATAAACCACAAGATAATATCAAATTCATATGAGAAGCTATCAGCAACTTACAATGCTGTAAGTACTTAAGTCCTGGGCTTCATAGCCTAACCAACTATTAGGTTGTGGGCCGAGACCACCTTCAAATATGCCCAGCCACTTCTAGCACCCCATCCATCAGTGAAAAATATTGGAGAGCAAGAAAATTAATGACTTCATTGTCAGAAATCCAGCATTAACTAACAACAACAACTATTAGATGGTAGCTAATTTTTCCGTTAAACTAGCCACCACCTAATAGTTATCAGCTGTTACGTTGGCGAGAATAAGGTCAATAAATGGAAATTAATTGTTCTTTCACACTAGTGAAGTGTAAGACAAAGGTATGGAAAGGTAGAATCAGACTGATTCATGCCAGAATGTTGCCATGGTAGGTCAGTGGTTAGAGCAATTAGACAGGGACTAGAAGATCTGTAATTCAAATTCTGGCTATGGAATTGAATTTGTCAGTCTAATTTTACCTTTCTAATTACTCAGTTATTCATAACATTTTCTTTAAGACCTTCGTTATTGAACAGAGAAAGTGCTATTATTTTTCTAAATCATTGTTACATTCTCATATGTAATTGTTATTCATGTTATGATATTTAAATTGTATCCTCATTTAATTATGTTAAATAATTGTGAATGAATTCAGGAAAATTTTAAATTTATACAGTAATTTATAACTACCATATTTCATCACATAATTTTTGTACTTTTTATGCTTTCTGCTTAAAGCAAAAATCACATTGGGACCATAATGCGAAGAATAAATTATTTAAGACTGGCCATGTTAACTTTAAGCAACTAGTGTACAGTAATGAGTGTAAGAGCGAGACTAAGTGTATTGAAACATGCCCACTGTTCTCAGTTGAAAAGAAGGAAGGGGAAATAAAAGTGGCGCTGACACCACAATGCAAATCCCGCTCCAGTAAATAGTAACTTAAAAAGAAAATTTAAAAGAATAAAAATGTGACTGGGTTTATTGAATTAAGACTCCTTCATTATTTACAAAAGCATTTATGATACCATTGAATCGTATGTACTGTTTAACTAGAGTCAATATTTTTGGACTAATGAACAAGTCCTTACCTTGGCCTGGAAAAAAAGTTGTAATAGGTAATAATAAGTGAAGGCTGTTATGCGTGAACATTTAGTATACATAAGCACTCATTAAGATAACAATAGAAACAAGTGCCAGACACAATAGACTGATAGTTGAGAAAATTGGTTGACAGTTTTGACTTGGTGCGTGCTAATCAAATGGTTCATATCATTTGCTATGTCACATCTGCTAATGCCCGTACCATAGGTACTTGAACTAATTAGGATCATTGATAGCCACCATCTTGGTAGTCAGCAAACGGATGGCATCGACAATGAGGAATATATTACAATACGCTGCATATCCTGTATTCTCTTCCATGAACCTTATAGGCTGCAGTGGCGGCACATAATTTTTCAATATTTATCTATAATGAACATTGGAATGTTAATGCAGTCATTTGAAATAAAGGTGTAACCATTATGCAAGGGCCGCGATATGGTATTTTGTATGCTTAATCGTTTTGACAATCCATTTTTATGAGAAGATATTACTCTTCTTTTGGAATAAATAACTCAATTATTTTCTTAATTCAAACATTCAATTTGGATATACCATATTTTATCGTATAAGGCCCCCCCTCGCATATTTCCTTCCCCTATGATTTTTCACCACTAAAAATTATTTACCTATTAAACATCACATAATTCCCTCTCCTGGTTTGTTCTTATTGGAGCGGCCTTCAAATGACTTGATAATGAACAACAATCGACGCAGCGGTGCCTGTCACGGACAACAATGGACACATTTCTTGCCACAACATTACTCATATTACCATTGTCACAACGTATCGTAAAATTGAAATGTGAAGTTGCAGACGGGTTTCTAAGTCAGCTTGTTACAAGTCGTCATATTGTTACGAAGAGTTTTAAAAAAAAACTGGTATTTCATGTGCCATTAATGGTTCTGACGACATGTTGTGGAATAGTGAACATGAAGATGTATTATCTGAGCCAGATATTAATGAAAATAGTGATGATGGTGATGAAAGTGAGACCGCAGAATAGTCAGAGAAAATAAACAATGAAACAATACATTGTAGGCCCAATGAAACCGTGGTATGTATCCAGTTCATTCACAAATTACTGTATATCTACATAACGTTTACATAATACTACATGGTTTCCCTTCCTTTCTGAAGTCCTATAAGCACCGCTCGCACAATTCCCTTCCCAGTGTTTTCAAGCAAATTTTTCGATAAAAAAAAGGGGGGAATTACGAGATAAAATACAGTATTTTACAGGTTATGATTAAACTTATTGCGATTGACAGAAAAATCAAAAGCGTACTCTTCCTGAAATTCACATCTTAAATACATATGGTAGTTAAATTTTAGGTTATGAGAACATAGCTTTATAGACTTGCTTCTCTTCTTCCATTCTTTGGTAAATGTTTATAAATGAATAAAGCAAATGTTAATGCTTAAAATATAGCAAACATGTGCATTTTTCAACTAAGATGATAGACCTTGCTTGACTAGTGATCAATTGAAATAGAACTAGGCCCATTTATGAATACAACCAAAGGTAAAATTACAAACACTATGTGACGCAGCAATATTTAAGGAATAACAATGAACAGTGCCTTAAGAGATGTCACCCAGGGCATTAAGATTTGTGTAGACTGCTTCAGTAAGTGTGAAATACTGTTCAAAAAGGATTGTGTTTGCTGCAGAAACCATTTATGCATCACAGTGTTGCTTCATCATTGCTGCAGAAATGTTTGTATGCAAGAAAGTGTTTTAGTAGTTCAAACAAATAAAAGTAGGAATAGTCAGGGGTGTAATGAGCAATCAACAGCTTTCCATTCTTTATTTGCTAACGCTTCATGCATGGTCTTTGCAATATTTGATTTTGCATTATCATTTTTAATGTACATTCCTCATCTTAATGGCACTCATACAATAAATTTCAGTCAAACAAAAAATAGGCTAAAAAATATTGAGTCACAGAATTCTGGTTCACTTTTGGCAATTTCAAGATACAGGCCATATTTGCTGAATACTGACACAACCAAGTGATGCAAACCAAAGTGCACTTCCTACTGGGTTATGATGATCTGCATAGTTGCCTACTTCACCACTTCTTATTATAGTTAATTGGAATATTGGTATCTGGATGGAATTCCATTGACCATACTTAAGGAAATGAAATACAGATAAATTATTTTGCCAATAATTGGGATTTTTTTTAATACCATAACAATTTCTAGGACTAAGAAAAAAGAGTAGGCAAAAGCTTAAGTAAAGAAAATTCTTTTCTAGCGCTTGCAGTACTACCACAGTTTGCCAGGAGTAAACTTAGCATTGGCCCTGAAACTTTCTACGTCATTTTCCAACATAATGGAGTTCATTGAAAGGTTAGTATTAGAAAGTTGCTGATAATATTATTAAATGAGGTGGATTAGTGCCATAGCTTTAAGAACAAAGTTTCTAGTGCAATTTTAGCCAGAGTTTTTATAGGCCCAAAAAGGTTAATTTCTGTGTAAGCTTTCATTTGTGAGTTTTTAAAATGTGTATTAATGCATATATTCAAATTATGACTAAATAAACATGTCAAATAATGTTAACTACTAATGTCCATTGAAATGATTTTTAATCTGAAGACCTGCCTTAACATAAGTTTCATATAAATCACTCTGGGTTTTAAAATTAGATTAAGCACACACACACCCACACACGCACACATAGACACACACATGTTGTTGTTGTTGTTGTGTTTAACGCCCGCTTTTACTACTACAGCGCCGCAGGTGGTGACACTGATGATACATGGAATGAAGATGGAGACCGGTGGAATGAGATGGCAGGGGAAACCAGAGCACCCAGAGAAAACCCGCCCTGACGCCGCTTCGTCCACCACGAATACCACATGCGGGTCCCTGGGATCGATCCCAGGTCGCCTAGGTGGTAGGCGAGCGCGCTAACCGCTCGGCCACTGCTCTGCCACACACACATGTGACACACAGACACACACACACACTTTTCTAAAAATGCTTTTTATGCACACATTATACAGTAGCACTTCCATGTACTGTATAATAATATACAAACACAGACTCCAAACACTGAATATTATATTGAATAAAACATTACTAAGATAAGTGAAGTTTTTAGTTTCTAATTTGGGCTCATCTTTACAAACGTTCCCTTTCTGCCAGCCAGATTCAGAGTGTCCGAACCTACCTTCTGCACATGCGCCGGCAGTAGTTTCCCTACCTTCTGCGCATGCGCTGGCAGTACCGGCAGTAGTTTCACAATTACCCACTAGATTGCAGCACACGCTATTTCACATTGCCAACATTGCTTTTTACACTACACTAGTTTTCATTGCCAACACATTAAACACCGATATTTATTTGACACGTGCTTTATTTAACACGTGATGCAACCACCTGCAATCTGGCAGTAACATAACAATGACATACGCCGCTATCGCGTAGCGCAACTCCATACATTATTACTGGCTCGTTCTTTATTATTGGCTCGTTCTTTATTATTATATTATTATGAGCCGAAATGGATTTATTATTTTTTATCCATTATTATGGATTTGAGCCGAAATGCATTTATTATTATTTTTAATCCATTATTATGGATTATTATTATTATTATTATTATTATTATTATTATTATTATTATTATTATTATTATTATTATTATTATTATTATTATTATTATTATTATTATTATTATTATTATTATTATTATTATTATTATTATTATTATTATTATTATTATTATTATTATTATTATTATTATTATTATTATTAATAATAATAATATATTAGATTTATATTATATATATTATATTTAATACTATTATATTATTATATTTATATTATTTTTATTAATATTTAAATATTAAAATATAAATATTTATTTATAAATTTATATTAAAATATTATAAATATTTAATTATATTTAATACTATTATATTATTTTTATTAATTATCGTTCTTTTTTATTTATTGATTTTATTTATTTATTTATTTATTTTTTTTATTTTCGAGTGGAGAAAAAATCCATTTACGGAGCTTCTTCCTTGCACCAAGCACAATAGCATAATGACGACTCCCGCAAAAACATTCAAACTTACTGTTGGCAACAAAGTCCTAGGGACATTTTGCTGTTGGCAGCGTTGCATTAACACAGCAACTTCGACAACTTTTGTGACCATTCGTACACACTGCCGAATGGGACTTAGCCGAAATTCTGACCAACTCATCGCGGGAACCTTTCTAAAGATTATCCCTAATTTGTTCTTACTTTAGTACTCAACATATATTTTGTTTACATTATAAAAATCTTATATTAAATAGTCACAACTTTTAACTACTAACAAACAATTCATAGGTGATTTTGTGTTATACCTGAGATTAATCATGACAGATGCTTGTCTAGAAATGGTTTAAAATTAGGTGACACCTACTCTGCTATATGCAATTTACATAAACAACTGGCGGCGCCGTGGCCGAGCGGTTAGCGCGCTCGCCTACCACCTAGGCGGCCCGGGTTCGATCCCAGGGACCCGCATGTGGTATTCGTGGTGGACGAAGCGGCGTCAGGGCGGGTTTTCTCCGGGTGCTCCGGTTTCCCCCGCCATCTCATTCCACCGGTGCTCCATCTTCATGTATCATCAGTGTCACCGCCTGCGGTGCCGTAGTAGTAAAAGCGGGCGTTAAACACTACAACACTACAACATATACACAACACCTAGCTGTTTGCGCCTTAAGTCAAATTTTAATAGTAATAAACATAGGTAAAAAGAGAATAATCACATTTTCATCAAGTAAAACTTATATTTATATTTCTTTTCTTTACTTTTACCCTTATAATCACACAGAACACATAATATGCTGTGATATGAGATATATGAAATCTTAACCAAAATTTATGTTAAATGAGCTACATAAAGATAACATGTAAATTAAGTGGAAAATGATCATCCGGGCTTGTGAGCTGTGACCTAGTGGAAAATCTTCTTCCAGATGTTTGAAGCTGTTATTGTCGTTCTTCGCTTCTTGATGTCTCGTTGATACTTAAATGTCGTTGGTGACGTGGTGTTGCCCTTTGATGTGTTTCGCTCCGGCTAGTCAGCTTGAGATCTCTTACTTTTATCTCGGGTTTGCGTAGGTGTGATGGACAACCCAAGAAATCCTTTGCATATTATTTATTGCATTTTAAATATTTTCAGGAGCTATGCCGATTGTATATGTAGAGGAATCTCACTCACGTCCGCACAGCACAACCTGCCGTACTGGTCTCTGGTTGAGTAGTGACCAGACGCTTTCTCTCTTACCCACGCTAAGAAAACCGTTCTTTTTCAATTTGAATGTCATGACGTCATCTAAGAAAGCCTCGTATCCAAAATGCTATTTCCTTTTCCCGCAATTTAGAAATGTCCCTTTCTATTATAACATGTTCTTTTATGAATTTCAAATATATAATTACCTTTTTAGGATTAAACGATGTTTACTTTATATTTTATTAAATATATCGCGCGACTTTTAAGGTTTTCAGACCTGACTTTCGAACGTGTATTTAAACTATGTAGTATGACGTCATGACTCGTTAATTTCAAACCAATAATGCGTTTATAGTACAAATTTAACGACTATTATTTTCTCATATCTTGCTCACCTTACAACACTTCCTGCTCTATTATCTATTTATGTTATTACTTAACACTTATCGCAAATCTCACATCCGGCAATTAAATTAAAACGTGTCTTTATCAAGCCCATTCGATCGGAAATCTAAATTTCGGTATCAAATGCCCCCATTTATGTTATTTTATTATTTCATAATAAAATAATGTAAATGTCTTGCCCGAAAGAAAAATTAAAAATTACTCCTGTATTTTGAATAATCGGCAACACTCCCATTATATACAATTTTCAATTACACTGTTTTGAAATTGGTTATTAACATATTTTCTCATTAATCTTTTAACATGACAAACAATTGTACACTTGACTAAACATTAATCCTTAAATACTAATTACAATATGTTATGGTTTCTTCTGTGAAGCTTTTATATAAAGGTTAAATTTCAAGAGTCTTTCTTTATACTTCCTTCTTTTAGTTCATGTTTGCTCACTTCGCTCTCACTATCACTTGCACTGTGATTTTTTTTTTCACTTTTGTTATTGTAACACATATCTTTACTAGATCCTTTAAGCACTAAAATGTACATATATTTATATAAATCCATTACACTCTTCAGACAAGTTCTTTCTTTGTCTTGCTGTGATAACTATCTATACATCTAAATATTTTAACAAATGTTTACAAATTAAATATTCTGTTTTCTCTCTATGCGGAGATGAACATTTTAACAATCTTTCTGAAGCTGTTATTGTGAGCTCTATACAATATATTTAAGCTCTTTGTAGTAGATAGCAATTCACATTCTGCATTTTTCATGAATATGTAAGTACCTGACCAATATATGATTTTCAAGTAAGCTAACATTTACATTTTATCTCAAAGCTGATTGGGCGCCAATAGACAAATGACACTTCCAATTTTTTTTTACATTAAATCAAGGTTGCAAGGCACCACACGGTTTCTTGTATGGTCGAAGGAGTTGTTTATGCCATCTTCCCAGACATTTTTCATTTTTAACATCTTTTAATTCATAGGTATGATAACCAAATTTTGATATAATTTCTGCAGGACCTTTATATAACAATTCCATCCTTTTGTTCCTACCTCGCAATGCACTTGATAACTTATGGTCTTTAACTAGTACCCAATCGCCTATCTTAGGTTCCCATCTATGTTTTCTACTCTTTTTCTTTAATTTTCGCTTCTCTGCCTTTTTCTTGATTCGTTCAAAAGCAATTTTCGCTCTTTCTTCCTCACTTAACTGAATGTCATTAATTTTCAGTGTTTTTGGTACCCCGATCAATATTGGTTCTGGTTCAATTCCTAACATTAATTTTATTGGTGCAAACCCAGTAGTTACATTAATGGTGTGATTGATAATCGTTTCTATCAATGGACAATATTTCACCCAATCCTTATGATTATGATGTGTAAGTACACGTAAATAAATTCCTATATCTCGGAGGACACGTTCTGTTGGATTCCCTGATGGAAAGTATGAGGAACAATGATATAACTTTCTCGTATCTAATGTCACCCTAATCTTTCCATTGGCCTTATTTACAATACATAGGGGATTCACAAATTCTAAATTCGAAATCTCAATAACCTCATCTTCTAACATTGACTTTATAACTGCATCTACCTCTTCTTTTATTGTACTAGGGATTGCTCTCGCTTTATGTGTAAAAGGTTTGATGGGTATCATCTCAAACGAATGAGTATAAATATTACATTTACCAGGTTTCTCAGAGAATACTTCTTTATTTCGGATTAATATTTCAAACAGTTTATCCCTCTGTTGTTCATTTAGTTGATCAGCCTGAGTTACTTTTTCCCTCAACAATTCTTCTAAGTCTTCACTACTCTCCCTATCATAGTACCTAGTTGCGTCAGAAAACCTCAAATTGTCTATGAAATCATTTTTATCCCATTCTACATTTTCTTTATTATCGATACTGTACTCTTTGACATTTACTTCAGTTAATTCCATAGCCCCTACTTTAACATATTCTACAAAGAATGTATCCCCTTGGATTTCTTCTTCCTCTTTTTCTCTTACAATAGTTTCTGAACTACTATCTTCCACAAAAGGCACTATAATGGTCTCATCTTCAACTTTCATTTCTAGAATCATGTTTTTAAAATTCACCACAGCTTCCCAGGCATAAAGACAATCACAACCTATTATAATATCTGTCACAAGTCTTCCTACAATCAGAAATAAAATTCCTAGTATTCTCCCATTTATTTCAATATTTATCATTGCTTGAAATTTTACTCTCTCTTTTCGTTTTCCCACAGCTAGCGAGCAATATATCCCATTAACTGGTAAAGACATTACTTTAAAACCACTACTTTGTAAATTATCATAAAAATTTTGTGAGCATACTGTGCTATTTGATCCCGTATCTATAATTGCATTGTATTGTTTTCCATTTACTCCAATTTTGATTTTAGGTGGATCTCCTACTTTTTCGTTTTCGTCCATTCTATTTTTCCATTCTCTTTTCTTTTGTATCATCATTTGCCTTCCAGGACTATTTATTTCCGAGTACTTATCACAATCATTACTAGGATACCCAGTTCTCACTGAAGGCGCGTTTGACCGGGTCTGGCGTTTCCCTGATTTTTAGGTATTGCTCCTGTACTATTTCCCGAATTGTTACTTCTGTTTTCCTGCATTAAATCGGGGTTACTTCCTACCATGTTTTTGACCGTGTTAATGGCCTCGACCATTTCCGCATTTTCGGGGGAATTTCGTCCATTAGAATACCTTTCTTCCTGTCTTGGTGACCTCGGTCTAAACTCATTATCTCCGTTTGTCCAATACCCATCATTTGAATTTCTACTATGTCCAAAATAACGTCCCCGTCTACCTCGATCAAATCTATTTGTATTCATATAATTCACCCTTATATTTCTTCCCCTTTGATTACCATTTCTATTTTGGTGACGCCCTTCCTGGTTATATCTACCTTGATTTTCCCACCGGAATGATTCCATCCTTGGTACTGGTCCTTTATATCTTTCCCTAATCTCACTTCTATTCTGATAATACTGTGCCCCTTGCCCGAAAGAATTTACAGTTTCGTTTCCTTCATATTTATTTCCAAATGCGTGTTTTGGCTTATTGACTTCTAAGGCTGATAATAATTCGATCATAGCTGCAATGCTATCGGGTCGGGCTATGATTAGGTAGTGTTGAAGCGTTTCCGGAAAATGTGGAGTAACTATATTTATTAGATCTTTTTCATCTAAGGGAGGATCCAACGTCTTCGATTTTCTCGCTATTCTCATAAAATAGTTTACCATCGATTCCTCCGATCTAGGATTAAACTTTCCATTGCTTAATTCAACTCTAATATTAGCCTGCCTACTAGCTCCCCAATATCTGGTTAAAAAGATGTTCCTAAAGGTCCTGTAATCATTATTGTTACCCATAGAAAGGCCTAGCCAATTGGCAGCATTACCCTTTAGGCATTTTCTTACTATCACCATCTTGTACTCCTCTGGTATACGTTTCACCGTGAAGTACTCTTGTAACCCTTCTAAAAAGGCTTTAGGATCATCTGAATCTTCATTTTCAAAAACTGGAGGTGTCATTTCATTTAAGACATGGTTAGGCCAATGTAAATTTGAATTGTCACCTGTCCCTGAACTATTTCTGAGATCAGAATGGGAATTACTGTTATCCCTATTTTGCATCGAAATGTCAGCTGATACACCTGGTATTGCCTCGTTTCTTGCAACTTCATTACTAAGATTGTTGTGATTACATGCATTTTCATTTAATTTCAAATTTTCTAAGGCCTCTTTTACCTGGGTAATTTCTGTTACTACCCCTTTTATTTGGTCTGTAACGTCCTCCAAATTTCTAGCCTGCCTTTCACTTTCTACATCAGATCTTTCCATTCTAACTTTACACCCCTGTAACTCTTCTCTAATTTCTTCCCTGTCTTTATCTAACCTTTGTACTACCTCTTCCCTTTGTTTGTCTAATTTATATGTTACTCTTTCCCTTTCTTTCTCTAATTTTTCACTCACTTGTTGACCTAATTTCTTTTCAGAATTCTTTACTTCTTGCCTTATTGTCTCTAATTCTCCCTTAACCTGTTCTCTATTTTCTTTGACTTCACTACTGACTTTATTAATTTCCTCCCTAACTTCTTCCCTAAAGGTTTCGAAAGCTCTCTTCTGATTTTCCAATTGCATTCCCAATTCCTGTTGTCCCTTCTCTAATTTCTGTCCTAACTCTTTACTATTTTCATCTATCTTTTGACTTAACTCTGTACTCATCTTTTTCATTATCTTTTGAAACATATTCTCTATTTCTGACATAATTGCTGGCCTTTCTGAATTACTACTAAACATTTCTGAGCTACCTCTAGGTGTTTCTCTACTGTTCTGATCTTCTAATTCTTGGCATATTCTGCTACCAATTACATTCTGACTATATTCTTCCATCCTACTTACACTTTTCTCAATTTCCGGACTCTCAAAACCTAGAAAATCGCTATCACTGTCTTCCATTTCTAAACTATTTACATGTGTTTTTCTACTCACCAAAATTTTCAATATTTTCACTATTTCACTTTAACTGCACTTAAACTTGTTCACTACACGTTTCACAGATGTTGACACGCTGGGCACCTTCTTGTCTGCTGGTTCGATGCTGGCTCGGTCGTCTTGGGGTTGGTCCATTCTTTCGACGCTACACGTTAGGTCACCTTCTTGTTTGCTGGTTCTATGCTGGCTTGGTCGTCTTGGGGTTGGTCCATTCTTTCGACGCCACACGTTGGGATGCCATTTGAAGCTAAAAATCGTTGATGATTGATACTTTATTTCTCGTTGGGTTCTCGTTCACGTCGGATCGCCATTTGTGGCGGAAAAATTAATGCTGTTGGTTTATACTTTATTGTTTTTCTCGACGCCACATTTCGTGAGTTATGCCGACTCAATATGTAGAGGAATCTCACTCACGTCCGCACAGCACAACCTGCCGTACTGGTCTCTGGTTGAGTAGTGACCAGACGCTTTCTCTCTTACCCACGCTAAGAAAACCGTTCTTTTTCAATTTGAATGTCATGACGTCATCTAAGAAAGCCTCGTATCCAAAATGCTATTTCCTTTTCCCGCAATTTAGAAATGTCCCTTTCTATTATAACATGTTCTTTTATGAATTTCGAATACATAATTACCTTTTTAGGATTAAACGATGTTTACTTTATATTTTATTAAATATGTCGCGCGACTTTTAAGGTTTTCAGACCTGACTTTCGAACGTGTATTTAAACTATGTAGTATGACGTCATGACTCGTTAATTTCAAACCAATAATGCGTTTATACTACAAATTTAACGACTATTATTTTCTCATATCTTGCTCACCTTACAACACTTCCTGCTCTATTATCTATTTATGTTATTACTTAACACTTATCGCAAATCTCACATCCGGCAATTAAATTAAAACGTGTCTTTATCAAGCCCATTCGATCGGAAATCTAAATTTCGGTATCATGTTTCGTCTGAAGCTGCATCGAACACCTTCAGTGGTGTGGCCGTAGTACTCTGCTAGTCCTAGCGACAACTAGCAGAGAACTATAACCAGACCATTGAAGATGTTTGATTCAGCTTCAGAGGAAACGTCTGGAAAGAGATTTTCCACTGGAACACGGCCCACAAACCCAGATAATTATTTTCTATTTAATAACACCAGCCATGAAAGCTTACGCAGATTGAACAGGTAAATCGATCGTATAGTAAAACTAAAACAGGTCTACACAAATAAAATATAATTAAATTTACTATAAATAATCAGTTCACTGAAATCAATATCTAGAACAGATTCTAAAGTAAGAACAAATTAGAAACTAAAAACTTCACTTATCTTAGTTTGTGGAAAAAGAACGTGCAACATTCCTAAGATAAGTGAAGTTTTTAGTTTCTAATTTGTTCTTTCTTTAAAATCTTGTTGCTTCACTGTTAATAGCTTCAATTTTCCTTATCTAGAACAGATAATTCAAATATATTCTGATTCATTTACCAAACAAAAAAGAGAATTAAAATAGTATTCCATTAAACAAATACAAGTGTTAAAATATAATATCTGCATAGTTATATGATCAGAACATGGAATAAATAATTTCATACCTTCAATATATATATATATTTAAACATATAAAATAAATCTGAAATTTTAATGTACTAGTTAAATAAATTCCAGATACTCGTTCACTGTATAAAACTCAAAAAATGTTTTAAAATGAATTTATTCTTGATTTAATTTTTTTAACCTCAAAAACATTCAAAAATAATATTTCAGAAACAGATGCAACAAAAAAGTAATTTTCTTACTGTGCCAGGTTCGATTCCCGGTTGGGGGAAGGATTTTTCTCTAGTCAAGATTATTCCCCATCCTCCTCAGAGTCTGAAGTATGAATGATACTGTGAATGTGTATGTGTGTGAATTTAATGCATAAAAATCCTAAAGACTCAAAACCCACTGTTAAACGAGTAACACCATTGCCGATAGGCAAGACAATATGGCCATTGGTGTTGAAGGTGAGATATAAATGGAATGTCAAAAAGAAAAAGGGTAATTTGACATCAATTATTGTACATTTTAACCAGCACTCCATTCTTCCTGCAGAAAAAATACAGGTATTTTTAAGATATATAGTTTATGTATTTTTTGCAGAATTAATCATTTACAAGATATTCAGTGTTGTAGCTTAAAGTTTTCCACAATTGAAGGGTTAAATGGCCTGTATTATGCTTTATATGAGCCCATGCACAAAGTATGTAATATTATAGCTGCATAGAATTATCTACTTACTTTCGTAAACTATTTATCATGATAAACAGACGTTAAATAGAGAAGTAATAATTTGAATAATAGGTATGAAAATGGATCGTAATGGGTAGAGAAAACCATGTGACTGTTTCACATCCACTAGTTTTATTTTCTTCAGCATTGCTAATTCCCACTTCAGTTTCTGTTTCTAACCTTTGTCCTTTATGTAATTTAACTTGTGCATTCTATCCTTCCAGGTGCGTTTCTGTGAATAAAACACAGGAAGTGACAGGACTCAGCAGAGAAAAAGCTGCAAGAATTTATTTAGCTCTTAACCATGCTGCAGATAACAGAGAAGACACGTAGAAACTGGCATGTCCTCTAACAATAATAATAATTATGATTATTACTATTTGTATATATGTACACAATTTAGATGTCAAGATGTTATATAGAATGCAAATTAATTTTTTAATAATGTATGAAAAAGATTTACTATTATACAATATTGTGTTCATTTTAGCCATCATTTTTATATGTTCACTTTCTGTTTTTTGAAATTATATGAATGAATTATGTAACAATTATGTGAAATATAGCTTTTATGTAAGTGGTTATCATAAAATTTGACTATGTACACATCATTTCTAGTCTTTTTACATATTAGAAGGCAGTGCAGAGCTTTCAGTTAGTTTATGGTAAGTCTGGAGGTAGTGATACTAACAAAGGATTGGAGATATTACTTGCAATTTAGATTAACAAACTTTGTAATTAATCATTATGTTAAGTTTCAGGTGCTTTGTCTTACTTTGTAAATAATATAGCATTGTTAAGTTGTTGTAGTGGGTTTTCAAAAGCTGGAGTACCCTTGTATATTCTGAATCTTATGGTTTGCAAAAAGGCACTGAGTTTTACTAAATAAGACTACCAAACTCGAAAGTAACTTCTGATTTATTCACCACAAATTTGGTAAAACCATATATCTCACTGACTTTTGATCACAAATTTAATATTCTGACAAAATTACTCCTTCAGCTTCCTTTTAATTTACCTCTTTATTTTCTCTTTCTCTACTTTACATCCGTGATGGTCTTATATACTCAAATTATCACAATCACACTTAAAAATTCTGTTCTTACACCAGGAATTAAAAACTGGCTAGAAGGTACTGCTTCCTAGCTACATGACATTAGCTCATGGAATATTAAACATCAGGAATGCTTCCCATACAGAAGCTCGGCATTTAGGTTGTATAGGGTTCCATGCCAATGGCACACTGCTCCCCCCTCAGTACTGGTTGCCCCAACCAATGCCACCAGCATGTTCCTTCGGGGCAGCCACTGGATGTGGTACACTGCATCACTGATCCTCCCTTCCTCCAAGTGCAGGCCTTGTTCTTTGTCGTTGGAAGGCACCTCACCATCCAGGTGTGTTTGATGGGTCATCTTATACCCACAGCACATGACCTCTGAGCTCTCCTAGTGTGCCTTCACAGACACCTTGCTCTTGACGGGCCTAAATATAACCCCTTCAGGGGTTACCCTGCAGACCCCAGCAAGTTCGCTGAGGCTTCATAGCGTTACCTCATCATGTCCAACTCGCAGAATGCTCCTGTCAACGTCTATTATCGCCTCCTAACTACTAAGACATCCAAACCCATTACCATCTCCTCAGCCACCCTTACGACGAACATCCACAGACTTGTAGTGCTCTGCCGCAAGGTTAGCTCCAGCAAGGCCTCCTCCTCCACAAGCAAGCCCTCCACCACATCAGGTCGCATCACAGTCACGGCTGTATCCATGTCCACCAATATCTGTTACCGCCTCCCTCGTATCCATCTGTCTGCGATGATGTTGCCCTTTCTTCTTCACAAGCGAGCAGCAACACTCAAGGGATCAGCCATGATAGCTCCAACATACCCCTTCTTATACCAGTACCTAGTTGCTTTCCATTTGCTCATCAACCGGGTGTGGACAGTTTCTCACTGGATGTCTTGCTTGGTATGAGACACTGACTCAGCGTCATGCACGCCATTCAACAAGCTCTTTTCTTGCACAAAGTTCACAACCAAGATTTAAAAATTGGCTAGAAGTTACTGCCTCCTAGCAAGCCCATGGAACATTAAATATCAGGAATGCTTTCCCCATGGAAGCTTAGCATTTAGGTTGTATAGGTGTTATATTATTATATGCATTATATACATACTACACCCTATTTACACTTTCTTGATCTAAAATATGTCTTCATTAATGTGAATCTGAAGTTATATAGAACACTTTCTTAGATATTTTGTGGTCTATACGGTTACAAACAACAAGATGTACCATTTATATCTCTCTATGGTACTCGATGGTGATTAATGTAGATCATGTGAGTTTTAATTTTGTTATTCTATATGAATATTTGAATTCTGTTTCATACATGAATATATTTAACAAATAAACAAATACAATATTTCGCATTAACCTCAACCTAAATGACTATAAAATAAATTTAAACAATTTTTTAACCATTTTAACAGGAGATAAATCCCTAACAAAAACTTTTGTGTAACTTTTAATTTTGCGTAAATAACCAATGTTTACTTGTACAATAGCTACTCTGAAGCTAAAAATTATCTGTTTAAAATTTGCATAACGTTTCATTCAAGAATAGCTGAGGTAGTTACTATGAAATTTGATGTAGGTCTCAATTAAAGAATAGGTTATATGATTTGTTAATTGCTGCTCCAAACGAGAGATTAAAGTGAAATATAACATCTAAATATTCCACATATTACCGAGTTTTGTAAAGTATGTTACAGCAATGCTGATAAGCTCAATTTTTCTGACAAGTTTTGTTATTTACCATGTTTTTATATTAAGAATATTTAGCAGATTAATACTAATTTTGTTGGGGTGTACTAGCCAGTTGTTTGATAAATTGTGTGTTTGGTTTCCATGGGGAACAATGTATTAAAAAACATAAGTTTCTTGCTTCTCACATTGCTGAGAGAAAGAATGAATAATCCCCACTAAATAATATGAACAGAACTGCAGTTCTGTAGGTACTATACATGATGTTAATGAATTACTCGAAATAGTTCCAGAGACTATACATATGATGATATAAGTAATTTGAGATAGGCATAGTCTTTGGCTAAATTGAAAAAGGTACATGGTGTTAAATGTATTAATGTCAAATGCTGATAAGTCAGTGTTAAAACAAACAAAAAATTGGCATAGAATGTTCTTAAAACTACTGCTTGAATATAGAAATAATGATTTTCAATGTTCTCAAGATTTAATGCCACAAAAATCTCTCAAATTAATCACTTGATAACGTGACGCAAAATATAAATTAGCTGCTTTCTTGCATAATGCAGCCTACTCTTGAAGTGTGTCTTTAACTGCTCTTGTGGCTTAATTTGTAACATCAAAAGCTGATACCCATAGTCATGGGTTTGTTTCCTGTCGAAATTTAGTGCCCCCCTGTTTCTTTTCTTTTTTATTCTGTACAAAAAAAAAGTGCTGCAATATGTATATTCAGGACACAATTCTGATTGGCCAGTGCATTAACACTACCACAATTTCCTTGATTTAGCTCACTGAAGTTAGCATGCTGAGAATTGTCTATGAGACAACATTGTACACCTTCTCTGAACTTGCAGATATGCACCTTGTTTATGTTGAAATAAGAAACACCAAACAGGTGCTGCAGCACTGTACAGGGAATGGTATCCTTATAGGTGCCAACCACATCACTCCATGTTCCAGTCCATTGATAAGCATTTGCAAGAGTAAGGAATATTCAAGGTAAACAAGGGTGATGTTGATGTTACATGAACTCAATGCACTGTGCAATTTGAGAAGATTGCTCTGCAAAGAATTGAGGAAGAGATATCTACCAGCACACAAGCTATTGTAGATGTACTGGGCACTAACCTGTTAGCATATTGTAATCTTACACTTGGATTCTGAATCCTAACAGAATGATTATTTCACTTACAAATATTTTTGGATACAATGTAATGCAATGCAATGTATTCAGCTTCAATGTAAATAAGCAAAATACAAAAGATACAAAAGGTTGTTGGATTTTTAATGGTTTGTTCTAGATTTGTTATTTTAAAAAAATAAAACTGCATGTTTCACTTCTACACCCGTTATTGGTACTACTTTGACTTTTTTCCCATTCCAATTACACTACTAAAAAATCTGATGTGTTGCACTCATATGACTTTCTCTACTCTTGTAGTAATCATTCTTACAATCTCTTATTCCTGTATTTTCTTTGTGTTAGTTGAGATAAACATTTGTAGAAATTGTCTAATTGCTTATTTCCTTATAGGTGCAAGGAGAATATGTAGAATACAGTTGGCTCTGAGCGATAGTAAAATATTTTAAAGCTTTGAGATCCCATTCTCTTTGCATGCTTAACATACCAAGGAAAACAGCGGTTGCAGCCTTCCAACTACTGACAAATCACGACTGCTTAGCAAGTCATCTCTATAGAATAGGTATCTCAGCTTCACCAATATGTGTCCTGTGTAACGATCCAGCAGAAATGAACGAAGACCACTTGAAGACCTGTGAAGCATTAAGATCAGAAGAAACTACAGTTCAAAAGTATTGGAAAGCACGAATGCTAATGGCTTCATTGCTAGATGCAAGGCACTAGAAAACAACAACAACAACATACAAAAAATGAACAACGATGTTACATTTCATGAAAGTTGTATATGTTTTCCGAAACACACAAATAACAAGGAATATCTCCAAATGGTTCACTCTACAAAAAAATGTATTCAGGCATAAATTGTGTATTTATGGCAACAAACTTACTGTTGGTGTTTTTAAACACACAAGCCGTGTGTGGGCAATGTTTAAGAGGTAGAACTGGAACTTAATTGTCTCTGATGTGAGACTACCTTTGTGGTTTACCAGGAGAAATATGAACTGGCTTGAGAATTTAATGCCATTCTGGCAGTTTGTCACAATAGCTCAGTGGTTAGAGCGTCCGCCCGGCAAGCGGAAGGTCTGTGGTTCAAATCCCAGTTGTGGCATTGAATTTTTAAGTTCCAGTTCAACCTCTTATAAATTGTGTGTTTCAGCAAGATCTACATTTTTTGTACAGCAAGAGTTTGTCTATCTCTTATGGTTTACCAGTTATTCAAAAGTCATCCAGAGTAAACAGGACTACATAGGCTATAGCCAGAAAATTCAAAATATACATTTCATTTGTCATACAAATATCTTAAACTGATGGTATTTTAATCAAAATTGTTAGAGCCATTTTCAAGAAAATCAAAATTTTTGAAAAATGTTCCATGTAAAGGGTAGTATAGGGTGGGCTATTTTCTTCAAAACCATCATGTCGCATTCTTGAAAGACATTAAACTTAAATGCCAACTTTAGTTTTTAGTCGACTTTTCGTTTTTGAGTTATGCTGTCCACAGACAGACAGACATGCACACGCACACGCGTGTATGTTTGGGGGGCCTCAAAACATATATTTCCGCTGAAATCTCGACATCAAATTTCTGGATGGAATACAATACTTCATCTACTTACCTGTAGAGAAAGTAAAAAAGTATTTGGATTATCTCAAGAGCAGATTGTTTACTTTTTAGTTACAGTGATACCCTTTAAAACATTTGGTTACATATGTAACAAATTTAACTTCACCCATTTCATAGTAAAAACCTGCAAGCCTAATTCCAGAAGATTTTGGCCATCAGGTACAATTTTGTAAATGGACTTTGCTTCACCATCCTGAATTCTTTTCATCGGTATTGTTTACTGATGAGCCCTTGTTCTCCAGGTATGGTCTATTTTTCAAGTCAAGAACTATGTGGGACTATGTCAATCCAAATGCTGTTGTGGAGAAGAGTTGCCAGTAAGCATTTTCTGTGAAGATATGTTTCATAATCATTTAGAGATAACATTTGCCCTATCTACTTACCCCTCGGTTAAATGAACATGTTATATTTAACATTTTACCTGTGGTTTTAGATGTACCTCTCCATATTCATCATTGCTATGGCATGATGGAACTCTGCCCCATTTCTCCTGGCTGCGCAAGAGCATTTGAACCAAGTTTATGCTGTCGGATTGACCAAAAAGAGGAGTCCAACAGTTAAGATTACCAGATTATTTTATGGAAGTATAGGACACAATGGTAAAAAATGTAGGACATCAGTCAATGCAATACTTTGCAAAAATAATGTAAAAAGTTTTAATTTAAATGCTGTTTATATATACTTACATATTTGATACATGTGTCTATATTATTTTGTATATCAATGTATAATTATATATAATCATTTCATGCAATTTATATACACCCACAGGTATATCGGGCCCTAATGATCTAGCTGTTGACGGACCCTTAAACCCAACTCACTCACTCATACACCACAAGTATATACATTTATATTTTGTTAAAACTCTAGAACATAAAATGTTAAATGTGATCACTTTTTCCTGCCTGGAAACACTTATACTTTAACGACAATAATTGAATTAGGATTTTGGTTTTGGTATTTCGCCTTGTAACAAGAACACTATAAATTAACTGTTAATTTTCAACTTCCTTATTCTTTGATAACCAAACAGCAAATGGAAGAATGAGAGTAAAGCATCATTTTGTTTTGCCTCTACAGAACACCAACCATTTGTCTCGAGAGTGCAAATCCTGGATTGCCCAACTCTCATTTATTGTTACTAATGCATGAGTATGCTCTTTGACTGTAGCCAGTGTAGACATGTTGCCATAGCAAGTTGCAGTTGCTGCCAATAACCAATTATTCCCAGTTACCAGTTCATTGTTTAGCAATCACTGCTTGTTTCTGAACATTTCTGAAATTTTCAAAAATTCCCTCCAGATGCTGGACAAATGGTTAAAATGTAGGGTATGTTTGAGAATTTCCAGATGTCAGGTAACCCCACCAACAGTAGCTAGGCCAAGCACACTCTGCTAGCCTTAATCCAATTGATTTCTTTTTTGGAGTCACCTACTATCTCAGAAGAAGACTTACTTGCCTGAATAATAGCGTCATGTAATGTTATTCAACACACACCAGAAATCTTGGATAGAGTATGACAATAGTTAATTCGCCATGTCAGCTTTGCCATGAAAATTCAGGTCAAGCAGTTCCTATGAAATTGCCATAAAAACTTGAGTGTTCTCATATTTTTATTCTCTTTTACCCGTAATTCACTTCTATTTTGAAGTACAGCATATGAAAGTATTAAGCTGGATTCAACTTTTTGTTAGCAAGGATTGTAATTAATTGTATGATATGTTGAAATAAAAATGCAGAACTTAAAATCTAGACAAAAACTGCATTAATATGCTTTACTCAAAAGAAAATTTAAAACAAAAGTGGTGTGTTAGACTTAAATTCGAGAATGATGACAACCTTTCCCCAACCAAACGCTAATGTTATAGCCATTGAACCAGAGAAATATGTTCTAAAAGTCCCTTCATTTCCGTCTGTTGGTCTCTCGAATGATTGAGATCATTAGCCAGTGGTATGCTGTCACTTTAGAGACAGCTGTAACTTGTAAATTGGAACAAATAGGCCATGTCTCCTATCTCAGATTACTTGTTTAAAACATCTGCAGATTCTCTGAATATATTTTGATGTGTTGTTCATCAACAACTGTATAAAATTTCAGTGGTCTACCTATAGTAGTTTGCTGAAGATTGATACATTTTTTTGGAAATATCAAATTAATTACCTACTCATATTGTACCAACTTCAGCCACTAACAAGCTTTTTTCAAACTCAACCCAAAAAAAAGGTTCCTTATGCGTTATGTTTTGCATAAAATAGTACATTTTTACAAGACACTGCTTGTAAGCTAATCTTAAGTTTGTACCAAATATAGCCAAATTTGAAATGTATCAACAAACGTTCTTCAAATTCTTATTAATAAACTTTCAGCTCTGCATGTTAAATGTTGTAATCATTTCAACCAAATATAAATATGTGAATAAATTTTCTTTAAACCGAGTTCTCTTCTACAATTTGTGAATGGATAAATCAGTGCTAATAGATGTTAACAGCAACCATACCGTTAGGTCAGAGTCAGAAGGAACTACAAAGCATTTGTTTTACACCCAGCCCAGATCACAGTACACTGTCTGTTTCACTGGTAGGTTTCCACTCTAAAAATCATGCATTACTTGCTCAGAGTATAGCCCAGAAGTTAGGTAAAATGCCTTTTCTTTTGGTTGGATGTGTTGCAAAGTTAAATAGAGAGGAACATCCTTCTGTACATTTATGGATGGTAGGGTCAGTTTTTTTCGAAATTTGGTTTCTGTTTGAGAGGTAGAATCGGAACTGCAAAATTCAGTGCCACAGCTGGGATTTGAAGCACACACCTGCTGCTTTATGTGTGGCTGCTCTAACCATAACTTGTCAGTATCACATTGAATTCTCCAACCGATTCGTATTTTTCCCAATAGACTACAAAGGGAATCTCACATCAGAGATAAATAACCTAAGGGCGACTTACAACACTAGCAGTAAGTATGTTGACATGAATAAATAATAATTGGCTTCTGTCACTTATTTTAAAGTTTAAAGCCTTTTTCACACTTTTTTCACTTTTTTCTGTGATTATTTACACATTTTAAAAAGCACATCAAGAATTTTAATGTAAGAAAGTGAAAAATGTTATATAAATACTGAAGTGATATATTTACTTCACAAAAATATATATTGACAATCTTTTCCCTATAAATAAATGTATTTATTTGTTTTCAAGCAGTTGAAAACTTAGGTTCCCAAACTATTCCATTAAGCTCTTTAAATAGCAGAACCTATAACCAAACAAAATAAGTGCCAGGAAAGAGATCCTTAGAGGGAAGGAAGTAGGTCAGGTGTCTTGAGCTATTGTTCTTTACATGCCTCTTCTGGCACTGACAATACACAGGTTTCTTCTTTTCTCTCCTGTTTTCAAAGAAATAAGGTGTCTAATTCAGAGAAAGGAAGAAAATAAATTCCCTTAAAAGGTAAAATAATTATATAAATAAACTGTTAGTCTGCTGCTGCACTTGTTATAGCCAACTCGAGTGTTTGTGCTGATTTATCAAAACAAAAGTTAGTTCATGTTGAGTAGTAAATTACCCGGCTTTGTTTGCTAAGTGTTCAGACACACTGCCTACCCATGGAACAATGGCCTTTTGCAAACCCTGTGAAAAATCTATTAAGTATAAAACAAAATTATAACTCAACATATTGAGATAGGCAAAACACAAGTGTAGGATTTTTAAAATTGGCATGCCTAAAACCACTTGAAGTCAACAATTGCAACACCTAGCAGACAATCTCTGATTTGCCTGGACCTATGCAAGCTTCTTTGGACTGAGGAATTCATTCTGGAAAATGGAAAACCAGTCCCTTAGAACATCTCTGGAGAAATACACTAAAGAAGAGATTCCATCAGAATCTGTATTAAGAAAAACTTACTTGAATGTCTGTAGAAGAAAAGGCCCTGCAGAAGATTGGAAACAAGAGTTGCAGAAAAGTAAATCTGTATCTCCATTGATGAAATAACATGCAGAGAGACAATTATTTGACCACCATCATCATCATCAGCACCACCACCATCAGCAGCACCAGCACCACCACCACCATCATCATCATCATCATCATCATCATCATCGTCATCGTCATCGTCGTTATAACTGTGGATGCAGTGTAAAGTGATCCTTCACAATAGAAGAGATGATGAGAGCAAATAGTTCCATAGTGACACAGTTATTTATCAATTTCTTAATGCTACTCTAGCCACATGAAATATGGCATGATGATGTCCTGCTTTTTGTAACTGATGGAGTACCTTATGTGAAAACGGTGGCAAAAGCCTTGAAAGTTCTCTTCCCGAAAATACTGTATCTTGCATGTTTAGTCCATAGATTACATAGAATTGTTGAAGTAAGAAGTTTGTATCCTGTTGTGGACAAGTTAGGTTTTAATGCCTAAAAGGTCTATCATGGGTTCTTACACATGGCACCAGAGTTCATTTTACCCCCACAGGCTGCTCTCATCATGTAGAAACCTGGATCTCTGCAGCCATATAGTACAGCAGCAATTTGGGCAAGATATTTGAGTTATTTGATGCCCTATCAGAAGATAAAGCTGCTTGAGTTTGTTAGATAAGTTGTACAATGAAGAACTCGGTAACGATCTGGTGTTTATAGTAGCACATTATAGTGTGCTACTAGAAGCAATCTTGAAGTGAAAAAAGGTGATATGTAGTATCATCCACGGCAGATTCTTTGAAGATTCAATAAATCAATTGCTGCAAGAACCAGGAGAGAAAGGAAAAACTATGTTTTGTGATTGCTAATGTAGCCCTAGAGAAACTTTGGAATATTTGTGAAGTCCTGTAAGCTGTAAAGACTATTGTAACTTATAAGAGTTCTTCCAAAATAGCTTGTTTTAAATATTGTAACAAATATCTCACACAGTTACCTTTAATTATTTATTTCCTTTGCTTTACAAAACTGCTCTCAAATGACATATAAAACAAGCACAATTTTATTTTACTATTTGAACCTAAATGCTTTATAAAAACTTGCAAGAACTCTTTTAACAACATGACAACAGCTATAGAATCTTAAAACTAATGAATGCTTCCAGGATTCCTCATCGCATGGCGTTGAGCGTTGCATAGCTCTATTCTAACATCACATTGCTCCACCCTCATGGCTGGTCATCCCAACCTGCGCTGCTGGCATCTTTCCTCAGGACAATCTCTGAATACGGCAGACTGCATCGCCAATCCTCTTTTCCACTTAATGCTGGCCTTGTTCCTTGTTGCTCGATACCTCTCCATCCAGGTGGCGGCGCCGTGGCCGAACGGTTAGCGCGCTCGCCTACCACCAAGGCGGCCCAGGTTCGATCCCAGGGACCCGCATGTGGTATTCGTGGTGGACGAAGCGGCGTCAGGGCGGGTTTTCTCCGGGTGCTCCGGTTTCCCCCGCCATCTCATTCCACCGGTGCTCCATCTTCATTCCATGTATCATCAGTGTCACCACCTGCGGTGCCGTAGTAGTAAAAGCGGGCGTTAAACACTACAACACACACCTCCATCCAGGTGTGTTCGACAGGCCATCCTGTATCCACAAGGTTCCATGACCGCCTATCTTTACTACTGCATCTCTGTAGACACCTTGTAACCTCCATTGGGGTTATCCTTCAGACCCCAATGTGTATGCTGGAGTTTTGAAGAGTTATCTTGTCCGACTTGCAGGAGCCTCCTGCCAACATCGATCATCGTCTCATGACTCTTAAGGGCGTCCAGACCAGTGGCGGCTCGTGACTTGTCGCAGTGGGTGTGCAGTATATTACATCCTCTCCACCTTTATTCCCTTTCTTTCTCTGACACACATCACGCAATTCTAACTCGCATTTCATATGCGCAATTGAGCTCCCCTTGTTTTGCTATTTTGTTTTGTTTTAAATGACCAATATCCAAGAACTATTATTTGTCCAGATGCCATTTCTCTCACTCGCAAACAATAAGCACGGAAAACAGCTTCACTTCTAAGAATAAACCCGAAAGATTTGTCTCCTTCAGTTTCGCCGTGTTAATCATTTCTGCACTTTCATAGATTCAAATTTCCCGCTATGTTCAGACACAACTGCATGCAATTTGCTGCCAGACCACAAACATAAAAAACAGTAATAAAGGCTAACAAAATTACTATTCGAGTCTGAAGTATTGGCCTTAGTAAATTACGACATGCAGAGTAATTATATGCGTTTATAATCACTTAATGAGATTAGATGTAATTATGTTTATAACATTAGTATAGCTTATTTTAAAATAGAAGATGGCTACATTATATTTAGAATCGTCACGTTGGCTGTCTAGTAGGTTCTGCTCAGGAGGGAAATGCTCGTAGCAAGGAAAACGGAGGGACTTGTACGGGAGCGTAGTGCGCTTGCGCGGCAAGAATCGCATGTGTTGGCCTTGTCGATTTTGCTGCCGTAACTCGCCGTACTCTTAAATGCAAGCTTTGCACCTCTCCCCGCGTACCCCTCGACAAAAAACTGCCTTCGCCAGTCGCAAAATCGGGTTTATGCGTCTCAGCATGTAGAGTGTAGACTGAATGCGGTGACATTTGCTAAAGAGGGCGCGGGAAATTAAACGAGCAAGTTCGTATAGAAGAAAGTTAGACATTCGACTTTCTCATATGCATGTCTATACAGGTAAAGACACATTCACACGCAGAAAAAATTTGTGGGTGTGCAGTTGCGAGTATGCGATCACCCAGGAACCGCCACTGGTCCAGACCCAGGACCACCTCCTCAGCAACTTTCGCGACGAACAGCCACAGACTCATAACGCTCTGCCCTAAGGTCAACTCCAGTAAGGCCTCCTCCAAAGGCAAGGTATCGCCCGATGCCAAAACTATCTTGTAAGGCCGGTCTGGTTTCTTCGATGGCAAGTCCACCACCACGATCACGGCTGCACCCACAGGTGCCCACCAATATCTGGTACCGCCTACCGCGCAGGGGCGGTTCTACCCTTAGGTCACAAGGTCACGTGCCCCTCCAATCATGTTCTGGTGCTCTAGACAGAACTGTAATGCTTTTTATTTTTTCTTTAAATGTGTTATTTGCATTGATTTTTGTTTGATACTCACGTTTGTAAGCTTTACGAAACTTGGCAACCCTGCGCGGTCACAGTCTCCGTGCGGAATTCCAACTTCTTGTATTTAACGTCATCCCCTCACTCTTAGCTGCGGGAAGTGACGGGGGTTATGAGAAATTCGCTTGCGTATGGTCACAATAGTGATGAGACCTGACACTATGCGACGCTGTCACTAAAACTTGTGAATGTTTTCCTTCCTTCACCGGCTTGTTTCGTTTAAAACGTTACAAGCGTCATTGTTCATTTTGCTGTAGTAGTGTCCGTTGTAGTGCAGTGTAGGTAATATATTTTTCAGTTTTAACTGTGAATAAAATTGTGTATAAGTTTTCTTATTCATCTGCTAAGCTTATATAATTTAACATCACTAATGCATAGTGAGTGAAACTATTAAAAGGAATCAGTGAAGTTCTTACAAACTAAAACCTTAACTTTCGAGGACCGATTGCTAGCAAAGGAATTAGGACCTCCTAGGCCAGACCTTTGCATAAACCAGTTTTTTAAAGATAAAATCAGAACATAAAACAGACATTTTAATAAAGCTGTGTATGAAAAATGGGAATGGATGTGCGGGTGTTCTGTAGATAATACACTGTTTTGTTTTCCTTGTGTGTTATTTGGTGGGGAGAACATGTGGACTAAAACCGGCGTAAAAGACTTGAAACATTTGCCAGAAAAAAGCAAGAAACATAGTTTATGAAAGACTCATTTATATAATGAAATGAACCTCGCTGTTCTTGGCAAAACTGCTGTTACAATACAGCTTGATGACAGCTACAGAGTGTCTGTTCGCAAACACAATGAACTTGATAGAAATAGGTACATTTTGACACGCATTATTGATGCTATTAAGTTCTCCGGCGAATTTAAACTAGCTCTGCGTGGCCACGACGAAACAGACGATTCCGTTAACCCAGGTGTTTTGAAATGTCTAATAATCTATACCGCGGCCCTTGACAATCTTTTGAAAGATCTTTTAGAAAATTGCACTGTCTTTAAAGGTGCATCAAAAATAGTTCAGAATGACATTTTAGACGCAATTTTATCAGTTTGCAGAAATTATATCTTATCTGCTTATCTGAGCTAGGTGATGTAGAGTTTCTATCCCTTCAGGCAGATGAAACAACAGACAATTCATGTAAAACGTTACTGTCCTTAATTGTAAGATATCAAATTGAAAGGCAAATATTTGAGCGATTTTGGGGATATTTCGAAGTGGCTGACAGGAGTGCCACTGGTTTAGCAGCAATTATTGTAGAACAGTTACGTGAAATGGGAGTAGAGAAAAATCCAGGGAAACTTATATGACAAACTTATGATGGAGCTTCTGCTATAAGTGGGAAGAAGGGTGGGGTGCAATGTTTGATAAAAGAAAGGTATCCTAATGCAAACTACATTCACTTCTATACACATCAAGGAAATCTTATCCTTCAGAGCGCAAGGCCAGCTTCATCTCACAGCAGAATATTGTTCTAAGACTTACAGGGGATAGGGACATTCTTTTCGAGGTCTCCGAAAAGGATGGATTATCTAACTGAAAAAAAAAAAAAAAAACTTGGCAGTGTACGACCGACAAGGTGGTATTTTCAGTATCGCACGGTTAATACCGTTTTCGAGCAGAAAGATAATCTACTAAGATGTTTCGAACATATAAGAAACAAAGAATTAAATGATAAAAAGGCGCCTAGCGAAGCAACAGGATTTGTACAAACATTGAGAGACTCTGAATTCACTTTTTGGCTTGAATTCTATCACAAAATTATGCCTCATGTAGCAGTATTCTTTGACTGTATGCAGAAAAAGGACATCAATGCTGTTAAAGTTAGTGAGTTTGTCAAGCTACAGTGAAAGTTAGGAAAATGTATGAACATGAAGAAGTGTCTGTATATGACCCCCTAAGTAAGTGGCCATGTGTTGGACACAGCAATCGTGGGAGTAATAGGGTGGCAGCTCTAGAAGTTTGTGACATTATTACAAGCAATATCAACGATAGGTTTCAGTTCTCAGCCCATTAGAGTGTCTCGAAACTTTTTTTGGTTGACAGGTTTCCCCAATACTGCAATGTATTTCCTGAAAGTGCTTTTCAGACAACCTTGAAATTATATCCCTCCTTGAAATTATAACCCACAATCAATGGTCCGAAATTTGGAACTGAATTAGAGATGCTGTATAGTCGTGAAGATTTGCGTAGAGCGTCTGGTGCAACCCCTCTTCCGCAGTTTTTATGCGAAAACCACATGACACGAACATTCTTTGAGTGTGTGATAGTTTTAAAAATAATTGTTACTCTTCCAATGACGACTGTAGAGACCGAACGATCATTCTCTACCCTCAATAGAATAAAGACATTCTTACAAATGTCTATAGGGAACGAGAGACTGAACGCGCTGGCGAGGTTATCAATAGAGAAGAAGATGATAAACACCATTCCAGATTTCAACAGACGTGTGATTGAGGAATTTTCTACAGCCAAAAATAGAAAGATTGAGCTGATATACAAAAAATAACAAGTAAGCCTTATATAATAATTTATTGCTTTATTTTCCTTATATACTACTGTATGTCGATTTTTGTGTGCCCTACCACATTTAAATGTCACGAGCCGCCACTGATCTGTATCTATATTAGGTCTATATTACACTATCACATTTGTGTGTTACATAACACATTTTACAGCGTAATATAGGATCTTTGAATACATCTAGCTAAGATACAGTTCTGTGATGAAAGCTATACTCACCATCACACCTTTGATCACATCTGTGACTGATTAAAAGGGAAAATGGCCGACTGCCCCTATCCTAACCTTCAAATACAGAGGCCCCAGGTTTGATTCCTGCCTGGAGGGTGGGAGTGTTTCTTTCGTCAGGATTATTCCCCATTCCCCTGGAGTGTGTAAGCATGAAAGTGAATGTGCATTTAATGTGATAAATGTAGTACAATAAAACCTGTCTTCAACAAAATCGAACGGGACCCTTGACATCTCCGTTAAAGACAGATTTCCGTTTAACAGAGGTAGGGCCAGGCTATTAATAAAATTAAACCATGAACATACATAAATGGACAGAATGAGGTAAAAATGTACGCATTTACCTTATTGAATGCTGTGCATTTAGATATTTCTGCTGCAATACATATACAGTATGAAAGTGAAGTCATTACATTAATTTAAACCAGTCATAGATCGCGGTATTTGGAACACATTTTCTATCGTACATTTTTGTCTCTGACCATTTCCTACGGAGATACTTTAGTTTTGTCGCAAAACAAGCTGGCAACACTGAAGATTGTGTGGGTGTCACTTTAATTAGGTCAGTACAAGAACAAACATCCTTCACTATTGCTACCACGCGTCTCGCGAGCGTAAACAAATGTCCTTCCGTGTTTACTGTGCGAGTTTGGGCCAATCAAAATCGTTATCTCCCAAAACATTACACCACCCTGCAAGAGACTGACCTGCTTACATCCAGAAGCCGGTTCAGTTCCCTGACCAACCTCAACGCAACGTTACCGAGTTACTTTGCATCTGAAAAGATTATTCGGAATACTCTTTTAATTCTTTTAAGTGATTAATTATTTCGAAACCCTGTGTAAAGTCCCATGATTACTACCGAAGCTATGTCAGAAATAAGTTACTGTACACATCTTACAAGTAACAAACTAATATCGTCGTACATTATTGTAGAATTACGCATCTATATAGCGTCTCACTCTTAAAAGACAGTATGGAGTTAAATGGGACATCTCTGTCTCTATCTAGCGCATACAAGTTGCCATTAGCCGCGTCCTTTTCTACCCTCGCTCTGTTGCCACATTCCTAATAGCATGGTATAAATATTCATTTGTTATAAATTTCAGGTTTGAACACATTATCCTATGCAGAATTTTTTTCTCTATCAGGTTATATCCTTTTCAGAGTCATTATACATTTCTATAGGTTCAAATTTCTTCAGAAAACGTTTTTTTCAATAGAAGTCCGATATTTGCTGTTTCTACACTCATCACGCACTAACTAACAAACTAACTGCTAGAATGCATCTATATTTTTTTCTTAGGTAGAGTAAACTATAGTGCTACTACCTGCCTACTTTGAATTCTCTATGTTTACCCAGTTAAGGGTTATAATTTTTTAAATTAAATGTTTTCGGAAAATTTTATATCTGTGCACTGCAAAAGTTACGCAGTGTAAAACTTTTTTGTTTTTGAGTTTACATCAGGGAACCAGCGAGAACAAATGTTGAGGAAGGTTGGAGAAAGTTTTTAAAATAAACCAAAAGGCAGTAACCTCTTTCTTTTATCCAATAAGGCAAACAAAAGGTATTCATCTATTCAGCGTCAGGCCTGACACAGAAGATAGTATAAGGAGCAGCACTAGCATTAGTTCGAAAGAAGCCGTGTGTGTAACTGTGAGCTGTTATTGCGTTATTTGTTTAATATTTTTGTAAATATTTGTAGTTATGGAGGGGGAAGCTAGGAAGAGACGATATGTTGGTAAATTAAGAAGTAAGGAACGCCAAATAATTATGAATGTGTTAGATTATTTTTGAAGTAAAATGCGTGTAAGGCAGTAAAAGAAACAGCTAAGGCTATTGAGTGTTCAGAAGCAGTAGTGTGTATGATTAAAAAGGAACTAATGGAAGGACCTCTAAGAACGCCATCGAAAAAGAAAGCAAAAAGGGCGGGACTACACAAAACGCTAGGTTAACGCAATAAGATTGAATAGTGCAAAGTGGAGTGTGGCGAATTGTTCATTCTTTACTGTTTGCAAATATTCCACCCACGCTGAATATAATTTTGTCACAGTTCAACAGTGATGAGACCCTACCAAATTTCTCAAGGGTCACTCTGATTTGGGGTTCGAATATGAAAGAAAGGGTAACAAGTGCATATTAATAGAAAGAGACGATATCGATATCATCAGATGGCAACATAAATATCTAAAAGACGTAAAAGGTTTAGGGACCAGGGGAAATCAATTGTTTATACAGACGAGTCATTTGTAAATTTAGGTCATACAATAACAAAGGCGTGGAGGGATACCAAAGTTAAAAGTGTCCGTCTCGTCAAGCAGCAATTGAAGGACTAAGTACAGGACTCAGGCCACCTCGAGTCGCTCGCGGAGAGAGATTCGCAACTAGTACATGTTGCAACACTGCGCTCCATTTAACGTGTACTGTCTTTTAAGGGTGAGACGCGCTTTAATTTGGAACAGAAATCATTTATTTTTCTGAAATCGGCTGATCAAAGCACAAAATGCCATTACACTTTTTTTTGCAATGCTTTTATGAAGCACATATTAGAAATAATGTAATAAGTTCCCTTCCATGCGGTATGTATTTAATACACACCAAAGCATGTAATGAACGGAAAATAGTTGCCTATACGATTCAATAATTTTTTTCTTGTGCTCAAGGAGAGTTTTCTAGACACATTGTTGCGTCGCTGCTCGATTTTCTGAGAGACACTTTGCCCTGAAAAATCATATTAAATATATCCGAGTCATTTCACCATAGGACGAATTGCTGCAGTTCCTTTAAACTTTTGCCAACATCCCGATATGTCTTTAGCCTACACCCTTCTTCCAGCTCAGGGACATATTCCTCTTCTCTTCTTCTTTTTCTCGGCTTTGCATATTGTCAATTAAGGCATCAGTTTCAGTTTGCACATCACTGTGTATATTGTCATATTCCATGGAGTATGACAATATACTCATTGACGTAGTTTTGTAAGTCTTGTATCTCATCCTCATTTTCTTCACGATCAATAACTTCACGCATTGGAAACCCTGTTTTTCTGAAACACTGTTTCTGGCAGCAATTTCTTTGCAGCTTGACTTATCCAAATTACTGCATCTGCATCCGATACAGTTTTGGCAAGCTCAGAGATGGATGATCTAAAATTCATATTAGCAAAGTCTTCAGTAACAGTTTACGAAAATATACTTTAGCATTCTGAACGATGCCTTGATCCAATGGTTGAGTAACACTTGTGGTGTTTGGAGGGAACAAAGCAAGTCGGACATTGGTAAGTTCGATGCCTAGGTGACATTACCTTCGAAAAGCAGGGCATGCCGGTCTTGTCTTCTCATTCATCCATCAGGGACGTCGCAAAGGGGGCGCCCTCTCCCTCCCCCCCCACTCCTTGGAAGCTAATTCACTTAATGTGCAATCAATTACTGAGTATTATATATTATTTTAATTTTGGTGTAAAGAAGAGTTTTTAATTTGTATAAATTAATATGGTTGTCCATAACAAATACGAGTACTGTAACTTTGACAACAAAATAATGAATTACCTAATATTGTTTGATTGCCAGCTTCCAACATGCGGCCTCCCCCTGGAAAAGGGTCTGCTGATGCTTAGGCCCTGTCTGTACCGTATGAGGAGGATGAAATTAGGCACCGGGCCGCAAAATTTAACGACTCGTTGTCACTCCAACGGAGGGTCCTGTTAGGTCTCTTGGGGATTACAATCCCAGAGTACGCCAATCTAGCTTCCCCGCATGGCATGCGAGCACACTCCGTAACAGCGGAGCTAATCGAACAGCAGCAGAAGCTGAGCTCATGTACAATCTTACCAAGAGGTTCTTGGATTTCAAATTAAAAGCCCCGTATTTGGATAAAATCATAATACCAGCGTTGTCCAACGGCCGTTGTACTCTGACCTGCAGCCACTGAGGAGCACAAATTGCTACCTCCCTTCAATACCCCAACTGACACCCGTCAACTTGCAAACCCTACATCCCGTTATAATAGTGGTTAAACTCTGTAAAGGGCAGGTACACGTATGACACACCTCGACCTGCTCTGAACCTGTCAATATGGTGCAGTCCAATCTACTCACACATTGCTCCAATATTTAATTGGATGCGCCCTATCTCCAGGTAAGTATTACCTTAACAAAATAACGGTATTAGTCCACAAGTTTGGTGTATATCTTGTTTCTGCCACATTTCCGTAACTTATTACTTTCTCTTCCACTGTATAGTCGATAAAGAAAGTAATTGGGTTCTACGCAATAAGCTAACACTGAGATTTATATGGAAATACAAGTTTTGAGTTCCCTGAATTTAAAAAAAGAAAACTTTTATGGAGAGGTCCTGTGAAGAGGACCATAAGTCAAGAACAAAAAGTCGGTTAAAACCAAACTTGGTAAATGTTCAGGATCTTCCAAGGATTGTGACACATGGATCTTCAAGAAACCCCTTCCTCCGCAAAGTGCTCTATACACGGAAGAATTTTTGAAATTTTTGATTATTTCGAAAATGCCTCTTATTTTTGATTGAAATAGGCACCATATGTTTAAGATATTTTCAAGGCTAATAAAGTGTGCGCGCGCTCATGCGTTTGTGCGTGCGCGCGCGCGCGTGTGTGTGTGCGCGCGCGCGTATGTGTGTGTCTAAACACCGGAATTAACAATAAAGTCACTCTCCTTCTGGCTACTTAGTATTTAGAGGTAATATCTTGATGATTTCGAAAAACTAGAAAACGAAGACGTTATTCAAAAGCAGCGCCATCTAATTCACCCTTCGTTTTGGTACAACCAGGGTATAACGTATAACCGAGGCATCAGACGTATTGTTCCCACCCCTAAACCATACGTTTTTAGGTGTTGGGTGGGGGAGTAGAGGAGTATATGTATAGATCTGTGGTATAGATGTATAGGTTGGTTTTCTTTGGTGTAGACTGTGGGTGTAGAGCACAGAACAGGTGTAGAGTCAGAGATGTTGCGTGGATATAACTGTGGGCTGTCTGTCTATTCCAGATGTCTTGGAAACGTGCTGATACTTGCCAATTTGGGAATGACAGCATTTTTTTTAAAATTCTGGAATATCGTAGTCGCCTGAAGTACCATTTGTGGTAGCTGCCCGGTTTACCTTAGCACAATTGAGAAATGTCGCTCGTTTTCCATAATGAATTATAGAGAACGTTCGGCTGCCTGTCATTCATAAATGATAGTATGTAGGAATGGGAGAGGCGAGACCTCGTTAGCTAACGAGACGGGCAGATAGTGCATGTCATTTCTGAAAAGGAATGATGCTGCACATTCCGTACACAACATAATACGTTGTACTTGAGTGTATATTTACACGTGTAAAACTTGTAGAGATCATAGAGAAGGATAAACGACACAAACGATTAAGGTTTGTTTTAAAATTTGATCTGCACTGTAATAAATATACAATAGAGAGTACAGATATTTTTTGGAATGCATGAAACGAACAGTTCTTGGAACAAGTCTAAAAGAAAATAAAATACAGGGTTACGTTAATTAGAGAGAGGTTAAAAGTATGAATATGCTTACATTTTAGTCCACCAGGTATGATGGGTTTAATGAGTTGTACGCTCAGCGTGATTTATAAAAAGTTAGAAATAAAGCGTCATTTCCCGGTTTATATGGCAAAGAGAAAGCGAGGGCAGTACAAATAACAAGTAGTAGGTAGTACTGGAAACAGTAGAAAACAAATACCTAATTGTTACAGGTAAATTATTTGAACAAGAACACAGAAATAACCAGAAAATAGCACAGCTTAGGTAGTCGGCTTTTGAGACCTAGTATTAAGTGTTAGATATTCCAAACTGAATGTATTAATATCAAACCTAATCGAGAATGTTCCTACTCCCCCCTCCCCTCGTCCTGCTATTAAGATGAACCAACCCCATAATGCCCAACTAAGATATATTTTGAGGTATTAACCCTTAACTGGTGACGTGAAAAACTTGTTACACAACTGGTGACGTGACGTCTCTGAGTCGTCTTATATGCATGCTGTTTAAAAATGCATCATACATATTATTTGAATTCATGATATTTTATTTGAAGAACACCTTTAGCAATAATTTATATATGTTATTAATATCTGCAGAAACTGTGAATGTTATTTAATACACAACCTTTTAACGCACTACAAAACAACGTAAACACAATACTTCGCTTTTTTGTTTACACTTGCACTATGCAGTACCTTATTTATAAAACTGTACTGGTATATGGTTTAACAACAAACACTGACTGCAAAAATACATATCAACACGCGCTATAGCTGTATCAGATAAAACGTGCATAAGGTAAACTATTGGTTTTTTTTCTCTCTTTCGTGAGGTGCACATTGCAATGCACTAGTCATCTTCAGCACGTTTACACATATCTTTCCGGTGCACTCTAAACACACTGGTATCTTGCACTTCAAACAGGCATAAGAAATTCTTTTCGTTGCTGCTGGACAAAGTCGACAAGTTCTGATGCTTCAAATTTCTGCTCTGGTTCTGAAGTGTTAGGCTTTACATTTAGGATTCTTGATATGCCAGCCCTTATTTCTCTTGGAATTCTGTTATCCTGAATTCTTTTCTGCATGTGGGACTTTATTAGCTGGAATGCTAATGATCTGAGAAAATCCAGTTTTGAACTTTGAGAATTCTCAGGATAGTAACGATATAGAACATAGGCATTAGCAGCGGCTATATCTGCTATTCAAAAAAACACGGCCATCGGCCATATTCTTGTCCTGCGACTGGTAGAATATGAAAGCATTTCTGATCAAGGCTATCAACACCTTTCGTGGTGTTCTATTCTTCTATTATTTAGGCTTTCTGGATTCTGTAGGAGCTCCTTTGTAATAGGCATTGAGGAAATCAAAATAACGGATCTATTTTTTCGGGGAACATAGGAAAGGAGGGTAAAGCTGTTAGTAAATGCGTATAGTGTTGAACCCACTTCTCTTGTTTTAGATGGCAGGAATTCCTTGGGGATTTCCCTCTTATTCTTCTTTATTGTTCCGATACAGCTTAGTTGCTTCGATCTCAACTTTTCAGCCAGCTCCATGGAGGCGAACCAATTATCGAAAGTAATATTTCTGTTGTTCCTTCAATTGACTGGTACAAACGAAGAACTGCTTGTGTTGGCTTGTTCAAGTTTTTATCTTCTGCCGAAAGTACAAACCCATCAGTGCTTTTGCCTGCATATAAGTAACCATCATAAAAGTAACTTGTTCTTGCATCGGTCAGGCACATCATTTTTAGCCCATATTTTGCAGGCTTTGAGGGCATAAACATTTTGAACCTGCATCATCCTCAAACTGATTAGCATCTCGTCAACACAGACATTGGTCCCCATGCAATACGACTTCTGCAAGTTTTCAATTGGCATGTTCAACAGCTGGGATATAGGTGCCACTGGATTGTCAAGACGTCTTTGTTCTCTGTCATCAGGATTATCAAATCTCAGGTATAGTAGGAGATTTGTCAATCTCTTTACAGACACAAGAAGACAAAATATTTCCCTTTCTGTACAATCTGTTGCAAAAATAGATGATGTATCTTCATCATTTGACCTGAAGGCAGCAGTGTAGGTCAGCAGTCCAAGAAAAGCCTCAAACTCAGATTGACTAACATTCTGTATTTCAGAACGGTCCTTACGATGGTATTTGTCTCGCACTTAACCCAATTTCACATTGGTCCACTGTATGATTAATTGCATAATTTCGAAAGAAAACATGTAATTCCAGACAGTCTCACAGTCTATTTTACCTCCAGTCGGATAATATTATGACTTTGTGTGAAGATTTCTCACAGGCTCCTGTAGTGCCCACTTATAGCGGTTCTTGCCATATAAATACCTTTTTCTTGTATCACGTGTCACTTCATAATCATAATTTTCTTTGTTGTGATCATTTTGATCTTCCATTTCTTCACCCGATGCATCATTCTCAGTTTCTGTAGCTGTATCATGTTCACTATTTATTGCATACTCACTGTCCACATCACTTTCAATGTCACTGACATCTTCATTTAACCATTCATTGACTTTGTATTCAAAATTAGGATCGTTAAGTCTTACAAGCTGTGTAGGTCCAGCACGCTGCGACATTGTAAACTGCTATACTGCTAAAGTGCAGACTGATGAAAAACTCACCCAACTGGTGACATGACGTCTGAGAGACGTATTCAAAACTTTAGCTACTTCTAGCCCGTAAATAACAAGACTGATATTGATGCAGGTGATGGCAAAACGTTTACTAAACAGAAATAAGAAGGTACTATAAACATCACATGACAACTCTGCTTCGTTATCGATAGGTAGTATTTCATTACATCTGAGAGATGTCACGTCACCAGTTAAGGGTGAAAATACTGTTGAACATGCAAGTAATCCTGATGAGCATTCAGTTTGTACATAATCCATGTGCACATGTACAATTTAATTGCTGTTATACAGAGGGAACAACATCTAAAATATGTGCATGAGCTGGAGTGCCTATGCCTCCTAAAGGCTACGGCACATTCCTCCCAATAAATAATCTTCCCCCAATTTTTCTGAAAGCTTAATATCAACTGTTTCTTTCTTTCTGTTTATTCTGTTGGAAAGCTTTGCAAAGGGGCTGTCTTGTAGGTACTATGGATACTGATATGCTGATGTACAATAAAAGCTTAAACATATAATTTGATAGTTAAAATCAATGAAAGAAGCAGAAATATTTGCAGCAAAAGATTATAAATAAAAATATTTTGCAGATGTAATAGTGTAAAATTGAAAATAAAAAAATCTGTCAGATGTAATAATACTATTTGTTCCAAACGTCCACATTCCTGCATATAATGATATAATTCCTTTTACATGTTTCCAAAAATTATTTGATATGCCATTACATTATACCATACAGTGTGAATGTAGGTACTTGAAATTACTTCTTTTTTACAAAGCACATTTGTATTGATAAATTAATAGGTGCAGTGTTAACAATTACAGTATTCACTTAAACATTGTAATACAAGTGATTACATTACCTTAGGCTTACCAGATTATTTTATGGAAATGTAGGACAAAATATAGATAATGTAAATTTATAGTTTAAATGCTATATATGCTATATATATATATAAATGCTATATATATCCACTTATATTTTCTTATAAGCCTGAAACATACAGAGTTAAATGTGATCATGAACAACATAAACATTATACTTCTCTGACAAACTAATCTTGCCCAAAACATTTGTACTTCACTAAAACAATACCTCTAACTGAATCAGAAGATAATGCGTTCCTTTTGTCTGTACATTGTGCTCTAATTAGTGAATATGATCTTATCAATTAGCAATGCGTTGCTTTGCCTCCATAGAATACCAACCTTCTGCTTTGAAGTGCAAGTGCTGCATTGTCAATCTCTTGTTCACTGTTACTATGTATGAGTATATGTCTGTAGCTGGTGTAGCCATGTTGCCATAGCGAGGTGCAGTTGCGGCTAATAACTAATGATTAATTTCTATTTTGCCAGTTGCCAGTTCATTTTCTAATTATCACTGCTTGTTTCTGAAAATGTAGAATATTACAGACTTTTCAAAAATTCCTCCGGATGCTAGACAAATGGTTAAAATGTAGGGCATGTCAGGGAATTTCCGGACATCTGGTAACCCTATATTACCTACATTAATTTCCTTCAGTGTTTTTGTATTCCCCCAAAATTTTGAATCCCACTCCCCCTCATTGGTGACCCTGTGCATAGGTATACAGCTCAGTGACATTCCAGCCAGCAAAAACGTTCTGTTTTTATTTATTACTCACAACTTGACTATGATAAAGCAAGTTTTTCTTGTGAGAGTTGGCTAATCATTAAATTTGTTAAAATTGTTGGGTATATTTGCATTACCACCAGATTGAATTTCTAGATATATGTGCATCTTTTTCTTCTCATGGATCGTCCACATTGAAGTACCTATTTTTTACTTTCTCTACTATGTATAGCAAGTAGAGGAAGTAATGTATTCCACCCAAAAATTCAATTTCGAGATTTCACTGGAAATACATGTTTTGAGGCTCCCTGAATCCCAAAAAAGCATTTTTAGAAAAAGGTGTGTTTGTGTGTGTGTGCGTGCGTGCGTGCATGTTTGTCTGTGTGACAGTCTGTGGGTAGCATAACTCAAAAAGAAAAAGTTGATAAAGAAACAAAGCTGGTATTTAAGTTTGTATTTTAAGGATGCAACACAAACATTTTGAAGAAAATTTCTCCACTCTAAACCAATCCTTACATGGAAAATGTTTAAAAAATTGTTATTTTCTCGACAATAGCTCTAACGATTATGATTAAAATGCCATATGTTTGAGATATTTTTATGGCAAACAAAATGTAGATATATTTTGAATTTTCTGGCTATAGCCTATGTAGTCCTGTTTACTCTGGAGGACTTCTACATAACTGGTAAACTGTAAAAGATAGACCAAATCTTACTCTACAAAAAAGTAGATCGTGCTAAAACACACAGTTTATATTCCAAATAAATCTTCTGCAGAGTGAACAATTTCAGAGATATTTCTTATTTGTGAGAGTTTTGGAAAACTTAAACTTTCGCCAAATTGTGATTCATTTTTTTGATATCTTAGCTGTGCAAAGAGAACAGAATCTCAAAGCTTTAAAAGATTTGGATCGCTCAAAGCCTACTGCATTCCCATATTTCCCTTGTACCTACAAGAAAATGAACAATAAGGTAATTTCTGAAAATATTTATCTCAACTAAGATGAAGAAGATAAAGGAATAAGAGTATGTAAGAATGGTTAGTACAAGTGTAGAGAAAGTCATGTGAGTGCAACACATCAGATTTTTTATTACAGATTCTAGTCAGTTTATTTTCTTTTTCAAACTGCTGACATCAGTTTTGCCTTAAAAATATTTAAAAATAATTTGTTCTTCCTAAAACTCCAGTTTTGATTATGTATTATATCCAGTGATACTAAGCCTACTAATAAAATTGATTAAAGGACACAATATGTAAACTGTAATTTAATCAACTTCCATCACATTTGACACAATAAAATACTATACAAATTCAAACAAGGCTACAAAAACTATTATCTGAAGGCATGGTTTTTACTGTAAAATAATTCCACATTCATAATATGTACCATTATTAAAAGGGGATGGAACCATCTATATTGTAGATAATATTTAACTTGACTCTCTTGTACCATAAAAATCCCTTTCTATTGCAGGTGAAAGATGAGATCCATGTGTGATGCAATTTTTGTTTTGCCTGAAGAAAGTCCTATAAAAACTTTTGGCTATGATGACAACCTGCCAAGTCTTCCTGTGCCTCCGTTGCATCACACCCTGGAGCGTTACCTAGATTCAGTCAAGCCATTTGTGACAGGGGAAGAACTGGAACAAACCAAAAAAATAATCCAAGAGTTTGAAACTGGAGTTGGGAGAAAGCTGCATAAAAAACTGCTTGAAAAAGCAAAGCGAGAGAAAAACTGGGTAAGCTGCTTCTGTTACACAAAGATCAATAAAATTGTCTTAACTCATTTTTACTTTCTCTGCCAATTACCTATAATAGGTAAGGGGTAGTTTTGTGTTCCACGCAAAAATTTGATGTCAAGATTTTGCCAGAAATACACCTTTTGAAGTCCCCCTTAGTCCAATAAAGCATTTTTAGAAACAGTCTGTGATGTACTGTTCACAGCATAACTAAACAAAATGTTTGATAAGTAGCAAACATATTTACAAGAGTTATCTAGAAAGTAAAGAATGATAGCATGGTTGAATCAAAATCTGTGCAGAGCACAATGTGCAATTGCTCTTTACTTTCTGGATGACCCTTGTAAGTTCAGTAACTTCCAGAAAGCAATACAGCAAACTCCCCCACTCCAAAATGGCTTTACATGGAATAACTTTTGATTGTTTTGATTTTCTCAAAAATGGTTCTAATAATTTTAACTAAAATACCATATGTTTAAGATATTTACATCATAAAATGTGTATTTTAAGTTTTCTGGGAATAGCTTGAGTGAAGTCCTCGTGTATTCAGAAAAATGTTGTATTACAGGTAAACCAAAAGAGATAAACAAAAGCTCTGAAACTTAAGGGGAAGTCCAGGAGCTCAGTCTCAGTCAACTATTAATAGATGACAAAGCCTACAAATGAATAGAGAAAAAAAAGTTTGAAATAGATACAGTTGGTGTTTAGCAACAAAATAATTAAATATACCAACACTACCAAATTCTTTGTACTTGGGTACAAAGTAATTTAAAGCAGAACGCACACATTTATCAATTGAATAAAAGATGAGTATGATATGCCAAACTTTAGAAACTAGTTCATATAGTCAGTGTAGATACATTCAGGAAGTGTTGGAAACAAAAGATTTTTTTAAAAACATTCCAAAATGGTGTTTTTTAACCACCTTTTTTTTTTGCATTGATATCTTTTTTGTTCCATTTATAGCTGTCTTTAACTGCAGAGGTCATATTAGCAGCCTTTGGAACATATTGCTGTATTGACAATGTACTCATGTACACTTGTCATTGGATTTCTTTGGGTTTTTTTTCTATGTGTTAGATCAACACACTAATACCTCCAGACTCTGAGGAGGAAAGGTGATAATCTTGGCTAGAGAAAAATTCCTACCCTGTACTGGGAGTTGATATTGTGTGACAGGAAATTGAGTTATGAGAGAGCGTAAATTTTCATGGCTGGAGTCAATATATCTAGGAGTTATTTCTTGGCTGTTATGCTGTGGTCCGCTGGAGTTTAAATACCGAGACGTTTTGTCCACAACTGCGACAGACATCTTCAGTAGAGCAATCGTAGTCTCCTTGGAGAAGTTAACGTGGCATCTGAGGTGTGAACTGTCTGAGCTAGTGTATTTATCCCTCGAGTGGCCTCCGCTGATTGGTCCAGATGGCGGACAGCAGGAGGGATAGGGCGGGCTTCACCCAAGGTGTTGTTTCCTCCTGATTGGTTGACTTGAATTTCTCCTGATTTGTGCTGTTTTTTGCCTTCAATGACAGGATACCAGTTGCTGTTAAGTTTCAAAAAACCTTTCTTATTGAAATTGTGGGGATGTTTATAAATTTCAATAGCTTCACATTGTAGCCGGTCATGGTAGTGTATTGTGGATGATAAAATGCTTGTGTCCTGGAACTTAATTATATGTTCGCCCTCCGCTTCAGTGGTGTGTTGGGCAACTGCTAACCTATCTGTTTGGTCCAGGTGGCACCTTCTTTTGTGTTCGGTGAGTCTGGTGTTGATGCTACGCTGTATAGTTCTGATGTAAACCGAACCGCAGGAACAGGGAGTACGGTATACATTGGCTGATGGCAAGGGTCATCGCCATCGTTGTTATCATTATTGTTATTCTTGTTGTTGTTGCTGTTGCCGCTGTTGATGTTGCTGCTGTTCCTGTTGTTAATGAGGAATACATCATATGCGTTATCTTTGTTTAAAATGTTGTTTAAACATATTTCTTAAACACTGTTAATGCTACCATAAAAAGCAATGTTACTTGTTTAAATATGTACAGAAAAGAATGTACTGATTTTTCCCCCTCGTTTTTTGGTCAGAATAAAATTGATTATTTAACTTCTTGTTGGCTCCCCACTGACCACACATCAGAGGAAGACACAAAAGTAAATACCTCTGGTGAAGCCATCGTTGAGCCGGGCGCAGTAGGTGCAAGTAATTCATAAGAAATTGTTTTGCCTTTTTTCCCTGCAACCTCTCATCCATTGGAAAACATTTGCAGTCAGCTGTACAAGGGTAGAAAACTGGTACAAGGGTACAACTGGTTATCCATAAGAGATGGATAAAAAATTACTGCATGAAAAATATAGATCTCGTTGAAACATGTTATTTATGTCAAAGTTTTTGGTGGCATTAACAATTTCTTAAGATATTTGTAGCCATTGGTTTGAATTTTCTAATACATCTACACATTTTTAAGCCCTAAGTCAGCATTAATTTATTTCTTGCAATGCCATAGGAAGAGGATAGAATTTCAAGCCAGTATATTGTAACCCATTTTTTAAAGATTTTATTATCATTTCTGTCACCTATATCCCCCTTATGGCTTCAAAAAGTGTAATTAAGCAATTTCTGCAAATGTTTATCTTGATTAACCCTTTTATGGGTCGTTCTATTCTATGAGTGTTACAGATTTGCTATTGTACATAGTAATGGTTTATGGTTATACTTTGCACACGTTTTTTTCAAATTTTTCTTTTCGCTGTTTTCAAAAATATCAGTGTGGGAAGTATACTTCCCACTGCCCATATGAAACTATATAATATGCAAGGGAAAAGTCTTAGGTTACATGAAACATAAACAGAATACCCACGTCCTATGCTCTATGTAAGTACATTATAATAAAACTACAAAAAGGCAAAATTATACATTTTGGTATGGTTTAAACTGAACTCTTACATAAATTCTGGCCCTCATTTCATCCCTTCAGTTTGGTATTTTCCATGGAACTTTCTAAGACTTTCTAAAACAAGGATCAGCACATAGTAGAACATTACAACTTTTGTATATGTATATGTTCGTTTATTGTACACCTTGGTGTAGCAAAACTGACAGCATCTGTATGACCAAATAGGTATAACTTACTTTGCTTGTAAAACAGCTGCAGCCATGCCCGCTTCAAGCTTCTGCCATTTTCTTTTCTCTCTGAGTCCTCATAGAAGCAATACTAGGATGCATTCAATTTGTTTCTGGTTTTGCTGAAGTTTCTGCTACATGCCAGCACACACTAGAAGTGGTCAGCAGGCTTATCACAGCCTTTCTAACATGACAACACAAGTGAGAAGCATACTTCCCATAGCCTTAGAAAGGGTTAACAGGAAGTACATAAATAGAAAAAGAGGCATTTTTAAGAATCATTTGTAGAGGGAATATAACAATAAATGATAATGCATAGAAACAGTCACATTAATGTAACACCGTTTTTCTTTCCTTCCTTGTCTTTTTTCTTTTTATTCCTGTTTTACCATGCATTCTATGGCAACTAGCATTTGGCAAGAAAACTTTTGACTTGTTCTGTATGCTATTGCATTTGCAGATTTCTGGATTATGACCATTAGAGTTGATGGTTGTTAATTGGAGGAAATTGTGATTGTATGATTGGTATTTCAGAGGCATGCAATTATTTATTGAGCTGTTACAAGTATATTTTAATTTTTTCAATGTTTTAGGAATGACATTCCACAACATAATTGTGCTTTATTGTATTTCATTGTTATTTTATTTTAATATCGCCAAAATAATATTAACAAGAGCATTCCTTGATGCATTCCAAAATATATTGGAAGGCATGCTATGCATTGCTGAATGCCATTTCAAATATGATGCAGAAAGGAGGATATGCTGTGGAGTTTAAATACGATTGTTGCCATCCATGATTACGGATGCATATTGTTTTAAATAATATGTTAATATTTACAAACAAATTAATTGTATGTGATAACATATTCTTTATAGTCTGAATTCATTTCCAGCTGGAAAAGTGGTGGGAAGAATTTGCATATCTAAGGAATCGACAACCGTTGCTACCTTTTTCTCATATGCTGGGAATGACTTACTCAAACAAGCTGTCATGGGGAACTGGTGAATTTCACAATGTCTTCAAGGTGGGTATTTGTTACGCAGAAGAACCATTGATAAATTTATGATTTAAATGAATTGTATATCCAAGTTTGTATGTAACTATTATAATTCAAAATACATTGCAATAGTTAAGTAAAATGATGAAAACGTGAGGCCAAGTTCACTAGTAGCCTCAAAAGATCAATTTTATAGATCATAAAAGTATGTAAAAATATCAAACAGAATATGAGAGATTGAGGAAAACTTATATGGCAGCCCTGTGGGCACCATGGTGTCCATGATGTGTTTTTCTGGCACACTTCATAACCAAACTTTTACTCCGATGATTTCTAATATTAATTCAAATTTCAAGACAAAACTATTTCCTTCTGAATATCTTCCCAGTAAACATCCATAAAGTATTCTTTTGTATACCTAAAGCTGTATTCATTACTTCCCTAACCAGTGTTTTCCCTTTTTCCTATCAAAAGAAGGGTACTTCCCCTAACAAAATAGACTAAATGGTACCACTTGTTTATATTGTTACAAGCCATCCTGTATTGCATGAGTACATTCTGTGAGTAATGAACTGAAAATAAGGATAGGAGTGCTTTTTTTAAAATTCATGAGTTAGCCTATAATTTGCCCTCATATATAAAGCACAAGTGTCCAAAGTTTTGTCCAGATTTGTCAAATGGCAGTTTAAAATATGAACAGTTCTTTTTTTGTACAGTTGTGTAGTATCCTATAATTTTTGCTAAGTTCTACTCTACACAAATTTGTGTCATGATTGAACTGAGTAGTGCATTTTTGTAAGATTTTAAGCTTTCATGTCTAGTGTTATTAATAAAGGCTTCGCAGGTGATAAGCCGTGTCAAGTTTATGAAGGTTGAGCTTTCAGTCATTCAATACTCCATGGCCTTCATCAGGATCTGAATGAAATGACCAGCAGTCCAGGAGTGAGTACGAGTCACCTGGGTTAACCCAGGCAGATGGTAAGGTGCCCACAGTACCTATCCATTTAATTACGGATTTACTCGTGAGGTGGTATAGGTTTGTCGTTTATAAGAGCTTTAGTGTTTTTGTGTCTCAGATGGTGCAGGTTGGCTTCCTGTGTTGTCACTGGTTGTGGGATGTGCCTGATCTTGGATGTCTAGCCATCCAAGCAACCATTGCCCTACTGTTTACTTCGTCAGCCGCTTGTGGAACCGTCGAGCAATGCAGTGCCAGTGACAGGAAACCGAGAGGAATAGGTGAAAGGTGTGGTGGTGCCAAGTGTAGTTACATTTGGCGGTTTGTGAAGGGATAGCGGTACTTACCAGCCAAGGGCGTTCTTGGGTAAGTGGTAGCTCTGTCGCCACCTAGGTTGGCGATGGTCATATTGCCCCAGGGTGTTGACCAACTGGTTTGGGTGAGGTGTGAGTTTGGCATACATTGTGCGAGTCCTGTCCCGCACGACGTCCACAATGTATGGTATGCCGGAATGAGTATGAAGGATGTGTGATGGGAACCTACAGTCGGTATCTTAGATCATCCTAAGCGCCCTGTTCTGCATGGCCTGCAGCCTGCGGATGGTGGAACAAGCCACCGTACCCCAGACCTCACACCCGTACAGAATCAGGGGCGGGACGATCGCACGGTACAAGCGTAGTTTCAGGTGTGTAGGCATGGTTGAGTGGAGTATGGGATATAGCTGTCTCAGGGCGCCATGTCCCAGACCGACCTTTGCTCTGACATGTGGAGTTAAGGTTAGACCACGGTCAAGTAGTTCCCCCAGGTATTTGGCGGAGTTAACCCATGGGATTCTTCTCCGCCGCAGAGCCAGGGATACACCCGGCCGCCAGTTTTGAACCTTGCCCAATAAAAGAGCCAGACTCTTCTGTGGGCTAATGGCCATTCTCCACTGTTCACTCCACCTGCCGATAGCATCGAGCTGCCGCTGTAGTGGAGGGAAGCAGTACCGAACATTTTTGTTCTGTGCCAGTATGAGGACGTCGTCTGCATACCGAACACGTAACAGTATGCGGTTCCACGGGTAGGTCAGAAATGTAGGGCAGCAAAGAGCAACGGCGATAGCACGCTACCTTCCGGAACTCTAGCCGCTATGGGTCTGACCGAGGACAACTTCCCCTCCACCCGCACCCGAAAAGAGCGATCCTGAAGGAAGCTACCAATCAGGGTGAGGTAGGGGGGAGGGATTTCTGCCTCTCTGAGTTTGTACAGTAACCCCTGGTGCCATGTGGTTGCAAAGGCTTTTTCTACATCCAAAAGCACTGCGACTGTTTTGAAGTTTTCCTGGAAACCCAGGGCAACCTTCTCAATCAGCCGGAGTAGCTGTAGTGTAGTGGAATGTCCATGACGAAAACAAAACTGATGATCCGGGATGAGTTGCCTTTCCTCGAAGAGAGGAGTGAGGCAGGATAGGAATAATCGTTCAAAAATTTTTGAAATGATGGGTAACAGGCTTATGGAACGGTAATTTGAAGGGAAAACCTCAGACCACCCTCGCCTCCTTCCAACAAGTTGGAAAGTGATGAAGCTGCAGACATGCATTTTAAATCCTCGTCAGGTGGACTACGGCCTTTCGGGGAAGGTGCTGGAGCATGGGCGCCGTGATGCCATCATGCCCAGGGGATTTACCAGGTTTTAACCTTTTGATTTCAGAAGCCACCTGTCTTGGGGTGACTAAGGGGATTTGGATCTCTGCACGTGGCGGCGGAGGTGCCTCGTAGAGGTAATCCGCCGTCGCCTCCACGAGTTCAGTAAAGTCTTAGCCCTGGACATCTTCCTGGGGTTCGAATTGGGACTCTAGATGGTCTGCGAAAGCCGTGGCTTTCTCTTGGGGCTCAAAAGAGAGTCTCCCGTGAGTGCCATGCAGAGGATGCTGATGAGTGTTTTTGTCCTTTCTAAGGGACCTAATTATCCACCATGGTTGCTTCTCAGTAAGATCTATGTTTGCCATCGTGTTTTCCCAGGCTGTCTTGCGGTGTAAACGCAACAGGCGTTGTGCCAGGGACTTGAACCACTGGTAGACTGCCTGTATCCTGGGATGGCGGAAATGCTGCCAGAGCCTTCGGACAGTTGCTTTGGCTTTAATCAACTGAGTTCGATGGGGATGGTTCGAGGGTTGAGTATGTCGGAGGGAATGCGGTGCATATGGGCACATACCACATCCCGGATGTGTTGGGAGAATGCCATGGCTGCCGCCTCTAGTGCAATTAGATTCGACACGTGGGTCCACAGACTGGTTAAGTTGAAGGATGGCTGCATCCCAGTTGACCTCGTATTGCCAGTCTGGAGTTACCAGAGCTGACAGGTCAATGTTGGAATCCACCAAGACAGGGTCATGGTCGGAGTCCAGTTCATTGACTGCTGAGAGGTCTAGATGGAAAGGAATGTTCTTGGTGAGCATGATGTCGAGCACATCTGGCCTCCCTCGGGCTGGATGGAACGTAGGTCCTCTCGGTCCATGCGCAAGTACGCTTGGGTTACCGCTGATCAGGCGGTAGAGCCCTCACCCCTTGACATTGCTAACGCGGCTATGCCAATGTGCATGCTTCACGTTGAGGTCGCCTGTGATACATACCGCAGGATGCAGGTTCTGGAGGGTATTGATGTCAGCTTCATAGAAGCGGTTATCAGGAGGGTCGTATGCCACAACCAACACCGTGTCCAGCCCGCCAATGGCAAGCCTAATGGCACAGGCCTCCACGTGTTGTAGTGGTGGGAGAGGAAAGGATGTATGAGTGATGTGACTCTTGATGAAAATGGCTGTACGGCCCCCCGGTTGGCTGACCCGATCAGACCGATGGGTGACGTAACTTGGCAGCGAGAAGTTGGTTGCAGCATGCAAGTGGGTTTCATAGACCATTAGAATGTCAATTCCATATGACTGCAGAAACTCAGTGAGGCTTAGGTAATGGCCTCTTATGCCATTTGCATTCCAGAACGCAGCCCTGAATGGTCTACGGACAAGTCTGGAGCCCATTACTTGGCTGAGTTAGGGAACAGCTGGGCCAAGGTTTGGACCAGTAGGGCATGCTTCTGCATGGGGCTTAGGTTAGGGCTTTCATACTGCAGCTTGAATTTCCGAAGTGCAGGCTGATCAGGCGGTAGAGCCCTCACCCCTTGACATTGCTAACGCGGCTATGCCAATGTGCATGCTTCACGTTGAGGTCGCCTGTGATACATACCGCAGGATGCAGGTTCTGGAGGGTATTGATGTCAGCTTCATAGAAGCGGTTATCAGGAGGGTCGTATGCCACAACCAACACCGTGTCCAGCCCGCCAATGGCAAGCCTAATGGCACAGGCCTCCACGTGTTGTAGTGGTGGGAGAGGAAAGGATGTATGAGTGATGTGACTCTTGATGAAAATGGCTGTACGGCCCCCCGGTTGGCTGACCCGATCAGACCGATGGGTGACGTAACTTGGCAGCGAGAAGTTGGTTGCAGCATGCAAGTGGGTTTCATAGACCATTAGAATGTCAATTCCATATGACTGCAGAAACTCAGTGAGGCTTAGGTAATGGCCTCTTATGCCATTTGCATTCCAGAACGCAGCCCTGAATGGTCTACGGACAAGTCTGGAGCCCATTACTTGGCTGAGTTAGGGAACAGCTGGGCCAAGGTTTGGACCAGTAGGGCATGCTTCTGCATGGGGCTTAGGTTAGGGCTTTCATACTGCAGCTTGAATTTCCGAAGTGCAGGCAAGATTCGGTTGATTATGTTGTTGAACCACAGGGTTAGGTCCTGAAATTCCTCCAGGTCCGCCTGCGAGAGCGTTCCCCCTAATGCCGGGGTGGTCATGGGTACAGTGGGTAGCACAGGTACTACCTGTGGATTGGCTGTAACAGCAGTATCCCTTGGTGCCAGAGCTGCCTCAGTGGACTGCTCTGCCGGCGCTTTGGGTGGCTGTTGAGAAGCTGTTTTTGCTCTCTCCGCGGCTTGACGCATGCTCTTATTTTTTCTTTGCCGCTTAGGTTTAGGAGGAGCATTGGCCACTACAGACTCCTCTGTATGGCCTGGAGGTGGTGCCGCAACTTCAGACGTGGCAGGGGCAGGTACTACTGCCTGGGCCTTGGCCTGGGCCAGTGTTTTTTCTGCCCTATTAAGGGTGTTTGCGAAGGAGACGCCGGGGCGGACCTCTGCTGCTTCTGAGCATCCCTTGCGACGGCTCTCTATGATTTTCAGGTGCGTCGCGCATCCTTTATAGACACTGCATGCACACCTTTGCAGTTGACACATTCCCTTTCCGTATCCGGCTTAGGGCAGTCCTGCACTCTGTGGGTTCCACCACACTGCAGACATGCAAGCGGACGCTCACATGCCATACTGGAATGGTGAAATCCCAGGCAATTGCGACACTGCGCGGGACCCTCCTTGCCGTAAAAGCGTTCAACCTTTATGGCAGTGTAGATCAGATGGCACACGGTGTCGATTGGCTGGACTTGTTGGTCGCGCACTTTATCCACCACGACCAGAAACAGTGGCATGGGCACCTTTTCAGAGCTGCTGTTGGAGACAATAGTCTTCTTCAACTGGGCCACTGATGCGGTGATGTCATATTCCTTGAGGAGTGCCAGCCTGACATCCTCGGTAGAGCAGTCTGAGGCGAGGCCTCTGATTATTCACCTTTCCATGTGAGGATGTGTTGGCGAATAACTGTAAAACAGGATATTTAAATCCCGAAGTACAGCCTTAGCTGCTTCAAAGTTCTCAAATGAGGAGGTCTTTATGTTCACCTTACAGGGCTTCCTAATTGCCTCAAAGTGCCCTTTCAGGCGCGAGGCTAGAAGGCGCATAGTTTTTGTATTCTCCTTAAAAGCATCCGCTACTATTGGCGGTATTTTCTTCCCCCCCTTGGTTGGGGGTTGGGTTGTACCCTGTGGTTGCCTGTTCCAGCGTCCCTTCACCACAGTGAAGCCCTCGGTGTCTGTGTCCATATTGGCCTCTGAGTCAGAGGAGGAGAAAGGATGATAGGAAACCAGTGGTGGTGATTCCCTATCAATGACCTGTCGCGGGACAGAGCACTTGCACTTTTTCCACGCCGGTGGTACCGCCTCGGAAACAGAGGTAGATGAAGTACTTGGTCCTGCACCATTGTCAGTCGGCACGGTTGCCCTCCGGCTGCTTGTAGAGGACCGAACCCCCTCCATAGAGGAGGAGGCGCCTGGGCAAGCCATTACAGCTTGAGGTATTGGACCAGAGGTTGGCTGCGGTCTTGCAAGCCCGTTGTCTCATGGTCCGTTAGTCAGTTTGTCTTTGTCAGGAAATAAGATATAGGAGAAGAGGAGTATGAAGTTACTTGGCTCCCTCGAAGTACCAGCTCACACCCCTCCGAGAAAGCAGAATTATTGTTGCGGCGCTCTAAAACTTGCTTCCCAAGTCTCTCATAGAGCGCATGTGGATCTGTGCTTTTGCCTGGCTTGGTAGTTGCTATTTGCTCCACCACGGTCACTGCAGTCACTCTCCTGATGCCCCCTGGCGAGAAGTACTGGAACTTCCTCCAATCCGCATGGATCACGATGTGCACGAGCCGCGAGTCGCTGAGCGAATTAATGAAATGATAGTACTCTGCTCTATGTATAAACTAAAGCTTGGTCGGTGGTGTTTGTGCTGCCCTGGCCATTGAGTGGGTGAGGATCTGTGATTGGGCCAGCTTGTTAGTGGTATGTTTCCTATCGGCTGCAGTGTATTTTTATCTATAGTTGACACCATGTGAAAATTTTAACAGAGCTATGATGCCACACCCCCATGCATGCACCCAGACACACACCCACATCCACACCCACCTTCCCCCTTCACACACACACACACACACACACACACACACACACACACACACACACACTTACATCCACACCCATCCTCCCCCTTTACACACACGCATACACTCTTGAACAAATGCTCATAGGGGCAAAGCATTTCCAGTGTTTAGTATGAATGAATTTATTTCACTTCCATTATATACAACCTTATTAACTGTTTACATCTCTTTGATATTACATGTACAATATAGCTGTTCTTCCTTTCTAATTACACACTGAAACCCTTGAGTTGCACCTGGTGCAAATATAAATACCGTGGTTATTAATACATTATACACCAGGTTCACAGTCTACCTATTTGTAATATTCTCTTTTAATTAAATATACCAATTTTCCTGATAGGCATCCTTGCAAATATACAGTGTTGTAATTTTAAAATGCCTCTCGAATATTTCTATACCTTGTTCCACTCTTAGATGACAGTATGGAGTTAAATGGGATATATCTGTCTCTATCTACTGCATACAAGTTGCCATTAGCCTCGTCCTTTTCTACCCTCGTACTGTTGCCAGGTTCCTAATAGCAAGGTATAAATATTCAGTTGTTATAAATTTCAGGTTTGAACGCATTACCCTACACAGAATTTTTTTCTCTGTCAGGTTATATCCTTTTTAGAGTTATTATACATTTCTATAGGCCCATATTTCTTCAGAAAACGTTTTTTTCAATACAAGTCTGATATTTGCTGTTTCTGTGCTCGTCACGCACTAACAAACTAACTGCTAGAATGTGTCTATATTTTGTTCTTAGGTAGAGTAAACTATAGTGCTACTACCTGCCCACTTTGAATTCTCTATGTTTACTCAGTTAAGTGTTATAATTTTTTAAATTAAATGTTTTCGGACAATTATATACCTGTGCACTGCAAAAGTTACGCAGTGTGAAACTTTTTTGTTATTGAGTTTACATCGGGGACCAAGCGAGAACAAATGCTGAGGAGGGTTGGAGAAAGTTTTTAAAATAAACCAAAAGGATGTAAGTTCTTTCTTTCATCGAGTAGGGCAAACAAAAGGTATTCATCTATTCAGCGTATTCTCGCGCCAGGCCTGACACAGAAGATAGTATAAGGAGCAGCACTAACATTAGTTCGAAAGAAATCGTGTGTGTAACTGTGTGGAATCTGTGAGCTGTTATCGCGTTATTTATTGAATATTTTCTGCAAATATTTGTAGTTATGCAAGGGGAAGCTAGGAAGAGACGATATATTGGTAAATTAAGAAGTAAGGAACACCAAATAATTATGAAGGTGTTAGATTATTTTTCAAGTAAAATGCGTGTAAGTAAGGCAGTAAAAGAAATAGCTAATGCTATCGGGTGTTCAGAAGCAGTAGTGTATAGGATTAAAAAGGAAGCAATGAAAGGACCTCTAAGAACGCCATCAAAAAAGAAAGCAAAAAGGGCGGGTTGAAAAAAAGAAGTATATAGTGAATAGTGCAATGTGGAGTGCAGCGAATTGTTCATTCTTTACTGTTTGCAAATATTCAACCCACGCTGAATATAATTTTGTCGTGGTTCAACAGTGATGAGACACTACCAAATTTTTCAAGGGCCACTCTTAGTCGATTCTTACATGATTTGGGGTCGGAATATGAAAGAAGGGGTAACAAGTGCATATTAATAGAAACAGACGATACCATCACATGGCGACATAAATATCTAAAATACACAAAAAGGTTTAGGGACCAGGGGAAATCAATTGTTTATACAGACGAGTCATTTATGAATTTAGGCCATACAGTGACAAAGGCGTGGAGGGGTACCAAAGTTAAAAGTGCCCATCAAGCAGCAATTGAAGGACTAAGTACAGGACTCTGGCCACCTCGGGGTCGCGCGCGGAGAAAGATTCGCAACTAGTACATGTTGCAACACTGCACTCCATTTTAACGTGTACTGTCTTCTAAGGGTGGGATGCGCTATAATCTATCTCATAATTCATCCAACTTCCTAATCTGTTCTGCATTGTTAGCCTTTCTAATTCTCATTTTAATTATTTCTCCTGGTAATTTCAACCACCTAACTGGTACCTATTGATCCCTCCATAATTTGTCTCCTTACAATCCAAAATAAAATGTCGGTTGTTTTCCATTTCCTCATATAATGGACATTTCTGTGGATCCATTCCCCATTTCATATCCCTTAATTTCATTACCCCAGATCTAAACCATGCCCACCATTCCCTTTCCAATTTATTACACACTTCAATATATTTTCCCCTGCCCCAATCTTTTTTGATTTGCCTGTACAATACCAAGGTTCTCTTATCCCTAGTACTGCTAAATATCTCTTGTATATTGATATCCTCAATGTCTGATCTCTTTCCAAAGCTTTTCTTTTAAAATTTCTCTGTTCCTCCATACATTCTCCATTCCTGTTCCCTCTATAATATTTTGTATAGATAAAGTCAAATTATCAGGCACTAATGTTTTCTCTTGCATAATCATGCATTGTTTTATATATTCTGGTCTTCCAATGCTCTAACCCGATACCAAAACTTTATCAATCTTTCAATTATTAGCCCTTTACTTCCTGTTCTACCTAATTCCATCAGTACTACTCCCTTAGATGATGCAACTGGTAAAATAAAAATTAACTGACCAAAACTTCTGTGTTAAGTCCACCTCTTACCATCCTTTGTCATATCCTTATACCTCTATCTCATACAGCATTTTGGCTTCCACTATTGCCTTATACACTCTTTCTAACCAATTAATTTGTATCCCTGGTATTTTAAATACACATGCTCTAACACCCTTCATGGCAATTTTACCCTCAGCTAAAACTGCTTTCTTTTGGTCATGCTATCTTCCATTACTACTTAACTGAACCCCGAAGTACTCAGTTTTTCTCATTATGGCTATTTCCCGTCCTTCCATGCTCCATTTTTCTTCTCTTTTTAACCCTTCATTACTCGCGTGAATAACTATAACGTGTTTATTCTTGTGGGGGACAGGTGTCAGCCATTTTACATTCTTGCTTTAAACATAAATTTTCTACATTTTGTTAATAAAGATGGTTCTGCGGTCTATAATGAACCATATTTTACTTCAATTACATAAGAAAATCTGTGGAATATACATACATAATGAAAAACAGATACTTACAATACTACATGTATATTTGCTCATAAAATGAAGTACATCTCACATGTTCTGTTTCGAACTGAGTTTACAATGCTCACATTAACAGCACTTCCTTTAGAAATATACCTGAAGAGACTTGTTTTTTTTACCCTTCCAGGTATCCTGTATTGTCATTAGAATTCCACCCATATTTCGCTAACTTGCAACTCATTTCTAGTGACGTTTATTAAATACAATAGTCATTTACAGGCAATTGTTGCAGACGTCCTTCAAATGGCTAGAGCAAGCCCATTTGGAACTTTGTACACCATTTCCTAAAGACCCAGGAGAGCTTTCTTTCCAAAATTCAAGACATCAAGAAGAATATATACCCTCCTAATTCAAAGAAAAACTTCATATCTAAAGTCAATCCAACACAAACATTAGACATCACATATTATTTACACCTGACAGAAGAAGTTAAGAAAAGTGATACTCCAACTAGTGTTCTAAAATTATTGGCATTAGAGACAATCCATACTAGATTTCCAGAACACGAATGGCTCCATATTTATACTGATGGATCATTGATATCAAACCGAGATGGAGCAGGGGCTGGAGTCACGTGTCACCTCTTTTTCTATTTCAAAGTTATGGAACTATAAAACTACAAACTTTGATGGAGAAATTGAAGCAATTTGAATGGCCCTACAAAATCTTTTGTATAGAATTTCACATTTTCATCAAGCAGATATTCTCTCAGATTCCAGGGCAGCAATTATAGCAATTACTTCCAAGTTGTCACCAAAAAACCAAACAATTATAGAATGTTGGAAAATCCTTACCCATCTAACCGCACTTCAAAAACACCTAGTCTTCCAATGGATACCAGCTCACTGTAGACTGAGTGGTAATGAGAAAGCTGATTTTCTTGCTAAAAAGGGTACCGGCAATGTGCAGAAATCTATAGTTAATCTACCATTTTATGCAGCTAAAAGATTAGTCAACTCTGAATTCAAAAAAATTATTGCAAAATATTACTATAAAAAATCAAAGAATAAAAGATGGGAACCTCCAAACATTCAAACAGTAATTCCTGAGTATCCTCGAAAAACGGCAGTTGCAACCTTCAGGTTGATTTTACAGGACATGATTGTCTGATAAAACATTTAAACAGAATTGGGATATATTCTTCACCACTCTGTCCTCTATGTGATCTGCAAGAAGAAATGGATCGAGACCACCTTCAAATATGCCCGGCCACTTCTAGCACCCTATCCAGCAGTGAAAAATATTGGAGAGCAAGAGGATTAATGACTTCATTGTCAGAAATCCAGCATTAGCTAACAACACCACCATTTCCTATTGATTTATCTTTTAATCTTCCACATCCATAACAATGTCCTTAGGATCCTTTTCTTTTGCACAGTCTTCCACAGCTGGTTCTTCAACATCAAGCAATTCTGAGCATGTTATCAAACTTTTGCAGGAATTTGTGGGATTTTAGACCTGCATTCAATCTGTGGCTTTACCAGTTCCCATGAAATGTTGTTTTCTAGTGCCTTGCATCTGGCAATGAAGCCATTAGCGTTCCCATGAAATGTTAGAAATGAAATCTGCCTGTGACATTTTTCTCTTTGGCTTAGTAAATGCAGATGGCATTCACAGTTACAGAACACAACCATAGGCCAGCGCCTGGTGTTGCTTGAGATACCATTTTTCTGACACAGTTGGTCCACCGAGTCAACACATACCTTTGTCAGATTATAAAAAATTATAATTTTCGGTTTTTCTTCCTCAATTGTTTTCGGGTGTATAGCAGCATCATGGTGCATTGTGGAAACCAACAGAACAAACTTATTTCTTTTATGGTAGTATGAAACAAGTGTTTTGTTCTAATCAAAGGCAAATCAAGGTCTTAGGGATTTTTGTGTTGATGTTATGAACTTGTTAGAAATTTCCTTTTTTGTTTTTGTGGAGAGTACCCATATAAGTCAAACCATTTTCTTCCACACTCCTCTCAGTTGTTCTTTTGTGAGCAGCAGACATGTCTGCAAACAGCATTATCATCACTACCGCCACCGCCACCGCCACCATCACCATCACCATCACCAATCATTATCATTATCATTATGTTGTTCTTATTGTCATTATTATTCTTTGTGGTGGTAGCGGTGATATATGCTATGGTTATAAGTTGTATTGCAAACAAAACCAAGTAAATAGTTACCTAGAAAGTAGTACAAATATAAATAAAGGATAAAAACCCTAGAGTTTTTAAACCACTCATAATATATAACATACAAAGTGCTTAAATATACAATATAGAGAATAAAATGAATATAGTATACTTACCAACATTTTGCATAAACTGTTAGATAAATGCTTGCGCGGTTGACACTTATCACCAAAAGCACACATGAGAACAAAACTTCACTTGCATATACTACATGAGTAATTACAGAGGTGAAAGAGAGAAATGTTGCTGTCTATGCATTCCTTAGAGGGTACATGAGCCTGCATATCAGTAAGTCTCTTCTGAAAACTACAGCAATGAAAACAAATATGCTGGGTGATACCTGTCTCTCATGCGAATAACCAATGGTTAGTTTATGTCCCGTTTTGAAGACCATAATCCTAATCTTTTTATAACTTATCTTTAACCCCAACCTTTGCAAAATCCCCCCAAGTCATTTAGAGCTCTTGATACTCCTCCAATAGATATAGACCCCACCCCCAAATCATCCGCAAATAATAATCATGGGATTTTCCTGTTATTTATTGTGGGTGAGTATACATTCTCTTTACTAATTACTTTAATCTCTAAACAGATTAAATAATGTGGGCTCAACTTACACCCTTACCTAACTCCTATACTATTCTTAATAACCTTTGAAACTATAATCACATCATCTTTATGCAGAACCTATTCTCCATATAAATTTTTTGGATTGATCTAATCATCTTAGTACTCACTCCTTTCAAATGGAGCTTCAACCGTAAGCCTCTCTATGTATTGTATCAAATGTCTTCTCCAAATCCATGAAAACCATATATACTCTACCCCTTTTCTTAGACAAATATTTATATGCTATTGTCTTGACAAATACATTGTCGACCATCCTCCTACCCTTCCTAAAGCCTGTCTGGAATCTTGATATTCTCTTTCTCAGCCCAATCCGTGTAACCTTTTTGTCTGAACCCTGGTATAAATTTGTACTTTCTCTACTGGTAAGTAGAGGAAGTATTGTATTCAACCCAAAAATACGATGTCGACACAGGAAATATATGTTTTTAGACCACCTGAATTCAAAAAAAGCATTTTTAGAGAAAGGTCCGTTTGTGTGTCTGCCTGTCAGTCTGTCTGTCAGTCAGTCAGTCTGTGAACAGTGTAACTCAAAAATGAAAAGTTGTTTAAAAACCAAAGTTGGTATTTGAGTTAAATGTCTTTCAAGGATGCAACACAAAGATTTTGAAGAAAATAGCCCCACCCTAAACTACCCTTTACATGGAAAATTTTTAGAAAATTTTGATTTTCTTGAAAATGGCTCTAACGATTTTGATTAAAATGACATGTTTAAGATATTTTTATTGACAAATGAAATGTATATTTTGAATTTTCTGGCTATAGCCTATGTTGTCTTGTTTACTCTGGATGACTTTTGAATAACTCGTAAACTGTAAGAGATAGACAAAATCTTACTGTACAAAAAATGTAGATCTCGCTAAAACACACAATTTATGCCTAAATAAATTTTTTTGTAGAGTGAACCATTTTGGAGATATTCCTTGTTGTGTAAGTTTCTGTCAAATGAAACATCGCTATTCATTTTTTTATATGTTAACCATGCAAAGAGAACAAAATCTCAAAGCTTTAAAAGATTTGACTATCACTCAAAGTCTACTGTATTGCCAGATTCCCCTTGTACCTACAAGGAAATAAGCAGTAAGGTAATTTCTGCAAATATTTATCTCAACTAACATGAAGATATAGGGATAAGTGTTTGTAGGAATGGTTAGTACAAGAGTAGAGGAGGTCATGTGAGTACAACACATCAGATTTTTCCTAATCTTGATAATAGACTCTATAATTAGTAGGATTATTAATATCCCCTGTACCTTTGTAGATTGGTATTACAATACTCGTCCTCCCTGTTTCTGGCACCTTTCCTCCCTCGAAAGTATAATTTAACACTTTCTTCAACAATTCCCTTCTAGTCACATCCTTACTCCAAACTTTCCACCACTCCCCCAGTATCCCATCTGTTCCATATGCCTTATTACTCTTCAAATTCTTAATTGAGGCGTTGAGCACAATAGTGGCCCAACCCACAAAAATTCAGAAACTGAGTTATTAGCACAGACATGTTCCCCATATCAAAATCTAGGAGAGCAGTAGTGGCCTATACCACATTTTTACAACCACCGACCGATGGCATGAGAAGTGTGTTATTGCATGGAACTGAATCTGGCTTCCTGGATAAACAGTGGTCCAATCTTCCTGCATGTATGTAACTATGTATCACAATGTCGGTGCTATATTGATTAAAACTTCCAAATATCATGGCTCTTGCTTAGTTATTAAAGTCAATATAAAACTTTGAAATCACAGATATTTTTTACACTCCATTATCTCCATTATGTACATTTAGTGGTTGGGCCACTGTTGCGCTCAACACCTCAATTATCTCCCATACTTCCTGGTCAGTAATTTCTGTATCAAGACTTCCACTAGCCTCATCTCTGGTCTACTCCTTATCCAATTATACTCCTCCTTATTGCAATTCAGCAATTCCTTATAATATCTACACCAAGTATGAACTGCAATATTATTTTTAATGGCCCTACTTTTATATATTTTTCTTGTAATTTCCCAGATTTTTCGATTGTCCTGTATATTTACTGCTTCCCTTAGTCTATTGCTAATCTTCTGTCGACAATCCTCTCTCTTAAATTCTAATAAACCCACATCGGTAACAAAAAACTTTTTTTTGACTCCTGATCTCCTTCCTGCCTCCATCTTTTTAGTTCATGCTGTACTCTCTTTATTGCTATTACACATTCCTTGTCATGCCATCCCTCCTGACCCCTTCATAACCTTTTCCCTTACTTTCATTTCCTTTCCTGCATTTTTTACTGTACTAATAATTTTCTCTGTTATTCCTTCCATTACTCCTTTATTGAAACTGTATTTCTTATTGTATTCCATTCTAAATTATGCCTCAATAATTGTTATTTTCCTTTCTCTACCTACATAAGTCTATTTTTTGCCTCTGTTCTTCTGCTGAGCCAATTTTCTCTCACTACCCCTATTAAAGCTTGCCCACAGTAGGAAATGACTACTGGTCAGCCCCATACTCATTATTTCAAATTCAACACACATATACTATATATTCCTTGAAAACAACATATAGTCTACCTCACTTTGTCCACCTTTATTCACAAATGTAAACTCTCCTAGAGAATCATTCCCCTTCACACCATTACACATTAGCAGAGTATTTTCTTCACAAAAATCTATTAGCCTAAAATCCTCTGCATTACATATCTGATCTTTACTGTTCCTCTTCACTATCTCCAGTTTTTCTTCCAACTCCCCATTACATAGAATTTGAATTTGCTCTTCCCCGCATCTAGCATTAAGGTCTTCCATAACAATAACCTTAAAATTCAAATGTTTGTTGTTCAACTCATCTATATCCTTACTTAGGCTACTAAACAAAGTTTGATTGTAAAAATCTGAACCATACAGTGGATTATATAAAATCCTTATTCCTGTTACATTTCTTTCTTCTAGAAACCCCTGTATCACTAACCACACTACATAGTTATCACTCCTTTGATGCTCCATTTTACCCTTTAACCTCTTCTCCTTTCTTATAAATACCCCTATTCCACTTGATGTTCTACTTTTCACTTGCCCTTTCATTGCCAAGCTTCCGTAATAGTCAAAGCCACACCCATTGTCTCTACTACTGCAATAATGTCTCCATTTGCCAATTTTCTCCATAAACTCTTTACATTCCAGCACAGCAGACCTAAGGCTTTTGCCTATACCGATCCTTTCCTTTCAAATCTAAAAGTCTCCAATTTGGCTCTAATTGTAACCCTTTCTGATCCTACTTCTCCATCATGTTGTCTCTCCTCTTCTGTTTCCAATACACTGCCACCTGGAGTTGACACTACACTAAATTCCTGGCTTCTCCATACATGTGTTGCCGCAGTTATACCTTTAATCGAACTCACTACATCTTCACTCAACTGTGTGGGTGGAACCATCCTTCTCAAAGGCATTACCATCTGACCCATGTTGTCACTATGACGTACTTGGCTTCTCTCGTCTCTGTTGTCCAAGTTCTTTCATACATCACTATAGATCTTTTCCTCCGGCTCAGCCTTCTCCCTGCTTATTCAATTATCATGTGCTGACTGGTTTCTATTTTCTTTTCATCTATCCATAATGTAAGTCCTCTTAAAAAGACCTTTTTTCCTTGTTCCTTTGCTTTTTCTCATTTCTTCTACAAGTTCATTTCTTAATTCCCTTTCTTTCTTTATTTCCATGGTCTTGCTCTATGAAAATTCTGATTCCCTTTAATTTAGATGCATTTCTCAACACCATCCATTTGAAATTCACCATTGCTAATTTCACTGATATCGACCGATTTTCGGTCCTTCTCCAAATCCAGAAGGAATCTATGATTTCTCAACCAAGTAGATCTACACCTAATTTCTCCTTTAAGATATCTTCAACCTGATGTCCAACTCTTTCCCCTCTTTCTTCCTTGCAGCCGATTATAATTATATTTCTCCTCCAACCAGCTTGTTCCATTCTTTCCAAATGTAACACTCGTCTGTTTATTATCGCAAACTTTGCACCTGAGGTTGCTTCAACCATCTTGATCATATTTTTTATTTCTTCCATATTACTCTTTACCCCATTTGTTATTCTTTCCTCCATATTTTTAACTTGCATCATGTCCTCTGCTAAAGCTTTTAACATTGCCATCACTTCCACGATTTCCGGTCCCACATTCATTTCAATTCAACCTATCATTAATAAACACAATGGCACCAGAAAAAACCAACATCATATTAAATCACCATCTCTATTTGAATCACCTTTTGTTGCAATCTTCTTGCAACTAAATAGCCCAGTTCGATCTCGATAGACTTCTGTTGGAATGCCCATCTTCACAGAGCTCCTGTAAACTTGTCTTACTCCTACTGCTGCTCACGTACAACTCCACGTTTAGTAGATCACAGCTGGACAAGAAGATCAGAAATGCACTGCCCCTGGATTTTTCTCCTATTTTCATGAATAAACTTATACAAGTAGATTCTTGACCATTAATGCAAACCCTAAGAGATAAATGACAAAGACTCGACTCAAAAATAGATCTCTATATAGTACATAGATTTAATGTCTAAAGAATACAGAGGTTTAAACAATACTAATACGAACATTAGTAAACATTTTAAAAATCAACCGATGGAATGCAAGATGAGATACTAAATAATGAAACTAATTTCAGTGAAAACAATTTTAGACACTTATGTGAATTTATCTCTTACAGTGAACTATGGTGTGTGTTCTTTTTCCAGAATGCAAGCACGTATTTGTATAACCTTGTTGGTTGGTGGGACATAATTCGTAGGGAGAGGTTACGGCCAGAGCAGAGTAGAGATGGTTCCGTACATTTCAGCATGCATGGATTCCGTAAATTGTTTAATGGAGTCCGTGTACCACAAGAGATTCAGGACACTTTAATTTCCTACTTTAAAACTGGTAGGTTTGATTTAAGGTTGGTTCACAACCCACCTTGTGATGGTAACCAGAACGGTGAAAATGGGAAGGCATATTATCAATCAGCTTATTGATAGAAAATGGTGGTCGATATTACACACTGGGATTTTATTTGTTTCTAACTGCCCAGTCATATTTTTTCTAGCTTGCGAATGGAGAGAGGTCTAGCAGCTGTATCACAGCATGGCCCCTTTGATAATTTCTACAGCCAAAAGTCTAATATGCACAATCTGAATCTAACATGCCATGCTTGGTGATGGGAGTGGAAAAGTTAAAATTTGGCCAAGTCTCCTTTCCCATTTTCAGGGCTCGGCAAAGCTTCCCATCAGTTGTGAACACTCGCATTTGAATACATGTGCATAGTACTTCCACTTTCTTGTTCTGGTTATCATTACCATTACTAGTGGTTGTGAACCAGCCTTTATAATATATGTTCATCATTATGCTTAGTAGTTCAGCTACGTTAAAGAGGAATCAAGTTATCCACATTCATAGTGCTTGTGACAGCACATTGTGGGCAACCGGTTCTATCCACTTGCTGCACGGACAAAACGTGCACAACTTTATTCTTTTGGTAGCTCACCTACTAAGCTTATTCATCATAATTGTTGCATGAAATTCACTGCAATACTTTTAGGTAAATTAAAGATTTTAAATATAAAATAGTACAATACAAGATGGAAGTGAAATAATCTTATAATCATGCAGACTGAAAGAGGGGAGAAAGTAGATGCAAATGAACAAAAACTAATACTTTTTGTAATTAAATGCACCATTAGCCAGATAATCACATTTAAAAGTAAGAGCATGTGGCACCGTGGCACAACTTGTTGATTATTTGCTTTTACTGGCACTGCAATAAACTGTTCTAACTCTGTATAGAAAACATTTAAGTAACATTGGTCATGTATTGAATTCAGATGTTTTGTTACTGGTGTATTAGACACCAGAAAATTCTGTGAAAAGGTGAGGTTATTGATCACTGCACCATATGCAAACATTACCTTGAATTTTACATTCCTGCATAGTTGCAAAGAAAGTCCCGGGGGAATAAAGTGCGGGGGGAAATTGCTGACTAGAAAGGGGTCCAACACTCTGCCTCACCCTCCTTGCTTATGGCACTAGGGCAGTTTTTTGAATAGGTTCACTCCTTGTATAGTAAACTTTATCTGTCATATACACTTGCTGTTCTTGTCACACTGTTTTCAAACAGATAGGCAGCAAATTCCTGTCAGTGACTTTATTTCCATTGGTGAACAGTACATCGATTTTATTTGGTATGTTTAAAGGCCTGAATATTTGATCTGTTCAATGTGAAAGGCATATGCCATAGTAAAGTTACGAACTCATGTGGAATTGTTACTGACATTTAAATAAATATGAAGTAGAAATATTCAGATTTTAAAAAAAGAAATTCTATTGTGTGAATGAATATTTAGAATATTACATGAGTAAAACTCAACTGTATGTTCTTTTTTCGTTTGTTTCATATGACCGGAGCTGAACATAAAAGCAAAAAATGACCTTGGATCTAATTAACTTATGAAAATTGTATTTAAATTATGTACATATTATATTTAATCAAATACCTTAACAATGCCTATATCTCCTGTAAGATCACTGTTTCATTAATAAATAAATGAACCAGTTAAACAGTTTTAAGATTTGTCTACATATAATATGTATTTAGTTAAAAGATACATTTCAAATTATGATGCAATGCCATACCATAGTGATATTTATGTGACAAAATAATACTTTACTTGAAATAAAAACATTCCAAAGGTTATGGCACTGTTATGTGAAATATCTCTTACATTATTAATACTGTTATTCTGTGTACATTTAACAATATTTTACTAATAATTATTGCTAAACCTTTAGGAAGGCAGTTTTATGTCAGTTACATTGCACTGCAGTATGCTTAAATGAAATTTATGTGTAATTATTTATATCTTTGGCTAACCAGAAAGTGTATGATTCTATTTAACTTTTAATATACCTCTTTTAAAATGGGAATAATGTACACTTCATGCCAGCATGTACATCTAATTACCAGTATAAAGAAAGGAATCTGTTATAATATGATGCAGAAGTTTTGGAAGCACAATGGTGCTGTATATACACATGCTATATATACACAGCCTGAGTGCTGGTGCTAGACAATACAAAAGCAAAGCCCCAGAATGCCAACAGAACCAATCATGTGGCATTTCCCACAGCCACATAATAGTGAATGGCGTACAGACAACCAATAGGAGATGAGAGTCACTCCCTCTCATCTATATATAAGCTGGGTGCTCCATCAATTACCCTCTAGTTTTCAACCAGCTATGAGTCATTCTCTGAAGATGCCCAATGAAGTCTTGGGCGAAACGTCAGAAAATTCATCAACTGGACCACGGCCTACAAGCTCGAAATCTACCACCTATTGGATTTACAGTAGACTTTGCTTACAATGTAATACGAAGATAATTAGATAAGCCACATCCTAAGAAATAATCTGAAAATACTTTATAACTTAGGGACATACAGGAAGTCAATCTTTGAGGAAGAAACCAAAAAATTGAAACAAAACAGTCTATTCATTTGGTAGAAGGCAGATCTTATGTGTGTTGCACAACATTTAACCCCACATCATAATAGATTATTTGAGAATAGCTTTCATTATAAAGGTATCAAATTCTACAATAATTTACCTTTGGAAATAAAAAATATACAATCTATAGCAAGTTTCAAAAAGCAGATTCACAAACTCTTCTTAATAAATGTTTTTATACAATAGATACATTTTTGCATTTGAAAGAATGAATTGTGTATTTTACGTTCTTGTTTAATATAAATACATTATTTATAAAAATAGTTTTTTTTTATTATATGATTGATACTGCTTTTACTATGTAATACTTATGTATATACATATTTTGATAATTCCATATTCATAATCAAAGGACGCAATAAATGTTAATATTTTGTTTTACAAACCTGATATACCCAATATCATGTATTTGATCTAAGGATGAATAAATTGAATTGAATGCACCTACTGGCGGAGCTGCTGCTGTTATATCGCTAATGTAAGAAACAACAAAAATCGGTAAAAAAACAGCAATTTTTATTTCCTGCAGTGATTTCATTATCTGCCATGCACACTCAGGGACATCTAAAAAATGCAGATCTTTAAATATGATAAACTTACAGCCACTATAGTGCTTTAAAACTTCACATATGTGTACTTCAAACCTCCTGGTCTTTTTAGTACATAAAACAAAATTTGAAATTTTGTCATTTTTGGCCTGTTTTTCCCCTTAAGTAGCATTTCCATTCAAAAGTAATTGGATACTGATACTGTGACAAATAACAAAGATCAGTCCGGTTACTTTTCTATCTCACCATTATATTCTAAAATTTTACCACAAATATACGGTTTTTTTCTCATCATTAGCAAGTCTAGTGTCTTTTGCACTATCACAGCTCACAATTTTTACTTCTCATAACCTTTATCAGTCCTTTTAGTAACTTTCTTCACTTCCTCTATCTCTCATGCACTAATTATGATGATGTAATCACTCATTGAATCTTCTTACAATGTACTTACGCAATAACACACATGCACAGCTGTCTTGCACTCACTGATCAACTCGTTTCTGTAACTGTAACTGAAAGCTTACTCCTCTGGCCTCCTGGGGATGATATCACATGAACCTTTCTCAAGTTCCACATGCACACATGCACCAGAAATAATGCAGCTAGAAGTCTCGCAACCTTCTTGAAACTGCTTTTGTTTTTGCAGCTTTGGTTGTTGATAGTCACATATACATAGCAGTTGTGTGAGGCAGCTTGACCTTGAACTTCTTACTCACTTGCTGGCATAGCATGTGGTGTGAAGTAACTTGACGCCGTCCATCCTTCGTTGTGTGCCCAACCCAGCATCACAATTCATTACTATTGCAGAATTGTAATACCACTGCTATGTAACAATAAGGCACAGTAAAAATCAACTATGTTCACATGCAGTAATTAATATTTAAGTAAATCTGATACAGAAGTTTCCTGGAAATGATTATTATAATATGATTTAGTATAATGTTTAAGGGTTTTTGAAGTTGGAAAGCTGAATTTGAATTTTTCAAATCTGATTTCAACTGGCCTTTTAAAGGTTAAGGCAACAAAATCAGAGAATGAGGTCGTTTGCTCCTGAGAATCACAGATTTGGTGAGAGCAATAACCATATGCCATAATGATAAATCTGCTAGTGAAATAAGGAGACTGTCATTAATGAACTGTACATTGTACACAATCAATTGTATACTTCAGTAAATAAAATAAACAAAGGAATTCTAAAATATCTAGTAGTCCCACATCCAAATATTATAATAATTTTGTACATTATTACACTTTGTCAAATATCTTTACACTATAATTTTTAAGCTTTCTTATTGATGTATTGAATCAGTTTTTTGAGTCACTTTATTTATACTCACCTACAGTTATAAAATATTGGAAAAACTGGTATGTTTTCAAGATCCTTCGATCTCATCTTCAGCCATTGTGTGACTGAAGTCAACTTCTTCCTCCTCCACCTCTCTGCTGCTATGGTCCTGTTGCCAAGTGGTGTTAGGAGCACAAAGTTTTAACACTTCGCTCAATGCTGAGATTTCAAAACTTACTGCTCTATTACTGTTTTTTCTATCCAGAAATGGTGTGACACAGCAGACTGTTCTGTTTGTTTCAGTTTTATGTTTCTCTTGTGTTCCTTTAGCCTGATTTCAAAATGTCTTTTAGTTTCTCCTTTGTAGCTTTTTTTTCACAGCTCTCAGAGTTGATCTGGTAAATTATGGATTTTAAAGTTATTGGGATTATTATATTTTTAAGTTAATGTCTTCCCACAAATATACAAATTTTGGCATAGATATATCAATAATGTTTTTGCTGTCACTCCCCTGAAACTTAAAGAAGATTCCCTGAAACTACTGAGCCTGCAGGACAACCATATTCAATATACAATAGAAGTAGAAGAAAACAACACTTTACCCCTCCTGGACTTCAAAATATGTAGAAGTCTACATGCATAGAATTTGGAATACATAGGAAACCCACACATGTAGACAATTACAGAAGCCACTTAAAAATGCAATTCCCATAACTTTAAAATCTGGAATTCACCAGATCAACTGTGAGAGCTGTGAAGAAAGCTACATAGAAAAAACTAAAAGAAATTTGGAAATCAGGCTAAAGGAACACCAGAGAAACATAAAACTGAAACAATCAAAAGAGTCTGCTGTCACACCATTTTTGAATAGAAAACCACATCATTGACCATTACATAAAATTGCTAAACTCATTTCACTGATAGAACTGTACATTTAGAAAAAAAATATGCATGATCAAAAACAGTAATAGAGTTGTAAATTTTAAAATCTGGGCATTGAAAAAAGTGTTAAAACTTTGTACTCCTAACACCAGATGGCAACAGGACCTTAGCAGCAGAGAGTTGGAGGAGGAAGAAGTTAGCTTCAGCAAGGATATTGTTTAGTTTAGGTGACGCGAGCACTTGGTCAGAATTTCGGCTAAGTCCAACTCGGCAGTGTGTACGAATGGTCACGAAAGTTGCTGAAGTTGCTGTGTTAATTCAGCGCTGCCAACAGCACAATTTCCCCAGGAGTTTGTTGCCAATAGTAAGTTTGAATGTTTTAGCGGGACCCAGCAGCATGCTGGTGACCTTCTTAGAAGCAAGTTGTAAGAGTGCAATGGATCGCTTCATTGGCATAGTAGATTTAGCGCCTCTGTGCTATAATGAGGAGGAATGCATGCAATTTCTTTACGACGAGGGTCTGCTGAGAACTCGAATGCTATGCAGGGAATGTGATGCCGTGTTACACCCCGTGAGGAGGATATTATAATATAAATATAATAAATATAATATATAATATTATATATAAATAATATAATATAAATGTAATAATAATAAATAATAACATAATAAAATAATATAAATAAATAAAAAAAGAACGAGCCAGCATTTCGTGGTCCCAGTAACAAGGCAATAACGATAATGTACACAATAATTTCCACAACAATAGTATGGAGTCGCACTAGCGATATATCTGTGTGAGCAAAATAATGTACACAATATCTGGCCGGCAAGTGCTAAGTCACCTATTTAGCAAAATAATAATGTACACGGAGTAGCACTAGCGGTATGTCTGTGGCGGCGATGATGCGGGTGCATTTGTGTTTAATGTGTTGGCAACGAAAATTAGTGTAGTGTAAAAAGCAATGTTGGCAGATGTGAAAATTGTCTGCTAGTGACAGCTAGCTCATGCAGCGAAACCTAGTGGCGATTCTGAAACTACTGTTGGCGCATGCGCAGTAAGTAACTTCGGACTTAGAATCTGGCCGGCAAGTGGCAAGTGTTGTTGTTGTTGTTAGCTAATGCTGGATTTCTGACAATGAAGCCATTAATCCTCTTGCTCTCCAATATTTTTCACTGATGGATGGGGCACTAGAAGTGGCCGGGCATATTTGAAGGTGGTCTCGATCCATTTCCTCTTGCAGATCACATAGAGGACAGAGTGGTGAAGAATATATCCCAAGTGGCAAGTAACCTAATCTAAACTTGAGCCCTTTAGCCATCCAACAGCTGAGTATGAGATCGAATGATCTTGAAAACGTTCCAATTTTTCTAACATTTTATAAATGAAGGTAAGTGCAAATAAAGTGACTCAGAAAACCGGATTCAATACATGAAGAATGCTTCACTATTATTAATGCTTCTATTTTTAATCTTTTCTTATTTATGTTTAGAATTGCCTTTTTCTGTAGAATTTAACCAGTTGTGTCTTTATGGCAATCATAAAATAGGACAGCTATCCAACTACTGGATTTTTTCTCTTTAGTAAGTTGTGTTGGAAAGGTCTGCCCCCTCTCTTGTCACTATCTTTAATCAGTACATATTGTTAGGAATATTGACTTTGACTTTTTAGCCATATATACAACATAGATTTAATATTCATAGTTAAGTGATATTCCTTAAGTGTTGTTTGAAAAAGCATTCTTAATTTGTTGAATCTGTATATATTTGTGATATGTTCAGAGTCTGAAGGAAACTGTCCATCACATATAGTAGTACTGTACAATGGCTACATTTTCACATTGGATACCCTTGATGAGAAAGGGCAGCTAATAACACCAGCTGAATGGGAATGCCAACTTCGTGCCATTAAGGATGCATGTCAGTGGAGAGGAAAGGGTCCTGGCATAGGCCTACTTACATGTGATGAACGCACTAACTGGGCAAAGGTCGGTTTTAGAAACAATTTAATATGAATTCAGCATGGAATAAGCAGAACTAAATGTAGTGTTTTGAGACATCACTGTTAGTTATTGATTATAGCTTCACAGGAATGCAGATGAGTGAGTGTGGTTATATTTGAGTTTTTAGGCACTGGACTAGTTATAGGTTGCGCGTTCGTTCTTGACGAATGACCTTGAGCAGAAATCCAATGAGTGAGCCTACCCTTAATAAACAGGTCAGCAAATGTTTATGCTACGATAACAGACACCTCTGTTTTCCTCTGTCACGTGTGTGTATACAGTCGACTGCAGAAGTTTTGTGCGGTACGGATGTATGTATGCATGCAACGAAAATAGCAATTCAGACGAGGGAGAGATGTCGGGAATAGAATAAATGCAAGAAAGTTAAGTGGAAACAGTTATAGAGGTATAGTGTATAATACGTGTGGCTGATATTACTGCAAGTGTCATAAATTGATTTGTAGTGTTGTACTACTTCAGCTCAGAAGCATGCGCCTCATCTCACTGCAGACTGTACCTCCTCTCTCTCGTTCCCGCAAAAGCTGAGTAGAGACTCGCATTCAACCTTTCATATAAAATTTTCATTCGTCAAGAAGTAACGCGCAACCTATACAAGAGTTTTCAGCAGACTTTACAACTGAGATGTCTGATTGGGAAAAGATGACATTGTTGTTTATTTTCATCATGTCAAAGAATACTTTGCAACAAGATGGTCAAAAGCTTGGAAATTAATAAAAACATTGCTCAGGTGCAATTCCATGAAGCCATGATCAAGGACTGATTTTCTGGGAATAGCCTATAAAGTTTACAAGTTGGTAGGAATCTTGTATAATGCTGTATAACTGATAAATGTTAAGCGATGGACAAAGACATACTACATTAAAATGAAGATCTCTTTAAAGCACTCAATTTATTTTAAATAACCTTTTTTGTGGCATAAGCTATTAGTTGTTCAAACTGTTCAATACTTAAACATCCCTTCAATATTCAGTGATTTCTTGTGATTGCATTGAAAAAATATGGAATTTTAAGGCCAATCTATACTTTTTGTCCAGTTCGTAAGCATTTGGCTATCACTATTCCCTTTGAATCTGTACTGAAATATATAATGTCACTACTTCTGCAAATGTTTATATTATTTAAAGTGAAGTAGGTAGAAAAATAAGCTTTTGTAAGAATAAGTTGTGCACCCACTAATAAATGATAGAAGGTAGAGAAAGTCATGTTAATGTAACACTCAGACTATTTTTTAATATGATTATTTATTTCAATGCTATATTTACTTGTGTTATTCCACTAGATACAATATTTAAAATTGTTATATAATAATCCACCTATTCGCTCAAATCACAAATTCGTTACATTAAGTTGCTGAATTTCCATGAAGATACAATAGTCCCAAAACACAATGATTCTCTAGCTATTGAGCCCTTCTTCTGTTTAAATCTAATAACTGAAAGTCTTAATTCCTTCATTGTCTTACTTACTAATTTTCCTTTTCATCTATTTCTTCTTTAAATAATTTTTTCAAGTATTTTCTTCAAGTTACTTTATGCTCATCAATATTTTTCCTCGTTTGATTTTCCTTTGTTTGATAAACTGCACCCCTTTTTGATATCAAGTTCCTCTATAACAGTTTTGCTTTCTTCACATTCTTTAGTCACCACCACAAATGAAGGCGGTTGCGCAGAAGACCAATATTCAGTGATGTCACAATCACATGTTTTCTAGCCAATCAGAGGTAGTCTGTTTCAGAGCATGAGTGAGCGTACTTGCCTACAGTTTAACAGTGAACTTAAATAGTTCCGAGCAATAAGCCCACTCCATTGTGTGATAGTAAGTTTGTTAAGAGTTCCAATGATGTCATTTACCGCCATCGTTCCTGGCAGTTACTCTAACAGTATATGCCACATCTTAACTTAACTCCTGCTGCTTTGTCATGCTATACAATATAACCTCTTCTCCACATTGTTTTCAATTCCCTGTATATACCCAATGAAGTTTTGGATCTAAAATAGCAAGTATTTCTTGTCTTTTAATAACTAATTTGTAATTTAATTTCTTTCTAGTTACTCTCTAGTTCTCTAAATTTTTCCAAAATTTCCTCAGTCCCAATGAATCAAGTTTCTCAATGTAACTTTTCCTCAACTTTCAGACATTGATGTAGGATAGTTGGTTCATCCAAGTTTGTAATGTAAGCAAATATTTCAATGCTGTTTGCAAAAATTTATTCTTAATACCAGTTTTTCCCCTGTCGTGCATGCATTGTGTCATAGGGTGAAGTTCTGGACTAGTCTGATACTTGATTACAAAAGTTCTTATGAATCATATTCATGTTTGTCTACCCCTCTTTCAAATCTAAAATCTCCACTCCATAATGCATTTTAATCTCAACTACTACCAAATAAATTCTCTCCAACCATTTTATCTGCATCCCTCATATTTGATTTGTACATGCTTTTATGGCTTTCAAAAAGAGTTTTATTTTCAATTTTGTTATTTATTTATTTATTGTTTCTAGTGAAACTTAATGCAGCTGTTTGACATTGTCAAGTTTTACATGAGAAGGTAGAAGGTTTTACAAATACTTTTCTAGTAACTAATGATATACAAACTCTCACACTAATGTAAAATACATATCTATATAATTTATTCACTATCAGATTTTGCAAGAGTGAGTGAGTAGAGTTTAAGGGCCCGTCGACAGCTAGGTCATTAGAGCCCCAGTCTTGCAAGATATTGGTTTCATCACAATCACTATGTATTTACAATGTCTCATATATTAAATCTAACTATTAATTACTAAAATTATACCTGCAATTAATAATTTATACCTAATTCATGCTGATAATATAAATCATTCATCAGTTTACAATGTACCCAGATTTTTTACAAAGATACTCACTTACATTGTAAAAATAGTTTTCATATAAACATTTTTTAGTCTTTGCTTTAAAAATGTTGTTGCTGGATGCTGGATTTCTGACAATGAAGTCATTAATCCTCTTGCTCTCCAATATTTTTCACTGATGGATAGGGTGCTAGAAGTGGCCGGGCATATTTGAAGGTGGTGTCGATCCATTTCTTCTTGCAGATCACATAGAGGACAGAGTGGTGAAGAATATATCCCAATTCTGTTTAAATGTTTTGCTAGACAATCATGTCCTGTAATCAACCTGAAGGTTGCAACTGCTGTTTTTCGAGGATACTCAGGAATTACTGTTTGAATGCTTGGTAGTTCCCTCTTTTATTCTTTGATTTTTCATAGTAATATTTTGCAATAATTTTTTTGAATTCAGAGTTGACTAATCTTTTAGCTACATAAAATGGTAGATTAACTATATATTTTTGTACACCGCTGGTACCCTTTTTTGCAAGAAAGTCAGCTTTCTCATTACCACTCAGTCCACAGTGAACTGGTATCCATTGAAGACTAGGTGTTTTTGAAGTGCTGTTAGATGGGTAAGGATTTTCCAACATTCTATAATTGTTTGGTTTTTTGGTGACAACTTGGAAGTAATTGCTATAATTGCTGCCCTGGAATCTGAGAGAATAACTGGTTGCTGAAAATGTGAAATTCTGTACAAAAGATTTTGTAGGGCCATTCGAATTGCTTCAATTTCTCCATCAAAGTTAGTAGTTCCATAACTTAAAGATTTGTAATAGGAAAAGAGGTGACATGTGACTCCAGCACCTGCTCCATCTTGGTTTGATATCAATGATCCATCAGTATAAATATAGAACCATTCGTGTTCTGGAAATCTAGTATGGATTGTCTCTAATGCCAATAATTTTAGAACACTAGTTGGAGTATCACTTTTCTTAACTTCTTCTGTCAGGTGTAAATAATATGTGATGTCTAATGTATGTGTCGGATTGACTTTAGATATGAAGTTTTCCTTTGAATTAGGAAGGTGTACATTTTTCTTGATGCCTTGAATTTTGGAAAGAAAGCTCTCCTGAGTCTTTAGTGTATGTGTAAAATTTCTCTTGTGGCATGTATTGAATGGGAGTCTGATCAACTTTTCGTGTTGAATAAGAGCCGCTTTTTCTATTTCATATTCAATGGGGTATTGGTTGGTTAGTATTTCCATGGCTGCTATTGGTGTGGTTTTGATAGCACCTGTAATTAATCTCAGACTTTGGTTTTGAAAGATTTGAATTTTTTGTGTGTTTGCTGTTACAAGAACTTTGCTGCAGTAAGTAAATAATGGCTTTATATATACATTGTATGTTGTGTTAAGAGTTGCTCTGGAACATCCCCACTTCATTCCTGTTAGACGTTTTAACAGTGAAAGACGTCTCTCTGCTCTTTGTATTACATTTTCTATTTGTTTGGTCCATGTAAGTTTGGTATCAAATGTAACTCCTAAATACTTTGCTTCCTTTGTTTCTGGTAATTGTTGACCCTCAAAATTTAGTTTTATTTTTAGTGCTTTTTTTCTTAGTGAAAAGATTTGGTAGTTTGATTTTGTTGTATTAACAGTCATTAAATTTTCTTTGGTCCACCTTTGTAACTTGGTTAAGGATTGTTGCATGGTTTTTTCTAGTTCTGTACTTTTGCTTTTTGGTTTTGAAGTCCACATTACTAAGTCATCAGCAAATAGTGCACACTTCACACCTGATTCTTGTATTTGTTGTGGCAGATCGTTAATAAATATATTAAAAAGTGTAGTGCTGAGCACTGAGCCTTGTGGTAAGCCACGGTGTACCTGTTTGTATTTAGATATATTTCTTCCATATCTGGTTGCAATAAAGATTTGTGTTAGGAAATGACATAGCCATGAAAACATTGGACCTTGTATCCCTATTTTTTTTTACTTTCTTTAGTAGTTTTGTTTTGCATATAGAATCATATGCACTTTGAAAATCAATAAAAACTGATAAATTATCTTCTTTTCTATTGAAGGAGTCTTTAAAAATGTTAAAGCTTTTACTTCATTTGGTAGAGCATTATATATTTTTATTGTGGCATAAATTATGCATTTTCCATTAATTTAGTATTTGCTGAAAATCTGTGCATGTCATTTATTGAGTGCTATAAGTAATTTGAACACATGGAAATGATTATTTTAATTCATTTGGTTTATTGCAAAGTTAAGATATATTTTATAGTTTTTTTAAACAATCCACTATTAAGTTGAAATTGAGAGCTATTTGGTTTGCAAACAATAATTTTTTCAGAATATATATTTGTATACACACATGCCAGAGACAAAATTCTCAATTATTTAAAAGTTGGTCTGCAAGAGTCTCTTACATTACTCGCTGTTATTATTCTAAAAATTTATTTTTGAATAGTAAATATTCTTTTTGCTGGTGGTGAGTTACCCCATAAAATAATACAATATCTAATCAAGTGAACATTCACAAAATACATGGTACTTAGGATTTTTTGATCAGTGTAACATGCCAAAGTTCTTATTGCATACTTATTTTTATTCAATATTTTGACCAGATTATTAACATGAGTCACCCATTTTAAATTATTTTGAATCCACAAACCTAAATATTTAGTTTGATATTTTAATTACAATTCTATTTTATTTAGCTTTATTGTGGGAATATTCATTCTTTAACTGTTCATTTATAAATTTTAGGCAAACTGTTTTATGTGTATTTATTATTAAATTATTAGCACAAGTCCAATTCCTGAAATGTATGGTTGGCAGATGATTTAAGCCCTTCAGTGTTTTTTTTTCTCTTTAATTCATTAGTATATCTGCAAACAGGATGTTTCCATTTGATTTAACATGAGAGTTTGTAACATTTACATAAATTATAAGAAGAAGTGGATCTAATACAAAGCCTTGAGGTCCTCAATATCGTGTCATTTCAGCCAATGAATAATAATTTTCTACAGCTACCAAGTCATTAGCATGTTTAACTTCTATTGTTGTTTGTTGTTAAGATATGAATTAATTCATCTATACGTTACTTTTTGGATCCCATAATTTGATAATTTCTTAAAGGGGAATGAAACACAAAAATCATGTTTCTTCCTAAATGAAGAATATGACCTTTAAAATGCAGTTGTAAGATTGTTTTATTACTATGCAAGATCGTTATCGCTGCGCAAGCGAAATAAAAAACACCTCATATATCATCCACTTCACCCACATGCTGCTGGTACATGGAAATTCACAACTTGCTTACTGCTGCACGTGCACTAATATGTTTTCATAAATTGTACTTGCTGGTGTTGAAATTCAAGAGTGGTGTACTTTATGCTGGTGTTTTAGTAATGGCATTACTGAGTCAGTTTAGTATTATACAAACAACGTAATACTGTGAAAAATAAAATCCTCAGTGTTCTACATATGACTGCTATGTGAGAAACAAAACATACAAGGAAACTCTTTTTCACTCATTTCCAAAGACAAATCTCCCAGAAGATGCAGTACATGTATGGGTAAAAGTTTGCACAAGAAAAGATTTTTTGCCTGGTCCCAGTACTCATTTATGTTCCCTCCATTTTAAGGGCACAATAATGAATAGACACACTTATTAGAAAAGCAGCTTATGCCAGATGAAAATTTCAGAGGTCCTTTATTAAAATGAAGATACTTCAAGTTCTAGTAAAACAATTGATCCTTCACCATGTTGATCCGAAAGCAAAGATAAAGAGCATAATTAGAAATGATAAAAACACTGTTTCTGAGTGATGTGATAGTTTTGCTTGCAATAAAACTGACAACGAAGGGGATGGTGATAAAAGTAGTGAAAGAGAATTCAGAATAGAAGGTGACTAAAAAAAAGGATTCAGAAATGTAATGTGAACTAGATACTGAATTCATAAGGAAATATACCTACGATATATTATTGGACCCTGAAAACATCTATGAAATAAACAATGATGAGGAAGATTAGGATAAGCTGAATGAAAATTTCTACCAACCTGATATTTCAGATTTTGATACAAGCAATAACGAGGAAGAAGATAAAAGAGGAGTGTGTTTGATCATATCTGGAAATCAAGCTACAGCGGAATATTTCATTGTTGCTTGGAAATCTCTATTTTTACTTTTCAAAACACTTTCTCATTACATTAAAGGAACAATGCTGTGTGTTAAAACAGCATTGTTATCATGGTAATACATTCACTTGGAGCTCACAAGATTTATTAGGAAAGAAACCAGAAGGAAAGGCTTTCATAGCAAGTTCTTTATTATCATCATCTGGGAGGTATGTATATTGTTTCAGAAATTTAAGTCCTTCTGCAAATCACTGGTTTGGCAATGTTTTCAAAATCTGCATTCAATAAAACCATTCAACACGTGGCAGCACCAGTTATTAGAGCATTTTGGGTTTAAGAAAGAAAAAAAAGTTAAATTCATTAAATGGTTGTAGTATACCTATATGGTTGTCAGGTGATGGGCAGTATGGCTCCAATATTTCATCTATTCTATCATGGATTAAATTTGTGCAAAGTTATTGATTTTGAACTTGTTCAAAGAGGAATGGTGATTTGATAAAGGCTGCTTGCGACAACATAATAACTAAGCTTGTGAAACAGGAAATGTGTAGAGTTGAAGCTTTTCTCACTGACAGACACAAAGGTATAAGATATCTGCTAAAAGCTCAGTATCCAGAACATGAATTTGACATGCAGCATTTGTCTAAAGGTCTAATGAAAAAAAAAAATTAAAATGGCAGAGAAAGAATACAGAGAGTTAATGGTATGGAAAGCCAGTATAAATAACCATTTATGGTGGGCTGCACAAAACTGTAATGAGAACAGTGCCATATTAATTGAAAAATTTACATCAATTCATCATAATATAAAAGTAAACATAAATGACTAGAAAATGATGAATGGAAGCTTGGTGGACATCATGAATTATTGGAAGACGACCAAAGAAGTAAACTATGGATTAAAGCAAATCAAATGCTCATGCTCTGAAGAACATTATTTTGGATAGCAGCTTCTTAAAAGATTTAGCTCATTTTATGTACATACTGGCAACTCAGAAACTTATCATAATCTTGGTCTCAGATATGCTCAGAAAAGAATATATTTTTCATATAATGGCCTTTAACTTATACCAGTGGATGGAACCAGCACGGTCTTCGATGTTCACACTAACTGTGTCAGAATCACTATCAGAAAGGCTTAAATCAAAATCATACTTTTTTGCTTCAAACGGACAAGGATGGATACCATGCTCATTCATTTTCAAAGCAGAATTTGAACTCCTGTTTCTCACCTACTAGATATTAACATGTGAACTGTGTTAGACATTTAAAACACCACGTCTTGTCCGAGTTCAGTTGAGTAAATGACGTGATGTGTCAAATCGTAAACTGCAAGTAGCATGAGAACCACTCACCTGTGGAGGGTGAAACTGCCTACATTGCTTTCTATTCTTGATGACAAATCAACTAATGTGGCAAATGAAATATTTATTTTTGTGTTTCGTTTCCCTTTATGTAGTGTTTTATGTTTCACAGTATCCAATTGCTTGGTTAGATCCAAGAATGTTCCTAATACTTGTTCTTTCTGATCTATTGGTTTCATAACAATATTCAAGAAGTTAAAGATAGCAGTTTTAGTGGACCTGTTGCTTCTAAACCAATATTATGTATCTGTTATTAAGTTATTTTTATTTATATAGGAAATTAACCTATTTTCCTTTAGCTACATGGCATATGGGTTTAGAAGGCTAGACCTTAGCTAATGCATGCCTGCTCTTCTGCCAAGTGGTGTGCCAAAGGAAGGAAGGTTGGGGGGAGGGAAAGAGAAAAGTAACATCCATAATGACACAAATTTCAGTAAATAAACTTTCACAGCAAAGGATGCTTCTGCATAGCATTATAACCTTAACCTTGAGTATTAATGTGTTTATTTACTGTAAACAATATACTTGAATTTCTGAAAGCTACTTATTGTAGAAGGGTTCCTACTTCCCCATCCTCACTTAATTTGAAATCAATTTCTTACAGACTTATAACTAATTTTTTGTATAGTGTTATATCAAGTCACTTCTTTGTGGAAATCATCTGTCTGCAGTTTTTCACAGTGTGCAACAAAATTAGCCCAGGCTTGTTTTGTCACTGTCATGCAGTGAACGACTTTCAGCTAATTTATAAAATTTATACGTGCGATTCAAAATGACATTGTGTATAGGTTGCACGTTAGTTCTTGACAAATGACCTTCAGCAGAGATCCAGTGAGCTAGCCTTCCCTTAATAAGCAGGTCAGTAAATAGTTTATATTATGATAACAGACAGCTCTGCCTCCCTATGTCAAGTTTTGAAAAAAACGCAGAGTACAGTTGACTGCAAAGTTTTGAGTACTACGGGTTCATGTCATTGCCGGTGTTTTAATGAGAGATAATGAAAATGACAATTCAGACTAAGTAGGCGAGAGAGAAATGTTAGGAATTGAAGAAATACAAACAAATTAAGTGTAAAAGTTACAGATTGATAGAGTAGTACATATGACTAACAGCACTGAAAGTGTGATAATTTGCTTTGTAGTTCTTGAGCACAGATACATGAGAGCAAGGTACACAGCATCTGATTGTTGTTTCTGCTGCAGCTTTCTTATTTACAGTTCTAATAAATAATATGTGAATACATTATGATATCAACCAAGCATGCAGACTCTTACTGATACAAATGCTATATGTACAAAGGTTATATTTTTAAAGCAAATTTTTCACTGTAAGACATTTTAGAGTTTTCCGTACACTTGGACATTGAGTTAAAACATAGGGCATGTTCAGGAAATGCAGGACATTCAGTGACCCAACAAAAGTATAAGAGTGAAGCTGCAAGCCTTGCTAGCATACCATAAACTTAATGCATTTAATATTCACCTTGTTTATTGGTATGTTTTGTGAGAATTTTTTAATCATGTATAGTTTGTCTTCAGCAATAAGATTTATGTCATTGCATTATTTTGCAGAACAGAAAGCATTTAGAAGCACTGAGCGAGCAGAACAGAGCAGCATTTCATGTGATAGATACAGCAATGTTTGGACTGACTTTGGATTTAGACGAACCTAACACTCCAGCTAGACTAGGGCAATTGATGCTTGGTGGAGACCTGGCAAATCGTTGGGCAGATAAGAGCTGCTGGTGTATCTTCTTCAACAATGGGGTTGAAAGTGTACTTAGTGATGTAAGTAAATCTCTAGCAATATTTTACAAAATAAGTGGTACTGAAGTTTGCAAACGTCTGATATGCAAGCATGTTGTATGAAGAGCTTGCGACACCTTTTGAGTATGTTGTGTATGATGTGCAGTTTGCAGTTGGCATGGCAATAATCAGAGGCATCCATCCCCCCAGAGTCTATGATACATTCCACCCCAAAACAGTCATCCTTCTCCAGTCTTTATTGAGACCTAGTTTCAACCATTTCGTTCCCTTTATATGCAGCTGGAAAGCTTCCCAAACTGGCTTTCTTAATAGGTATTATAGGAACTATGGTAATACCAGTGCACAATAAATGCTTCGACAAATAATAATTGGAAAGTAAAAGCAATAAAATATATTTACCTGAAAAATACAAATAAAAAATGTTTGGCAATTGGTGTGCTTTATTACTTTTTACTTTAATGTGTCAAATTGTATCTGTCTGAATAGATATTAGTAAATAAAATAATGCTACTCATTCTGAACATATTATTTCCAAGAATTATCATCTCATCTGATACATGACATTATACAATATAATATGAATGTACTTCAAATTATCCTCCTTTTTTGTCCAGGAAAAATTGTAATGAATTATTTAAGTTACAATCTGACTATTGTTGCAACAGTGTAATGGGCCCAAGTGTTGATGCTGAGAGTTGATGGGTAGCGGCCTGTGCTCTACCGATAGCAGGAGCAGGCCAGAGGTGCTTACCTGCCTTAATGACCCATCCTCCAGCAGGACAATGGGTCATACGGAAACAGTAGTGATTATGTGTCATTTTCCGCCTAGACTGTTCCTCCTTATTCACTCCAGAGCATTCCACTTCCAGAACTTTCGTTGTATGAGGCATTATATAAGGGACTTGCTTGTGCCCAGAGACAAAGTTGTAGTTGTCCTTGTAGTGAAGTGTTGTTGTAGTGGACTGTGAGAGTTAGTTTAAACATTTACGAAGCATTCAGTGGACAGCTCCTGTGAATCGCACTAAGTGCAGTTTAGTGTGAGTCGTAATCTGACAGTGCTTTATTGTGATTCTATTCAAGAGTAGTTCTGTTGCTCTGAGTTTATACGAAAGTGATCTAAGTATAACATATAAGAAGGCAATAAAGTGTGATTAGCAGCACCTGGTGTTTTCTCATTTGTTACAATGGTGTCAGAAGTGCAATTCATCAAATCAACATCTTGTTACATTGTCGTCAGAAGTTGCAATGTAAGAGACCATGGAGGAGATGATGAAAGAATTAACCAAAATTAAGAGGATGAAATCCAAAATGGACAAAATGGAGACAAAAATGGAATCTGAAATGAAAATGTAAACACCAGAATGTAAGAAATGAAATCTGGAGTGGAGAAGTTGGGAAGCAAAGTAAAGACATGGAAATCCAGGTTGGAGGAGATGAAAGTAGAGACATCCAAGATGAAGATGGAGCTACCAGCGAAGATCAACAGGGAACTGGTTGCTGTGAAGGAAGATGCAAAAGAACTCGGAGCGAAGGTGGGAGACCTCTGCTAAATGCCATGATGGAAGGGATGCTCAGTGAAAAACTGAAGAACTACAAGGCCAAGGCTCCATCACGCGACACAACATTGGTGTGCCCCAAGTCACCCAAATATGACAGAACATCACCTTTGGGGTCTTCTGCCAGCCACTCACAACCAGTGGTCAACAGAAGAAGAGGCTGCACAGTTGATAGCCAGCCTGCAGGGTCGAACAGCAGAAATTTTGAACACAATTCTGACATTGGCAGTACCCGGAGACATATAGGAGACCTTCGAAACACTGTTTCGGAACCGCCGTCTGATCTCAATCTATCTTAACCAACTCAAGTGGAAGAGACAACAGCTGGGGGAGATGCTTCAGGAATTTGCTCTGGCAATTGAACAGTTGGCAAGTAAAGCTCTAGTGCCTAGTCAAATGTCCCCATTGGCTGTCTCCTACTTTGCGGATGGGGTGCGTGACCGCTAGAAACGAAAGCACCTGATGGCCAACAAGTACACCACCTACAAGGCGCTAGCGGCTGCAATGAGGATGATGGTATCTAATGCAATAACTGCCTACACCTCGAAGTCTAAGAGCATCCACCATGATGGAGCATCAACCAAGAGACGTCGGCAGAGGTTTCCCAGCAGTCTGTGCTGGTATGTGGCCAGCCAGGACACCTGGTAAAGAACTGTGTGTACCAGCCCAGCAAGCACGTGTGAAATGAAGGCATCCCAGCATGAGGAGGGGCACGTTGGGGCTTTCATTGCCAACCCCTTGAGTAACACTGTGCACCTTACGTAGACCCTCGCAGAGGGATGGGTGCAAGGGAAACAGTGAACACAGGTACAGCCATGATGGTGATCCGACCTGATGTAGTGGAGGGGATGCCATCCAGGAAACCGAGTTGGCCATACCAGCTACTAATAGTGTCAGATAACACCTTGCCCGTGGAAAAGGAGACCCTGCTGGAGTTGGCCTTGGGGTGGAGCATGGTGAGTCTGTGGATATTCATCGCGGGGGTGGCTGAGGAGGTGATACTAGAACTGGATGTCCTCAGGAGCCATGATGCGATGGTTGATATCAGCAGGAGGATCTTGTGACTCGGCTGAGACAAGGTTATGCTTTGCAGGCCAAACGAGCATCCAGGAATCTGCATGTTGTTGATGGAGGACATAGTAGTGCCTGTGAGAAGCAAACTGGTCATGAGGACACGCCTGGAGGGGCAGCAGTCGAGGGATCTGAGATTGGACTGGAAAGAAGTGCCTGTGAGGCAACTCAATCGATTGGACCAAGAAATAAGATTTGGGACAGAGCGGGGGAGCTGTGAGCCAGCTGTGAGTGTGGGATACTGGCTGGTGTCCTAGATCCTAAAGACAAGGAGAAGACTGCATTCTCGACAGGCCAAGGACCCTGACAGTTTACGGTTCTGTCCATTGGTCTCTGCAGTGTGCCAGCCACCTTCCAGCACCTAATAGAATCGGTGATGAGAGGGCTGACTTATGACATCTGTCTGCTGTACCTAGATGTCATCATAGTGGTCAGTAGCACCTTTGAGGATCACCTGGAGAACCTGAGTAAGGTATTGCAGAGATTACAGGCAGCAAACCTGAAGCTGAGCGTGAAGAAGTGTCAGCTCTTCTGCAAGGAGGTCCACTATTTGGGAACATAGTCTCACCAGTTGGGGTTGCCACAGATCTGGGGAAGACTCAGGCTGTAGCATACTGGTCTTGCCCTAGAGATAAACTCAAGTTGCACAGCTTTCTAGGCCTCCGCAGTTACTAATGGTGGTTTGTCAGAAGCTTCTCCAATATTGCTAGGTCTCTGACCCAGAAATGCCAGCCCTACCTATGGAGAAAAGATGCAGAGGCCGCCTTCCAGGCATTTAAGTCAGCACTCTGTAGTGTGCCTGTTGTAGGTTTCCCACAACCTGGTGGTGATTTCATCGTAGACACTGATGCCAGCAATAGTAGCAGTGGAGGCTTACTATCCCAGGTCCAGTAAGTAATAGCGTACTACAGTAAGACACTCTCTAAGGCTGAGAAGAATTACTGCATTACTCAGCCTGAGCTCCTAGCAGTAGTGAAGGTACTGGAACACTTCCCATAAATATCTGCACAGTCAGCCATTCCACCTGGGAACTGACCACTCTGCCCTCACCTGGCTCTTGAGCTTCAAGAATCTAGAGGGCCAGACAGAGGATCCAGGAGTACAACTTCACATCAGAACATTGGAAGGGAAGGAGCCACTCCAATGCTGATGTCTTAACAAGAAGGCCCTGTCCAAAGGAGTGCAGCCACTGCACTAGGATGGAGAGAAGGAGCGTGTCATAGCTGTCTGTGTGGTTTCGCTGGTGCTCATGTATGGGTGGGATAGTGTGTACTTGAGGAGGGAGCAGCTGGTAGATGCCGACTTGGGGCCACTCCTAAGAGCAGTGGAAGCAGGAACTAGGCTGAGCTGGGACAATATTGCCTAAAGCAGCAGTGAATACAAGTCCTGCTGTATAATATATGATATTACAACTTGTATAATTATAAAGAATCAGGAAATAAATACTAAACAAGATTTTCTTATGTTAAGAGATTAACTATGTACCATTTTCTCTTTCAGTTAATGCATTGTGCAGTGTTTGCCAATAGGTTGTTGCCAGGCCCATAGCCAGGACTGAACAATAGTCGGGGCTCCAGATGTTATAGGGGGGAGATAAAATAACTTTAAAAAGCATGTGTTGCTATCACATGACCTTCTCTAGTCATTCTTGTACAAATTATTCTTTATTACAAATGCTTATCCTTCTATTTACTTCTCATTAAATGACAAACATTTGCAGAAAGTCTTATTGCATATTCCCTTGTAATTACAATAAGATTACTGTAGGCTTTATGCGATAATAAAATGTTTTAAGGGCGATTGCAATGTGATGGTTGAAATTCTGTTCTCTTTGCATGTCCAAGAGAGAATGAAAAATTACTTCCCATTTGAGAAAAGTGTATTTTAAACTTGCAGGGGGGGAGTGTCATGTGCTTCTTTATTGTTGCGTAATTAAACATTTGACTCATTCTTGCTCTCAAATTAATTGTTAATTGGGTAAAAAATGTGCCATTCATACTGTTACGCTTTTTTAGAAAAATGATGATGAGCCATCGTTAAGTGATGAAACTCTGACACATAGAAAATTTTATTTACTTATAATGATATACTGTGTTACCATGTAATACAACATTACAAGCCATGCTTGAAAAAATTTCTGCAGAAGATTAAGCTGGAAAAACGATTCTTGAAAGTTCAAATTCATTATTGAGAAAGGTGAGGAGGGGAAACTAAGTGACTGCACGTGAGCAAGCAGATGATTACCAAAAACCGAGGATCATGCTATGTGTACAACTAGTTTGTCTGCTTTTTGGCAGCTTCCTGAACGGCCTTTGACTGGCAAGAGATCTGGATATTCGGCACGCTGGAATAAGACAATGGATAACTTCTACAGCATTGTTACTATTAATATAGTCTTCAATGCATAGTTATTATAGTTCTTAATTTATTATTGAAATATTTCTAATGGGAAAGAAAAACGGGGATTCTCTCATGACAGGCAAATTTGTTCCAGTACGGGTGCTGCCCGACCTGGTCCCCCTCTGGCTACGGCCCTGGTTGTTGTGCATTCTGTTTTCATAAACAGGAAAAAAAAATTGATCTAATTTATTCCTTTTGCTCACAAGTTCAGAACAAGTGTTCAGTCAAAAGATATTTATTAGAGTATCATTATATGAAAGATATCAGATATGCATGCTAGCTCATTGGTCAGAACTGGTTATACTTGCATGATAAGTGTGAAACATTTGTATTGCTATAAATATTTGTTTTCAGCATACTGGTTTTGATGGAATGGTCAGTGTAGCCTCACTTCATTACATGAGTCTGAAGCTAATGGAAATGAATTACCAATGGGAAGGTTCTAGGGCTGTTCGAGACTTGCCTTTACCAAAAGAAATTGTGTTTGATAGTGATGAACACATACAGAAGGAGCTGAAGAGAGCAGCACAGGAGCTGGAACCTAATGTAAGTTTGATTCAATCCATACATACAAATTGTAGGAAAAAAAGATGATTATGTCTAAAATTAATTTATTCTTTCAGAAATCTATTGTGTGCATGACACGAGATAAGTTTGCAAAATATGGAAAAGAACAAATAAGACGTTTTAAAATGCATCCAGATAGTTATGTACAAATGGCACTTCAACTTGCGTACTATAAACAACAGAAAAGGTAAGATATATTTCAGATACAGATTATGATGAAAACATCTATCTGCCTAATGTTTAAACATGAAAAGTCAAATTTGGGACATATTTGCTTCACTTACTCTGTAATTTAACAGAACATGTTTTGAAGGCTTTTGCATCTATCATCAGTCATAGTTAAACTAGCACCATTGGCTGTTGGTTCCTAGTAGAGAGCATGATGAATTTGGTATATGTGCATATTTGGAGGTAGAATTTCAAACTTCATAATTCTGTGCTTGTGTTTTGGGGTGAAAAATCTTCTCCCATACAGTAAATTCTAGTGGATGGTTCACTTCTTTTAGTAGTTCAGAGTTTATATCTATTTTGTGGTTGGTTTCCCAAAAGTGTGCTGTGATGATTGATTTGCCTGCCTGTTGTATTTTATGTTCCAGATGTGCTCTTTGGTGCAGATGTTTGTTATGCTTGGCTTTACCAATGTATACTTTATTCCATTTATTGCAGTTAATCTTGTAAATCCTAGGCTTTAAGGTTTTTGTGCCTGATCTGTGGGAGGCATTCTTAACAGGTTCTCCAAGTTGAATTTATTTTGAGAGGCTAGGATTATGTTATGTTTTGAGAAAATCTTTTCTGGAATTGAATTTTTTCATTTTCTTAATGTCTTCCAAGGGTGTTAGGGTTGTGGTATTGCTGATTGCTTTTGAATTTTTGTTTCTTCGTTTCCATATTCATCATCTTCGCTTAGAAGAAAGTTAATGAATCTGCATACCAGACTTTAAAATTGCCTGTTGGTAGCTTCAGGTTAAAACTAATGCATTTGATGTAGTTGTCTGTGTGGCTGGGCTTTCTGTGTAGCCCAAGGGAAAGTCTGTTTTAATTTCTCATTATTTTATTATCTAGAAAAGGTAGGTGTCCATATTTTTCTATCTCTACAGGGAACTTTATGGCCTGATCTTGTAAATTGAGCAGTTTTAAGGTACTCTGAACAAATTTTTGGGCACTGTTGCAAAAGTATATCAAAACCATATTTTGAAGATAATGATAAAGGCTCTGTTACCTGTATTTCAAATGAGCTCATGAACATGAATGCAAGAGAGAATTACCCATAACTAAGCCAGAGCTTTGTTGGTAAAATTTGCCCATAAAAATGAAAAAATTCTGCCTGATTCAGGCTGTCAAATTTAGAGAATGAATTGAATAATGAATAAGGGATTTTACCAATTTGTGGATGGGAGCACCAATGTTGTTTGCTTTTGATCTCCAGCTATTATCAATTTTTAGTAAGGCCATATATTTTTGGTAAGGTAGGGTTGTCAGATTATACAAATCAACAATAACCTAAAACAAGTTTGCAATATGCTAAACTCTGCTCTGAAAGACATTAACATCATCACAAACAAAGAAAAACCCAGGATCAAAGTAAACAACCCTACCTTACCAAAAAATATTAAAAATATATCATCAGTTCAATTCATAGCTAGACCTTTGTTGATAAAATTTGCCCATACAACCGAAAAAATTCTGACTGGAGCATATTTCAGTGATTTGGTATAATCTTCTATTGTTTCTGAGGGTAAGTTATTAAATTGAAGCCATTTTTTGAGGAGTAGGAAGAGTTTGTTGGTTGGAGTGCTGGGAAATGAGGTGACATCAAAGGACACTGAAGTGTCAATTGGGCTTAATGTGATGTGTTTCATGTGGTCTATTAGTACATATGAGTTCAATAGCTTTCAATGATTTGGGTTAATCATAACTAATCAAACACATTAACCCATATCAACTGTTGTATTTCACATTAACTTGGGTATTTTTTGAAACAATTCAATGAGTAATTGTATGAAGAAACCATTTGTTAATTTGCACTCAATGTTTACAAAATTGTTTGCAGGCATCCTTGTTAAATAAACAGATGTACATACAATACAAAGATCCAAACATTTCCCTCATATATTGACATGCCCAAGGTGGGACTCGAACCCACAACTTCTTGCATGGTGGAGAACATTGAAAGAACGAAAAATATATATATGTAACTTAATATACATTTGCTAAATTACTGGTATATTTATAAAAACAAAAATAGGATTAAAGTGTAAGCATAGAAATGGGAGATTTGAGCTGCACTCTTTCAGTTAGGAAATTCCATTACCATCATCTTCACTATTTGGCCACAGCTCCAGCTATATGCAAGACTGCTGTAGGGAGCCCTGTGTCTTATTCAAACATGTGCTTTCACTCATCCTCTGAAATCCATTATCATCTGTAGGGGACTTGATCCAAAGTGAAACTTAAGACATATTCTGCCTTTCAAGAATTGGGTCATTCTTTTTTTGAGGAATTGTACTGTCATGATAGTACTTAAGTAAGAGATTTTGCTTGATTTTTTCATGGTACAGTTGAATCTGAGTTTTGCATATATCAAGGGGAAGAGGGAAGATTACTTGCGACACAGAATTACCAACAAATGAGATGTTGATAATGCACCATATTCTTTAAAAAAATACGATGGGTCTACATATATAAGTTTTACAAACAATAAAGATATATACAGAGAAAACATTATTTTGAACTTAGTCCTGCTTCAAGGAAATAGGTTAATTTGGCTTATTTCTCATTTCTTGCATTAAGTGTATACACTAATGACTATTATTGTTGAGTGTATGTAGCATGGTATAACCAATTCCTATGTCTGAAGAAATTTCAGTTTTTTTTTTTTTTTTTTTTTTTTTTTTTTTTTTTTTTTTTTTTTTTTTTGAGAGGTAGAACTGGAACTTAAAAATTCAATGCCACAGCTGGGACTTGAAGCACCCGCCTGGTAAGTGGAGGGTCTGTGGCATTGAATTTTTAAGTTCCAGTTCTACCTCTCATACCTTGCCAACACATGGTTTGTGTGTTTAAAAACACCAACAGCAAGTTTGTTGGCATAAATAAATAATAATTACCATCTGAAGGTTATTTAATCCCGGGACATAAAGTATTTGCAATAGTAAGTCACCACTGGGGTTATTGTCTCTGATATGAGACTGCCTTTGTGGTTTACCGGGAAAAATACGAACTGGTTTGAGAATTCATTGTCATTCTGGCAGATTGTCACAATAGCTCAATGGTTAGAGCACCCGCCTGGTAAGTAGAGGGTCTGTGGTTCAAGTCCCAGCTGTGGCATTGAATTTTTAAGTTCCAGTTTTACCTCTCAAACATTTTTCACACACAGTTTGTATGTTTAAAAACACCAACAGTAAATTTCTTGGCATAAATAAATAGGTCTTTTGTTTCTGCAGCTGAAAGCTGCCCACTCAGCATGCATCTTTGTCAACAGAGATAAGGAAAATAAACCTTCTTTTAAGATATTTTATGCCATATGATCATTATAACTATATAAAACTCAGTTGTATTTCACTGAATTACGTATGTATGAATAAGGTTCCATTAATGCATTTCTAAATTACATTTTGCCAGGATCTACAAAACTTTCTGTATAAATATGAATTAATTACTTATAAATGGGTTACGTATAAAGCAGGTTCAACTGTATTGTTTCCTGAACATTTCAAACAAAGCTTTATATTAAAAGTAGGATTTTCAAAATACAGCATTGAAGAATTGCCTGGACTGTAACGTGAATAATCATCAGATATTGAATGTAAACATTCATAGACTATAGAAGTGTCAATTTTATTAGGCCTGTTATCATATTTACCTGTACCATCAGAAAAATCTATCAAATCTGTTTTACACTTATCTTGCATAGTAAAATTCCTATTTTCTGATATTTGAAAAGGCAGAATATTAGATTTTTTGCAAACTTTCATCCTGTCATGTGCTAAAGAAAAGTAATATTCGCAAAGGTTATTTATAGCTCTTATGCCATTTAGATTTTCAACTTCTTTCCTTGTGGAAGTATAAAATTATTCAGGAAAAGATTCTGCAGACTAGTATTTTTTTTTTTTTTTTTGTGGGGGGGGGGGGCGGAGGTGGTTTTAGTAATTACATTATTGAAGCACCACTGAGGACAACATTGAGTCACATGTGTGAAAATTTTCTTGGCCACAGCTTCACCTTTGCTGTTGGTATACATCTTCCCAAACTGTTTGTTATATTTATTGATATTCCTCTTCCATTTACTAAAATCATATGGGCATTTTTTAACTTTATCTCGTGAAACATATTTCAGTAAGGAATTCACGTTCATTCTCAATAATTTTTGTGGTATATAAGATAACATAATGGCTGATGTTCAAGACTGAGAACAAATGAAAAGTATGATGAAATCAGTGATGGCACCCCCTCCTCCCCTCCCCAAAAGAATAGAGATTTGATGCAGTATTAGAGTATTATGATGTGATTCCAAATGTTACACATTTAGGAGTCTTTTATGCCTTTATAATGGTGGCACTGTGTTGTTGCTGTAAGCTCACTTTTCTTCTTCTACAGAGTATTACACTGAAATTGTACAGCTTTTTATGGCAAAAGTCTTGAAAGTTTTTTTTATTTTTGTTTGTTCCCAACTTATAAAATCTCCTATACTGGATCTAGACATTTGAGAGTACTGTGCTGTCTGACTCTCATGCAACTATAACAAGTATATCATTTGATACAGCAGCCAAAAATCAGCAACCTAGAATGTTGCAAAATTATATATCTAACCATAACCAATAAAAGAATAGTTCTACAGTGGGTCCTTGCGCATATGGAAATGGTTTATTGTCACAGATGCTTACTGACTTTTGAGCAAAAGCTCAGTGAACTGGTGACTCGTCGTAGGAGTGTTAACAATATTTACATAAACAAAATTAGAACAGTGTACAGTATATACGTCTATACTATTTTCCTTAAATAATAAGTTAATATATATAAGCAACTGTATACTAACTAAAACTTTTCCCAAGATAAGTTACGAAAGGCATTATGGGAACTAAGGCTCTAGCTTACCATTCATATATTCGTCTAGTGAGTAGTAGGCCTTGTCAATAAATAGATTTTTTAGTATTTTGCTAAAATATTTTGTCTTTAGTTGCTCTGATATTGCTGGGCAATTTATTGTAGACTTTTATCCCAGCATATAGTGGGCTTTTCTCATACAGTGCCAACCTATGTATGATAGGTTTCAGTTTGTTTTTAGTTCTTGTTGTCACAGTGATGATTTTGTGAAACATATAGTGTTTCAAAGTTTGTATGTATATATTTATTTAATTTGTATAGATATTGTGGTGGTAGAGTTAGTACGAGGGTAATCCAAAAACTAAGATCTCCAAAGCACTGGGGTTGCAGGGAAACTGTTTGCGTGGATTTTGGCCTTACTGCTTCTTTCCTTTCCTCCTCCATCCTCTACAGACACCACTACACATCTGCTAGGGGCTCTCAGTCTTGGCTTGGCAGCCTGTTGTAATGGAGCTCCCATTAGTGACTATTGCCAGGTGCGAAGTTCGCACAGTTATTCTGCTTTTTAGTGCAAAAGGGGTTAAACCAATTGAAATTCATTGACAGTTGGTGGAAGTTTATGGAGAGTCTTGTATGGATGTCAAAAATGTCCACAAGTGGTGTAGAGAGTTTGGAGATCGTGCACAGAAATTTACGACGAGGAAAGAAGCGGGAGACCGTCAATTCCTGATGAAACAATTGCAAAGGTTGAACAAATCATACATCAAGATTGACGCTTCGCTCTCGATGAGTTGTGCATCATTGTTCTGAGATTTCTCGAAGCACAATTCACAGGACTTGACTGAAGGGTTGAAATTTTGAAAGGTGGGTGCAAGATGGGTCCCAAGAATGCCGATAGAAGATCACAAAAGGCAACGGGCTGAAAGTTCCCACCAATTTCTTCAACACTATGCTGACGAAAAGGACAACCTTTTGGATTCAATAGTCACAGGTGATGAAACTTGGGCTTTCCACTTCACACCCCAGACAAAAGAAAACAATCTCATGAGTGGCGGCATTCCGGTTCACCAAAGCCACGAAAGTTCAAAAGAACACAGTCTGCCGGTAAAGTCATGGCAACTGTGTTTTGGGATTGAAAGGGGATATTGTTGGTTGACTTTATGGATCCTGGGACAGCAATCAATGCCGACTGGTATTGTCAGACATTAAGAAAACTCAAGACGGGCAATTCAAAACCGAAGAAGAGGAATGTTGAGCAAGGGCATCAGCCTTCTCCATGATAACACTCGCCCCCACACTGCCCATCAAACTGTGGATCACCTGCATCAGTTTGGATGGTATATTATCACTCACCCACCCTATAGTCTGGACTTAGCGCCCAGTGACTACCACGCATTTCCCAAATTGAAGGAACACTTGGCTGAAAGGCGCTTTAGTGATGATGACAAGGTGAAAGATGAGGTCCAACGCTTGTTCAAGAGTATAGCAGTGGACTGGTATAACATGGGCATACAAAAACTGCCACAGCATTTACAAAAATGCATCAATCGAAATGGCGATTATGTGGAAAAATAGAAAAATGTTCAAGCTTAAAATCTATGTACCATTTGTTGTCAATAAAAGTTTATTTAAATTTTAAAAAAGTTGGAGACTTTAGTTTTGGGATTACCCTCGGATTTGTAGGTTTTTGAACATATTTCTACAAGATTCTTTAGGTTTAGTTAGTATCATTATGTAGATTATTTTCTTTTGTCTTTTAAAAATGGTTTCCTAGCCTGTGGCACTTCACCAAAGTATAATCCCATATGACATTATGGAATGAAAATAATTGAAGTACATAATTTTTCTTGTTTCTAAGTCAGTTATTTTTGCTATAAAGCTCATATTGAAACATGTACTGCTTAATTTTTACTTTCTCTACTATGTATAGTAAGTAGAGGAAGTATTTTATTCTACTCAGAAGTTTGATGTTGAGATTTCATCTTTTGAGGCCCCTGAATCCAAAAAACAAGCATTTTTAGAAAAAAGTCCTGTGTGCATACATGCAGACACGCAGGCGTGTGTATGTGTGTCACTCCGTGGGCAGTATAACTAAAAAATAACAAGTCGGTTAAAAACCAAAGTAGGTATTTAAGTTCAAGATCTTTTAAGGATGGAATATAAAGATTTTGAAGAAAATTCCTCCACTTTAAACTACCCTTTACATGGAAAAGTTTTGAAAATTGTGATTTTATCGAAAGTGACTCTAACAATTTTGATTAGAATGTCATATGTTTAAGATATTTTTATTACAAATGAAATGTATATTTTGAATTTTCTGGCTATAGCCTATGTAGTCCTGTTTACTCTGGATGACTTTTGAATAACTCGTAAACTGTAAGAGATAGACCAAATCTTACTACACAAAAAATGTAGATTTCGCTAAAACACACAATTTATGTCCAAATATTTTTTTTTATTTTTTTGTAGTGTGAACAATTTCAGAGATATTCCCCGTTATTTGTGTGAATTTCAGAAAACTTTGGTTTAATGGAATGTCGTTATTAATTTTTTATGTGTTAGCCATGCAAACAGAACAGCATCTCAAAACTTTAAAAGATTAGGCTATTACTCAAAGCCTACTGTATGCCTATATTCCCCTTGTACCTACAGGGAAATAATAAGATAATTTCTGCAAATGTGTATCTCAACTAACCTGAAGAAGATATAGGAATAAAAGTTTTAAGAATGATTAGTACAGGAGGAGAGAAAGTCATGTGAGTACAATACATTAGATTTTTTAGATATATACTGGGTTTGTTCTTCCCATTTTAATTGCTTATTTAAGTATATGCCCAAAATTTTTTAAGTGTGTGCATGATTTACTGAATCTGTAAGGATGTTATAACAGTTTTTACACTGGGTATTGAATTGCATAATGGATGTTTTAGTAGTGTTTAGTTTTAACCCATTGCTGTGGAACCATATTTTAAGCGATTTAGTGTTTCTTTTGCATTTTGTTGTAGTTCCTCACAGTTTTGCCCTTGTAGCAAGATATATGTGTCATCAGCATACATAATTGTTTTCCCAGTTAGACAATTTGGAAGGGCATTGATATATAATATGTATAGTAGACGCCCCAAGACACTTCCCAGAGGAACTCTGGTTTTCATTAGTTTCCAATTTGATTTAACTGTACGTGTTTGGCTATTTGCAGTAATTCTTTGTTTTTGAGTTTGAAGTTCTCAAACCACTTCAGTTTGGTGTTTCTTATGCCATAAAATGCTAATTTGACTAGTAGTATGTCATGTGCGACACAGTCAAACACTTTGAAGTTGTCACATATTAGCATGGCTTTAAGCTGTTTTTCATAGATTATTTTAGAGGCATCAGTTACCAGATTTATAGGGCAATAATTATTGAGCATTTTTCACAGAACCCATGTTGGGAACTACTTAACTTGGCCAAGTATTCAGGATATGAAGTAAGTGGAAAGAAGTGGGAAGAAATGAAGCAGCTGTTTTTTTGGGCCCAAAAAAGCAGCACAATCATTTCAAAATCATTTAAACCATTACTTTTAATCAAAAGAATAGTTACATCATCATTATCACGTGTAAGCTTTGTGGCTTCTTTCATCTTCAAGAAAACTGATCTGCCTACCTCATGTGCAATGTGCCGACACTCATTCTACCTATTGGTTTATAGTTTTGTGTTATTTATGATATTCGATCTCATCCATTCTATTTATGTATTAAAGAAACTGCATACACAACAGTAAAATGATAAATTGATTTAAACTGCTTGTTATAGACCTGCTCCCACTTATGAGACTGCTACAACCCGTGAATTTTATCATGGAAGAACTGAAACTCTACGTTCCTGTACTGAGGAAGTTGTTGAATGGGTGAAGTGTATGTTATCTGCTGACATTCCTGTAAGTTCATTTTATATTTTATGTAAGTAACCCTAACCTTAGCTAGATTTTGCCTCATGAATTTTTCAACAGTGGGTCAGGTATACCTAAAAACAGGCCCAACATTTGGTGCATCAACCTTTTAATTTCCAAATCAACCCGTTAAGTTTCAAATTCCTAACCTGAACCATGCAAGTCCCTCTCTTTCTAATGTGCTACGTTTCTCTACATAAGTTTCCCTTTCAAAGTTTCCATCTCCTAAAAATTAAGTGAAATTTTCTCCTTTAATACCAAGTTCATAGTTTGTGTGTCCACATTTTCAAATCTACATCTTACTTCTCTCCAAAATCCATTAGAGAAGTATACACACCCAGGTATCTCCCATACTGTTTATTGATAACTGTTCTTTTATCTTTCCGGCCCAGTTATTAGTACTCTCATTTTCTTGGAATCTAATACACTATTTTAATATATGCCCATCTGGCCAGTTGTTATCGTAAAGCAGTACTTCAGGACACACTCCATCAGAAATCCCCTCACACTTACTTTTCCCATTTCTAAGAGTGCACCAACATTTGCAGCATTTTGTGGAATATCCAGAAGTATCTTGCAAAATTTAATAGGAGTTGCGTTTAGTTTCTCCCATCCAACATCAATTCCCCAGATTTCTGTCCCATAACTTCACCTTGATTCCACTAATGCTACCTAGACTCTTTTTAGCCATTTAATATTCATTAAAGGTGCTATACGTAAACTTTTTCTCACTAACCTCAGTGATAATTTGCCCTTTACTAATGCCATCTGCTTATGCTGTTCTCAACTGCCATTATTTGACAGCTTAATTCCTAAGTAGATGAAATTATTTACTATGTTAAAGTTTCTATCCTCAAGGTAGCATTTCTCTTCTTTTCTTAATTTATTTCCTTTCTTAAACACGATTATTTTTGAGAGGTAGAACTGGAACTTAAAAATTCAATTTTTGTTTAAAAACACCAACAGTAAGTTTGTTGGCATAAATAAATAATAATTACCATTCTGTAGGTTATTTTAATCCTGGGATATAAAGTACTTACAATAGTAAGTCACCATTGGGGTAATTTGTCTCTGATGTGAGACTGCCTTTGTGGTTTACCAGGAGAAATACGAACTGGTTTGAGAATTTAATGCCATTCTGGCAGTTTGTCACAATAGCTCAGTGGTTAGAGCGTCCGCCCGGTAAGCAGAAGGTCTGTGGTTCAAATCCCAGTTGTGGCATTGAATTTTTAAGTTCCAGTTCTACCTCTCAAACTTTGCCCACACACAGCTTGTGTGTTTAAAAACACCAACAGTAAGTTTGTTGGCATAAATAAATAATAATTACCATTCTGAAGGTTATTTTAATCCTGGGATATAAAGTACTTACAATAGTAAGTCACCATTGGGGTAATTTGTCTCTGATGTGAGACTGCCTTTGTGGTTTACCAGGAGAAATACGAACTGGTTTGAGAATTTAATGCCATTCTGGCAGTTTGTCACAATTGCTCAGTGGTTAGAGCGTCCGCCCGATAAGCGGAAGGTCTGTGGTTCAAATCCCAGTTGTGGCATTGAATTTTTAGGTTCCAGTTCTACCTCTCAAACTTTGCCCACACACGGCTTGTGTGTTTAAAAACACCAACAGTAAGTTTGTTGGCATAAATAAATAATAATTACGATTATTTTTGTTTTATCAGCTTTTACCTTCAGACCCCATTCTTCAGGAAATCTAAATTTCATTAATAGCACTGCAGACTGATAACTGTTAAGGAGCTAACAGTTAAAACATCTGCATAGAGCAGTCCTGGACTTTCACAGTTTTTGATCATAAGCATATATTATTAACCTTTTGTAGGCTTATCATAATGTCATTACAGTACATTTAGTATAAAACTTGGCCGGCAGGAGCACGACCTGTGTGATCTTCACTGCATTTCTCTGTGCGTGCTTGCTAATTGTCACATGTGCATCAGTCTTATATCTGTTGGGTAGGTGTTATGTGCTGTTCTAGTTCAGTTCACACGTGAATAACATCAGCAGTGTTTAGGAGTGTTAAGTTTTGCTTGAAGTGTTTTCAAAATGAATCAATTGCAGTGTACAGTACAATAAAGAGTGTTTATGTACGATACGTATGTGCTTACATCATCTTGTAGGGAAGTTGTAAGGAATTTGAAACTAAATTTCTTGGCTTGCATGTTTCAAGTAGAGACCATTCATTTCCTTGTAAACGGTCACCTCAAAAATCTTTTAAGTGCCTCGCACAAGAAACTGACGTTTCAGAGCTTCAGCATGGAAAGCAACAAAACTTAAACCATACAAATTCAAATTCAAATTTATTGCTCCTAAAACTTGTAATACAAGCATGGAGCATGGTCAAATGCTAATACATGAATAAAAAGTACATCATGGCACTTAATTAGACTTATGGTTAGTAAATAATCTATATATCATAATACAAACATGAAATATTGAATACACAAAAAATACATTAACAGTACACATTAATTTAACAGGAATTGCTATCAGGTAATCACCAAAGCTGGGTAAATTTCTGCAACTGGATTTTGAGGAATGTTAATGATGGAACAATCAATCCGTGGTTAATACTGTTCAGCGACAAAGCATGATTTTATTTACATGGTCATGTGTCATCACAACACAACCAATATTATGCAACAGACAAACTCAATTGCATTTATGAAACTCCCTTGCATGGGGCAACTTAAAAAATAAAGTATACAAAAGTAATCCCCACACAAAAGAATTAAAACAAAATATCAGGACCGAAATTAATGCTATTTCACAAGCTGAATTAATGTGTGTTAATGAAAATATCCTCAGAAGATGCCATAGGGATGGCATTTCCAATCTGATAATTGTTAATGTGATTTGAGATTTGATTTGATGTCCACACATGTGTGACTGGGAGATGGGCCATGTGACTGTCAGCCAAGTCATGCAGCACGTGACCGGCAGACAGACCAGGCACCTGTCAAGCTACCTGCGTACTGTATAAACAAATTAAATAGAATAGGACTCAATTTACACCCTTGTCTGAGTTCTCATTCTTATTTAACCTCCTCTGTTACCTTATCTCCCTCCCATCTTACACAGAAGATATCCTGCTGATTAATCTTTCCAATAACTCTCTTACTAAAGCCCATTTTCCTCAGCTTAAGTGCTTCCTTAATAATTCTGTCATAAGCCTTTTCTAAATCAACAAAAACTACATAGTTTTCCGTGCTTGTTTGATATATATTTTTCAACTATTGTTTTCAGGATGAACATGTTATCTACTGTTCTTTGACCTTTTCTGAACCCTGCTTGATATGGTGAAATAAGATATTAGCCTCTGCCCAATCCTGTATTCTTTGAGCGTGAACACCTGTGAATATTTTACTTAAATTTGATAGTAATGCAATATCCCTATAACTGCTTGGATTATCTTTGCTACCTTTTCCTTTACAAATAGGGCATATAATTGCTGTCCATATTCAGTTACATTCAGTACTGTTGTTAAACAGCATAATCTTTCTGGCTCCGAACACAATGCTTGTATGTATTTGATATAAATTATGTATTTTGCTGTGATCTACATTTTTGTGCAGTAAGATTTTGTGTATATCTTATGGTTCACCATTTTGCATAAGTCATCCATCCAAAAAGAGGGCTCCTGGGACTATTCCAGAAAATTCAAGATATATATTTAATTTGTCATATGGTGTTTTAATCAAAATCAGTGGACATTTTTGACAGAAATTGAATTTTTGAAGAATATATTATGTGAAGAGTAGTTTGGGATGAGGAGATTTTCTTGAAACTGGCAGCACTGTGGCTGAGCGGTTAGACCATTCACCTATCACCAAAGTGGCCCGTGTTCCATCCCAAGGACCCACATTTGGTATTCATGGTGATAAAGCAGCATATGGGCGGGTTTTCTCCAGGTCTCTGGTTCCCTGGCACTCATTTCACCAACTGCTCCATCTTCACCTTTCCATTTATCCATTTTGCCTGCATTTCATATCATCCTTGTCCTCATTCCCATGCTTGGTGCTTGGCAGACCACCCGCTTCCAGTCTTCACTCTGTCCATTTCATAGATTCCTCTGCTCCCTGACAGGCATCTGACCCTAGGCACAGGCTTGTAAGTCCTAGGGGTTGTAAATCCTCCATACGGGGAGGGTAATCACAAGAAGAAGAAGAAGAATGAGAATAAGGAGGAGGAGGAGAAGAAGAAGAAGAGGAGGAAGAAGAGGAAGAATAGGAGGAGGTGGAGGAGGAAGAGGAAGGATTTTCTTGAAAATCTTTGGGTCACATCCTTGGTAGATATTCAACTGAAATGCCAAGTTTGGTTTTTAACTGATTTTTTGTTTTTGAGTTTGCTGTTTGCATACCTACAGAAGAATGCACACATAGACGTTTTTCTAAAAATGCTCTTTTTTGATTCAGGGAACCTCAAGACATATATTTCCATTGAAATCTCAATACAAAAGTTTTGGAAGGAATACTTACTAAGGGTAGTAGAGAAAGTAAAAACAGTCATTTAATTACTTAGATTCTGCTGTGTCCCAACATACCTTATAGTTAAACCAGAGGAGAATTATTAATGGCATCCAACATCTTCCACAGTGTTGGAAAGTAGCTATTAAAACTGTAAACATATTATTTTGATCAATGTTGATGTATTGAAAAATAAAACTGTGACACAATTGAATAACTCTACCTGTTATTTCTGAAATGATACTCATGCAAGTTTAAACAATTGTCACTATGATTGTCTCTTAAGCATTTTGTTAAGATGATTCTTCAATTTGCCTAATAATGTGTTTTATGGCCAGTTGTAAAAATTAAATGAATTAAATGAATTAAATGTTGTAAGCCCTATTTTTATCAATATTCTCATATTTGTTGACAATTATTAATAAAAGAAACTTATATGCATTTTACATAAAAATAATGAAAGAAAATGCATTTTCAATTTTGTATTTTACTATAGAGATCATAGGTAAGCAATGGCAACTTATACCTGCTAGTGAACTTCACAGTATAAATGATCTGTGGCTATATAGTTTAATTTGGAAGAATACTGTTGGTATAGTTGCTTATTCTTTTCAAATGTAATTGCTATGGGAATCATTGTTTTCTTATGATGTATGTTAGTATGTTTTAATGGTGCATCTATGTAGTTTAAATAAATAGATATTAATATATCCATCATTTAAAACTACAAGTATTTATTTAAAAATACAAGTCTATTTTGCAAAACATTGTGATGTTTCAGATGCACCTACCCATGTTTTTATGTGTTTGTAGGTATAGCATAAATACCACTACTACAAATATAACAAATGTTACAAGTAACTTACAGAATGAAAAGCAAGTTATCCTAAGCCTCTTTTTACTAGGCTGCCACAAAGAGAGACTTGCTGAGAAAAGCCATACAGAAACATGATAGGCTGATGAAGGAAGCCAAAAAGAATGCTGGATGTGACCGACACTTGCTTGGACTACAGTGTATAGCCATGGAGGAAGGCTTGGAAATTCCAGCAATATTCACGGATCCTGCATTCACAAAAAGGTAGAACTTAATTCTTTTAGGAAAACAGTGTTTTAACACTTAAGTGCACAATTTTTTATTTTGCATAACGTGAAGCATATGAAAAGTTTGAGAGGTAGAACTGGAACTTAAAAATTCAATGCCACAACTGGGATTTGAACCACAGACCTTCCGCTTACCGGGGGGCTTCTCTAACCACTGAGCTATTGTGACAAACTGCCAGAATGGCATTAAATTCTCAAACCAGTTCGTATTTCTCCTGGTAAACCTGGAAGGTCTGTGGTTCAAATCTCAGTTGTGGCATTGAATTTTTAAGTTCCAGTTCTACCTCTCAAACTTTGCCCACACACAGCTTGTGTGTTTAAAAACACCAACAGTAAGTTTGTTGGCATAAATAAATAATATGAAAAGTTTTTACAAGGACAAAATGAAGTTTTATATGCTTCTTTATTTAATTCAGGGATGCATAAATTATATTATTTTTCCACATAATCAGTTTGGTTTTTCATATATGCACTTGTTCTATCATTGTCAGCTCCTTAATGACATGACAATGTTCTTTGTGGCTCCTCTTCCATCTTTCAGGATTATACATGGCCTCATTCCAGCTCTTTAAGAGTTGAGGCTGTGACTGGAACACTTGAACATTAAGGCACACTTTTTCAGCCATTTTCAAATTTTTTGTTAGCGTATCATTCAATTCTAGTCTTTGTCTTCTAGGATCAATTCTGGCCTTCTTCCAGCTCTTTCTTCATTTTTGATAGTTGGGGCCGTAACTGAAGTACAATCAAGCAGTCTTTTTTTGCTGCAAGCCATGCTGTAGTGCAGGCACCAGCAGGATTTGCCTAATCAAGCCTTACTCTGGCTCATTGCTAGCTTAGAGCCTCAGTGCAGCTCTCAGGTTACATCAGTGACATGCTTTATTGATGACACAACTAACCAATCAGCAGGTCAAATTAACCTGAAAGTCTATTAATAGTAAACCAGTATTCTAGATTTACAGTATTATAAAGGGTTTGTATTTAATTACAGACATATTTATTCAAGTGGTAGAGTCAGAACTGAAAAATTCAATGTCACAGCCAGGATTTGAACCATAGACCTTCCACTGTTGGCATAAATAAATAATAATATTTATTCAAATTTGTCAGAGAATATATCATACATGACCCCCTCCGTAGCGGTAGCGCAGTTGGTAGCGTGCTTGCCTCTGGCACGGAGGACCCAGGTTCGATCCATCCCCGGTCCCAGCATGGGGATGTATCTGCTTGTGTCTGCTGTAGTGTTGCCATGCTATCCCCTATATCCAGTGTTGCAGGCCTGCTCCTGTGAAGGGTGATAGATTCTTTTGAATGTAAAATTGTCAGTATGGCTTCCTTTAGAAGGGAAGTAAAACCTTTGGTTCCATGTAGTGTCTATTGGTACCAAAGAACCTCATACCTAGAAAGGGATTCTGAAAAAAAGTATTTGGCCATTTTAATATCTAGCTGAATCTGCTTCTCCCTAGTATCAGTAGTGGGCACTGAGCTACACTCATTGCTACACTTCTAGTGACTGTATGTTGACTGATTACAGAAAGCCTCACCATACCCTATTTTGGAATACAAGTTTGATACCATGCAATTCCATATGAAAATAGATTGTCAACATACTGATCATTTGTAAAGTGGTACACCTTAATCACAAAAGCATATTGCTGTTGATCATCTTATTTTGGGGTACTTTCAAATTTTGCTGCCTTGTTCATCCTTGCATAGCAACAATGTATGTAATTACTATGAATACATTTGCCATGCAAACTTGTTGCACTACATTTGTCACCACCACTCTTCACTCTTGAAATTAAAATGAGGCAATTTCTTTAAAACAATGGAAAAGTAAATAAAGAAAATAAAAAATTGCCAAAATTTTGTGCAGAAAAGAACGACTGAAAATACATATCATTATGTGTAAAAATGCACCAGTATTAAGTGATATAGAAATAAGTTATCTCTGAATACCTTACTTATTTTATGAGTATAAATTTTATCTTCACAAATAAAATTACATATAAGCAACATAAATAATTTCTATTTATATTTTTTAAATATTTTTTTATGACACCTTTAACATCAAAGGTCATGTTGGCAACTTTTAACCTCTTGGAACGATTGCTCAACAGCAATGGTATTCACTCACTTAATGGTGATTTTAAACTTTGGGTTTCTGTTACTTCGGTTTGATACCGAAATTTAGATTTCCAATCGAATGTGCTTGATAAAGACACGTTTTAATTTAATTGCCGGATGTGAGATTTGCGATAAGTGTTAAGTAATAACATAAATAGATAATAGAGCAGGAAGTGTTGTAAGGTGAGCAAGATATGAGTAAATAATAGTCGTTAAATTTGTAGGATAAACGCATTATTGGTTTGAAATTAACGAGTCATGACGTCATACTACATAGTTTAAATACACGTTCGAAAGTCAGGTCTGAAAACCTTAAAAGTCGCGCGATATATTTAATAAAATATAAAGTAAACATCGTTTAATCCTAAAAAGGTAATTATATATTCGAAATTCATAAAAGAACATGTTATAATAGAAAGGGACAGTTCTAAATTGCGGGAAAAGGCAATAGCATTTTGGATACGAGGCTTTCTTGGATGACGTCATGACATTCAAAATTGAAGTGAACGGTTTCTTAGCGTGGGTAAGAGAGAAAGCGTCTGGTCACTGCCCAGACCAGCACCGCACGTTATGGAGTGCAGACGTGAGTGCGATTCTTCTGCGTGTAGCAGATCGGCATAGCTCCCGCAAGTATCAAAGATGCAATAAATAGTATGCAAAGATTTTCTTGGGTTGTCTATTACACACCTACGCAGACCCGAGATAAAATAAAGAGATCTCAAGCTGAGCTAGCGGGAACAAACCAAATCAACGGGCAACAACTAGAACCGAACAACGACTCCAGCTTCAAATGGCGATCCAACCACGAGGACACAACGACTTTCCGCCTCAAATGGCATCCCAACGTGTGGCGTCGAAAGAATGGACCAACCCCAAGACGACCAAGCCAGCATAGAACCAGCAAACAAGAAGGTGACCCAACGTGTGGCGTCGAAAGAATGGACCAACCCCAAGACGACCAGGCCAGCATCGAGCCAGCAGACAAGAAGGTGCCCAGCGTGTGAACATCTGTGAAACGTGTAGTGAACAAGTTTAAGTGCGTGAAATATTGGTGAGTAGAAAAACACGTGTAAATAGTTTAGAAATGGAAGACAGTGATAGCGATTTTCTAGGTTTTGAGAGTCCGGAAATTGAGAAAAGTGTAGTTAGGATGGAAGAGTATAATCAGAATGTAATTGGTAGCAGAATATGCCAAGAAGTAGAAGATCAGAACGTTAGAGAAACACCTAGAGGTAGTTCAGAAATGTTTAATAGTAATTCAGAAAGGCCAGCAATTATGTCAGAAATAGAGAATATGTTTCAAAAGATAATGAAAAAGTTGAGTACAGAGTTAAGTCAAAAGATAGATGAAAATAGTAAAGAATTAAGAACAGTGAAAAAGATGAGTACAGAGTTAAGTCAAAAGATAGATGAAACTAGTAAAGAATTAAGAACAGAGTTAGGACAGAAATTAGAGAAGGGACAACAGGAATTGGGAATGCAATTGGAAAATCAGAAGAGAGCTTTAGAAACCTTTAGGGAAGAAGTTAGGGAGGAAATTAATAAAGTCAGTAGTGAAGTAAAAGAAAATAGAGAACAGGTTAAGGGGGAATTAGAGATAATACGGCAAGAAGTAAAGAATTCTGAAAAGAAATTAGGTCAACAAGTGAGTGAAAAATTAGATAAAGAAAGGGAAATAGTAACATATAGATTAGACAAACAAAGGGAAGAGGTAGTACAAAGGTTAGATAAAGACAGGGAAGAAATTAGAGAAGAGCTACAGGGGTGTAAAGTTAGAATGGAAAGATCTGATGTAGAAAGTGAAAGGCAGGCTAGAAATTTGGAGGATGTTACAGACCAAATAAAAGGGGTAGTAACAGAAATTACTCAGGTAAAAGAGGCCTTAGAAAATTTGAAATTAAATGAAAATGCATGTAATCACAACAATCTTAATAATGAAGCTGCAAGAAACGAGGCAATACCAGGTGTATCAGCTGACATTTCGATGCAAAATAGAGGAAACAGTAATTCCCATTCTGATCTCAGAAATAGTTCAGGGACAGGTGACAATTCAAATTTACATTGGCCTAACCATGTCTTAAATGAAATGACACCTCCAGTTTTTGAAAATGAAGATTCAGATGATCCTAAAGCCTTTTTAGAAGGGTTACAAGAGTACTTCACGGTGAAACGTATACCAGAGGAGTACAAGATGGTGATAGTAAGAAAATGCTTAAAGGGTAATGCTGCCAATTGGCTAGGCCTTTCTATGGGTAACAATAATGATTACAGGACCTTTAGGAACATCTTTTTAACCAGATATTGGGGAGCTAGTAGGCAGGCTAATATTAGAGTTGAATTAAGCAATGGAAAGTTTAATCCTAGATCGGAGGAATCGATGGTCAACTATTTTATGAGAATAGCGAGAAAATCGAAGATGTTGGATCCTCCCTTAGATGAAAAAGATCTAATAAATATAGTTACTCCACATTTTCCGGAAACGCTTCAACACTACCTAATCATAGCCCGACCCGATAGCATTGCAGCTATGATCGAATTATTATCAGCCTTAGAAGTCAATAAGCCAAAACACGCATTTGGAAATAAATATGAAGAAAAAGAAACTGTAAATTCTTTCGGGCAAGGGGCACAGTATTATCAGAATAGAAGTGAGATTAGGGAAAGATATAAAGGACCAGTACCAAGGATGGAATCATTCCGGTGGGAAAATCAAGGTAGATATAACCAGGAAGGGCGTCACCAAAATAGAAATGGTAATCAAAGGGGAAGAAATATAAGGGTGAATTATATGAATACAAATAGATTTGATCGAGGTAGACGGGGACGTTATTTTGGACATAGTAGAAATTCAAATGATGGGTATTGGACAAACGGAGATAATGAGTTTAGACCGAGGTCACCAAGATAGGGAGAAAGGTATTCTAATGGACGAAATTCCCCCGAAAATGCGGAAATGGTCGAGGCCATTAACACGGTCAAAAACATGGTAGGAAGTAACCCCGATTTAATGCAGGAAAACAGAAGTAACAATTCGGGAAATAGTACAGGAGCAATACCTAAAAATCAGGGAAACGCCAGACCCGGTCAAACGCGCCTTCAGTGAGAACTGGGTATCCTAGTAATGATTGTGATAAGTACTCGGAAATAAATAGTCCTGGAAGGCAAATGATGATACAAAAGAAAAGAGAATGTAAAAATAGAATCGACGAAAACGAAAAAGTAGGAGATCCACCTAAAATCAAAATTGGAGTAAATGGAAAACAATACAATGCAATTATAGATACAGGATCAAATAGCACAGTATGCTCACAAAATTTTTATGATAATTTACAAAGTAGTGGCTTTAAAGTAATGTCTTTACCAGTTAATGGGATATATTGCTCGCTAGCTGTGGGAAAACGAAAAGAGAGAGTAAAATTTCAAGCAATGATAAATATTGAAATAAATGGGAGAATACTAGGAATTTTATTTCTGATTGTAGGAAGACTTGTGACAGATATTATAATAGGTTGTGATTGTCTTTATGCCTGGGAAGCTGTGGTGAATTTTAAAAACATGATTGTAGAAATGAAAGTTGAAGATGAGACCATTATAGTGCCTTTTGTGGAAGATAGTAGTTCAGAAACTATTGTACGAGAAAAAGAGGAAGAAGAAATCCAAGGGGATACATTCTTTGTAGAATATGTTAAAGTAGGAGCTATGGAATTAACTGAAGTAAATGTCAAAGAGTACAGTATCGATAATAAAGAAAATGTAGAATGGGATAAAAATGATTTCATAGACAATTTGAGGTTTTCTGATGCAACTAGGTACTATGATAGGGAGAGTAGTGAGGACTTAGAAGAATTGTTGAGGGAAAAAGTAACTCAGGCTGATCAACTAAATGAACAACAGAGGGATAAACTGTTTGAAATATTAATCCGAAATAAAGAAGTATTCTCTGAGAAACCTGGTAAATGTAATATTTATACTCATTCGTTTGAGATGATACCCATCAAACCTTTTACACATAAAGCGAGAGCAATCCCTAGTACAATAAAAGAAGAGGTAGATGCAGTTATAAAGTCAATGTTAGAAGATGAGGTTATTGAGATTTCGAATTTAGAATTTGTGAATCCCCTATGTATTGTAAATAAGGCCAATGGAAAGATTAGGGTGACATTAGATACGAGAAAGTTATATCATTGTTCCTCATACTTTCCATCAGGGAATCCAACAGAACGTGTCCTCCGAGATATAGGAATTTATTTACGTGTACTTACACATCATAATCATAAGGATTGGGTGAAATATTGTCCATTGATAGAAAAGATTATCAATCACACCATTAATGTAACTACTGGGTTTGCACCAATAAAATTAATGTTAGGAATTGAACCAGAACCAATATTAACCGGGGTACCAAAAATACTGAAAATTAATGACATTCAGTTAAGTGAAGAAGAAAGAGCGAAAATTGCTTTTGAACGAATCAAGAAAAAGGCAGAGAAGCGAAAATTAAAGAAAAAGAGTAGAAAACATAAATGGGAACCGAAGATAGGCGATTGGGTACTAGTTAAAGACCATAAGTTATCAAGTGCCTTGCAAGGTAGGAACAAAAGGATGGAATTGTTATATAAAGGTCCTGCAGAAATTATATCCAAATTTGGTTATCATACCTATGAATTAAAAGATGTTAAAAATGAAAAATGTCTGGGAAGGTGGCATAAACAACTCCTTCGACCATACAAGAAACCGTGTGGTACCTTGGAACCTTGATTTAATGTAAAAAAAAAAAAAAAAAAAAAAAAAAAAAAAAAAAAAAAAAAAAAAATTTGAAGTGTCATTTGTCTATTGGCGCCCAATCAGCTTTGAGATAAAATGTAAATGTTAGCTTACTTGAAAATCATATATTGGTCAGGTACTTACATATTCATGAAAAATGCAGAATGTGAATTGCTATATACTACAAAGAGCTTAAAAATATATTGTATAGAGCTCACAATAACAGCTTCAGAAAGATTGTTAAAATGTTCATCTCCGCATAGAGAGAAAACAGAATATTTACTTTGTAAACATTTGTTAAAATATTTGGATGTATAGATAGTTATCACAGCAAGACAAAGAAAGAACTTGTCTGAAGAGTGTAATGGATTTATATAAATATATGTACATTTTAGTGCTTAAAGGATCTAGTACAGATATGTGTTACAATAACAAAAGTGAAAAATCACAGTGCAAGTGATAGTGAGAGCGAAGTGAGCAAACATGAACTAAAAGAAGGAAGTATAAAGAAAGACTCTTGAAATTTAACCTTTATATAAAAGCTTCACAGAAGAAACCATAACATATTGTAATTAGTATTTAAGGATTAATGTTTAGTCAAGTGTACAATTGTTTGTCATGTTAAAAAGATTAAGGAGAAAATATGTTAATAACCAATTTCAAAACAGTGTAATTGAAAATTGTATATAATGGGAGTGTTGCCGATTATTCAAAATACAGGAGTAATTTTTAATTTTTCTTTCGGGCAAGACATTTACATTATTTTATTATGAAATAATAAAATAACATAAATGGGGGCATTTGATACCGAAATTTAGATTTCCAATCGAATGTGCTTGATAAAGACACGTTTTAATTTAATTGCCGGATGTGAGATTTGCGATAAGTGTTAAGTAATAACATAAATAGATAATAGAGCAGGAAGTGTTGTAAGGTGAGCAAGATATGAGTAAATAATAGTCGTTAAATTTGTAGGATAAACGCATTATTGGTTTGAAATTAACGAGTCATGATGTCATACTACATAGTTTAAATACACGTTCGAAAGTCAGGTCTGAAAACCTTAAAAGTCGCGCGATATATTTAATAAAATATAAAGTAAACATCGTTTAATCCTAAAAAGGTAATTATATATTCGAAATTCATAAAAGAACATGTTATAATAGAAAGGGACAGTTCTAAATTGCGGGAAAAGGCAATAGCATTTTGGATACGAGGCTTTCTTGGATGACGTCATGACATTCAAAATTGAAGTGAACGGTTTCTTAGCGTGGGTAAGAGAGAAAGCGTCTGGTCACTGCCCAGACCAGCACCGCACGTTATGGAGTGCAGACGTGAGTGCGATTCTTCTGCGTGTAGCAGATCGGCATAGCTCCCGCAAGTATCGAAGATGCAATAAATAGTATGCAAAGATTTTCTTGGGTTGTCTATTACACACCTACGCAGACCCGAGATAAAATAAAGAGATCTCAAGCTGAGCTAGCGGGAACAAACCAAATCAACGGGCAACAACTAGAACCGAACGACTCCAGCTTCAAATGGCGATCCAACCACGAGGACACAACGACTTTCCGCCTCAGGTTTTTTTTTTTTTTTTTCTTTCTCCTTAATTTATTACGTTAAATTCACATATACATTCACCTGCCATTCAAACTTCCAGACTCTAGGGAGGATGGGGACAATAATTCTAGTGGAAGAAAATTCCCGCCCTCCCAGCCGGAAATCGAACTCAGGACCCCTTGCACAGCAGGCAGGTGCTCTACCAACTGAGTTATGGGGCCAGCCAATTTATTTTTGATTGCACCAAAAAGTTAGTATATCTCTGTTAAACAATCACTGGAGTTATATGCTGAAAAATGCAAAATAAATGCTGCACAGCTTATTTCAAGAATTGTTTCCCATATTACAAGTATTTAGGAAACCGTGTTGCAAATATGCTATACTAAACTTTTAATTGTTTAGTATTTCTAACATATGTGCACACATGTACGGTATAGTACGCTGACATTAAGGTTACTTTTGGTAACCTTACTTAATATAAAACTCGGCTCCAGGAGAGCTTTTGATTTTCTTTTTCACTAGGATGGCCAGCAATAATTTTTGGAGCATAATATCTTTAATTGATTTTTGTATTCTGGACCTAAAAATAGCATAGGTATAGCTGAAAATTATTTGTCCTATAGCACATACTAATAATTAATGACGAGACTTTCATGCGAATGCATGTGTTTATAGGAACATATGACATTGCTCAAACTTAGTTCTTACCCACTGTGTACTTTTTTCATGCATATTTGCATGTTTTGGCATTTTTGGGGATAAAAACATACATAATGCATATTTAAGGAATTTTTTACTTTAATGTGCATATAATATACATCATATTCATTTTAAATGCATGTTTTAATGCTTGTGTGCACTTCTCAACTTCTTGATTTTTATGGCAATTATTTTACTCATGTTGCTTACTTTAAAAGAATAGGTATCCTTGCATAATTTCCCATTCTCCGAATTTTATTTCCAGTTTCCTGACTCTCTTCTGAATTGAGATGTACTTATACAAGTCCAGCACACACTAGTTATGTTGGAGGGATGTGGAATTTGACCTTCGAAAGCAGGGAAACACACCCATTTGACTCATTGTCACAGCTCATGCGGCCAGTGTCCTTTAGAGCGTGAGAAAGCTTGAAGTGGTTAATGTGGTTGGTGTTTAACATGGTTATTTATTCTGTGTGTTAGTGTGGCCTTAATATGGCTCCAATTAAGGGTTCTAAAAGTGTTAAGAGGCAAGGATTTAATTAGATCAGATGGAGATGTCGCATTTTGCAATTGTTGCAGTAGAGTTAGGCATTGTTATTTTGTTTTCAAATATTTTCTTGGTAGCAGTTCTTTGTGAAACAATACAAAACAACTTTAAAATAATTAAATTATACTCAGTGATGTATGCTGGCATTGTGACTTGGGCTATCACTAGGCTTAACAGATCCAGACAATAAGCAGTTGTTGATTAATCTTCCATTAGGCGTGTGCTCTGATAGAAAACCACTGGTCATGTGGGGCTTAGTAGTCCTGCACTATATTTTTGTGCTCATATGCTTGTATTTATTTTTTTAGACTTCATTTATCCTTCATTCCCACATTTAGCTTAAATATACATAGCTTTTATTAGCATTGGCTTACTAGATCAAAGCTGAAAAAATGTAGTATGAATACAGTATACACTATAATTTGTGCTATACTACATGGAAAGATAATAAATTGTGATCTTCAGGTATACAACTTGCAATTTGAAATATACATGAAGTGGAATGTAGAAAAAAAGCAGGTAAACCATTAAAAACACAAAGAATTGTCTGGTTACCTTAATAAAATTCACAGAATCAGGAAGTATAAGAACTGCAACAGTTAATCTATTCAATACATTTCTATTTTCTTTAATATTTTCATTATGCAAATGGTCAACAATTTTTTTCTGATAGTTCAATGAAAGGTCTGTCCTTGAGTGCTAAAAGTTTTTAAAGCTGTGGGATTTTATATGCATTGTTGATCTCTTATGTTTATCCAAAGCTGAGATTAAATACACTAATTTGCGAAATTCATCATGTTCCAGGGCATTTTCTCAGTTGCATGGTCAGCAATAAAGTTTATTTAATTTGTATGAGTTAGCCACACATACTTATCATAATCGTTTGTATTAAAATACCTTTTGTAAGTATTCTTATCTCTTTTGCTTCTGCTCACAGCTGGAGTAGGCCTTTCCTACTTGACTATCACTAATTTATCCTGGTGTTTCAACTGCGAGCATGGTCATTTTACTACACATTGCTCATCCATTTCAAAGTATTAGCACTAGCAACTGTCTTGGTGCAATGTACACTATAAAATAAATAATACTAATACAGCTGTTGAAGACTGTAACAATTGCACAATTAAAAATACATTCTTTCTTGCTTTTAACTCCACGTTCTACTGCTATGCTGCCAGTTGGGTTCACACAACACATTTTGGAGACACTCTTGTGTGTATAACGACATGAGATTCCGAAGCCGTGGTGTGTTCATTCCTGCATTCTGCCATCTCACCTCTCTCTTCCCACATCAGAGTGAAGGCTGCAGCAGCAAGCACCCGAAGCCTTACTCTCTGTTCAATAGTAGAGAACAAGACATGTTCCATCCCACACACTAAATCTTCATGAGGGAAACTGGCTAGTATTACAATTATTATTAATATAACATTAATTTCTAGTGCTTGCCTATGGTGTGGAGGTCCCAGGTTCGGTCCCTGGTACCAGCATGGGGATTTTTCCCCTGCTGGGAAGTCCGGCACAGGGTGCACTCAGTCTCGTTAGGTCCTGGGGGGCCAATTGAGGAGCTATTTGAATAAAGAAGTAGTGACCCCAAGTCATGAAGGCTGCATAACTGGCCGGGAGGGATCAGGGCACTGATCACATCCCACCCTCCAGTACTGCACCCACTCATGATGCCTGTAGTGGGCAGAGGTGGGGTACACAGCCGGACGGTAAGCCTTGGCCCGCGAAGGGCTGTTGTGCTAGGGGATATTATTAATTTCTAGTTTACTTTAGATATGGGCTTCCTGATGGCTTTGATAGCCCACAATATACGCCACTGATTATACTACCTGTTTTTAAATATATTTTGGGTGAAAATAAGGTCTATTTTAATTTCTGTTAAAGTACTAAAAATTTCAAATTGACCAGCATGTTGTATCTGTTTCACATATTGCAAAAATGGAAAAAAGAAAGAATCTGCCACACCCAAAATCCAGTCATTTATTATTGCTCCTGCACATAAACCACTATAAGATAATTATTAAATGGATTTGTGTGATACTTTTGTAGGAGCAAATATACCACTTGAGAAACTCAGAAATCCAAGTCTTAAGTAGTTTCTGGAGAAATACACTTCAAATGATGTCCCTGATCCCTTGACATTGAGGAAATATTATGTTCCAAAATCTTATAACTAGGTAGTCTTACATTATACATTTGCTTCATACTTTTAATTTTATGTAAAAAATCTGTTTTGATACACGTAAAAATACTATTTTTTTAATAAACAGATATTGGATAATATTGGCGAAGACTAGGGATCTTCAAATATATGGACATTTGTAGATGAAACAACCGATCCTATGGGGTGGTATGTTGCTAACCTGATTGTAGGAAAATTAACTGTGGAAGGACCTGGTCAACCACATCTAAAGGGCACAAGAAATAAGAAGGCACATGAGTATCTCCAATCCCTAATCAGCTATGGTGCGCCATTGCCAGAGCATATCGCTCTGCAAAAGAGAGGGAAGATATGCACATGAGCCAGTAGCAAAGGAGGTGAAGGATTGCAAAGTGCCGAATTAAAACCAATTATAACAATTTCTCTCCCTTTAAAATGAGACAATAGCTCTGTAATCCTATAATTTGTTTCAAATATGAATTCCTCGTCTAAGCAGGCAATTTTCATTCGCAATTTGTTTCAAGGGAGTTTATATCCTTCACGATGAAAAGTGGGCCTAAATGAACAAACTTATAATTCTGGCTTTTTTAATTTTTATTATATCAGATTTTCTAGGAACGTTTTCATGTAAATATTTGTGTTATTGGAGTGAAAGTGAAAGAGTTACATGGCATTTTAAATAAATTTAAGTGGAGGGTATGGTTGCGCATTTGAGCCATTTTCTGATATCTCATATTTTTCTAAGTGACTTAGAACTGTCCTCTATGTGATCTACAAGAGGAAATGGACCGAGACCACCTTCAAGTATGCCCGGCCATTTCTAACACCCCATCCATCAGTGATAAATATTGAACAGCAAGAGGATTAATGACTTCATTGTCAGAAATCCAGCATTAGCTAACAACAACATATTTTTCGAAGTGTTACGCAAAATTTCTATATATATGCTAATCAGTTTCTAAGTTATGTATTCTAAGTAAAACTGTACATTACTTATTAGCAAATGCCTAAGCACAATTTCAGGCCAGTTTTTACGGTTATTTTTCCACTGTGGCTTTCTCAGTTGTGTATTTTAAAAATTTTTCAGCATTTAAGATGTTCCTTATGTGTAAGTTATAGTGAAACTACTGAAATAGTTTCCCCAATATGTGCTAACTAAAAGTTGTTGCGCAGTTATTAATGTAAGGCAAGGGTGATAAGACAACATGCTCATCAAAGTTTGGTATATATACATTCCTTTTTTGTCAAAGCGAAACCCTCAAAATAGAAACCCACAATTGAACAAATTAATTTTTTTTTTAAACTACTTTTCAACCTAGATATAATCCCCCAGAGACCAAGGAAAACAGCGGTTGCAGCCTTCCGACTGTTGACAAATCACGACTGCTTAGCAAGTCATCTCTACAGAATAGGTATCTCATCCTCACCAATATGTGTCCTGTGTAACGATCCAGCAGAAATGAACGAAGACCACTTGAAGACCTGTGAAGCATTAAGATCAGAAGAAACTACAGTTCAAAAGTATTGGAAGGCACGAATGCTAATGGCTTCATTGCCAGATGCAAGGCACTAGAAAACAACAACATTTTTTTTAAAACCCAATTGTATTAAAACTCTATTTCTTAGCAAACTTATCTTTCAGCTCAATTAGGAACATAAACATGTAGCATTGTTTAAAAATTGTGAACATTACATCATGAGGAGAATTGAGTAGTCGGAAGCTTTCACGGCCGGAGTTAGAATAACCTGGCATCCGATACTCGAACATAAAAAAGAAGCACTAATGCAGAGAAATCATGTAAACCATTCAGCAATCAGAGTAGAGAAGCCCCGCTCATCTAACACACACCTCCCGCTCAAGTCCAGCCAATCCTCTGTGAGCGGCCCACATATAAATATGGCACCTCCAGTCATAAACGATTCTGTTGTTATTGAACCTTCACCGAGAAGCCTCAGACTATGCCACCGATGATGTCCACTGCAGGTGCGGACGAAACATGTGGACCTCAAAACTCCAGCAGACCACAGCTTTTAAGCCCGTGAGGAGAATTGTTTATAAAATAACTTACATTTGTGGTTTAAAGCCCATAATCCAGGAATAGCTTGACATACATGCACCAAACTTTGCAGCCATGCTTCTTTATAACAGATACAACACACGTTATAATTTAGGACACCCAGGAAAGCACTTGGGATTTTCGAAAATTCACCCAGCTGTGCCCTTAAAGTACAATACCTAAAACTATATACTTTAAAGAACATATAGGCACTTGAAATCACAAAGTTAACTGAATGTTCACCTATATAGTATGTTTTACTCTTAGTGCCTGACTCTTCTTAAATGCAGAGCTCACATATATCTTGAAAACAACTTGGAAGACTCGTAACAATAAATTAAACTCTTTTCCTTTTCTGCAGGCCTCACCCCCATGAGAAGAACATGATTTGAGATAACTTAATAAACAACCATGATGCAAGGCATGTGAGGTTTGCTATTGCTGACAGCAGTGTTTATTTAATTGCTGATATCTTGGGCTACAGGCCACCTAAAATATTGTTTCTTGGAAAGTCAGCTTCAACATTTCCAGCTCTTTTCAATGGAATACTTTATGATAATTAGCCATTGCTGGATTTGTTGCACACAAAGAGAAAAGTGAAAAGCAAATATTGCGCTAGATGCGTTACCGAACTGGGCAACGTTGCCTCTGTAGGATAGGCTGCTTGCTCTCGCCCACCTTTGTCTAGCTCCTCCTTGTGTGCCTTCTTATTCCGTATTCCCTTTAGTGTGCTGTAAAGTTCTGCAAAAAACAAATAACTCCACAATTGTAACTTTTTTTGATGATGGTTTGTGTAAGTTTCAGTCAATAGAGTTATATTATGAATTTATTATTCTCACTTAAAATAATTAATTTTTATGAAAGCTTTTCTTATGAAATGCTTCTGATATTTTAGGTATTCTTTGGCCAAATAGTTAAGACAGAATTTTGTTATTGTTAAGTGACACTGCACCATGCATGGTCAAGGCCGGAAAAGTAATCAAGATATTCTACCCTAATCTAAAACACATTACGTGTCTTGCTCATGGGCTCCATCGTGTGGCAGAAATAATATGATCTAATTATGGCAATATTAATAATTTGATTTTCTCAAATAAAAGAGCATGTAGTCTAATATTTGGCATACCTATATAAGTTTTAATGTCCCCAAAGCTGTAAAAAACTGTGGCATAGATCAATCCTTTTAAAATTGATTCTTTTAATTTAAACAGGTGTTTTTAAAATCCCCTGAATGTATAGCTGGTTACAGAGAGAGACTACCTGAATTGCCGTTACCCCGCTCAGCTCATCCTTACTAGATGGGGTACTTGGCTGGATGCTGCAATGTTTTACTGTGATAATTTTGATGTCATTAAATTGGTATGAATTGAAATTGATACTTAGTTACCTAACTCAAAAATTAATATTTCTATTATTGAATTCTAAAGTAAACGTGCGTTTTAGCTAGTAAACAGTTTTACTCCAGATGATGCAGTGTGTATCAGAGATGCACGAGTGGCGTTTGAATCTGAAAATGTGCAGAAGGATTTTATTTACATTAAAACCAACTTCTGTAATCTACCGTCTTCAATAAAAAAAATTAGAAGCCACGTGCCTGCCACTGATAGACTCAATGTCAATTGTTGAGGAATTTTGAAGATCCCTCAATTCTGTTCCCGGCAAAGTGGTTATAGCGGCAAAGAAGAAACTGGAGAGGGTCATAAATGCAATCCCCAACTATACATTCTCATGTTCAGTGAAAATGGTTTCTTTGGTGAACACTCAAATGAACAATTTGACCTGACACTGTCACAAATGTGTTCCTTTAAGTTTGCACCCATTATGTCTTGTGATGTAGAAAGGTCTCTGCCTACAAAAACATATTGACTGACAAATGCAGAAACCTCACAGAAAACAATGTAGAAATGTTAGTTGTTAACTGAGCTAAAAAAAGTGAAGTGATGTAAGGAAATTTGTACAAGAATGATAGTGCATATTTTAGTGTATTTTTACTTTCTCTACTGGTAAGTAGGGGAAGTATTGTATTCCTCCCAAAAATTCGATGTCGAGATTTCACCGGAAATATATGTTTTGAGGCCCCCTGAATCCAAAAAAAAGCATTTTTAGAAAAAGGTCCGTGTGTGTATCTGTATGTCTGTGTGTCAGTCTGTGGACAGCATAACTCAAAAATGAAAAGTCGGTTAAAAACCAAAGTTGGTATTTAAGTTTAATGTCTTTCAAGGATGCGACATGAAGATTTTGAAGAAAATAGTCCCACCCTCAACTACCTTTTACATGGAAAATTTGTCGAAAATTTTTATTTTCTTGAAAATGGCTCTAACGATTTTGATTAAAATGTCATGTGTTTGAGATATTTTTATGACAAATGAAATGTTGTTGTTGTTGTTTTCTAGTGCCTTGCATCTGGCAATGAAGCCATTAGCATTCGTGCTTTCCAATACTTTTGAACTCTAGTTTCTTCTGATCTTAATTAGGACTCATATTCATGTATGTGGCTTTCATGTAACTGTTTTCTTAACGGGCACCAGTTTTACAATGTGGCAGTTACATACTTAAACCCCCATTTTGCAAGGGGGACCACACCTATCGTTGGTCAACGGGTCCATCGGACCTAGCTGGGAGGACTAAATAGGTGGTATTTAGATCCACCGACCTTCCCCTCATGTGCCTCTGAGGGACGCTGTTGTGCTGTGATAGGCCAGCACATATGTAAATGACATTTCCTCCATTTTAGATGAAATAGTTATACCGCTGTGATTCGGTCCCCAGAGCCTCATCTGTTAAAAGCAGGGTGCACCACGGGCAGGATGAGGATGGGAATTGGGTAGGAGAGGCTATAGGAGGCTCATCACTACCCCTTGTATATCTTGAATTTTCAGGCTATAGCCCCTGTAGTCGTATTTACTCTGGACGACTTTTGCATAACTGGTAAACCGTTAGAAATAGACCAAATCGTAGTATACAAAAAATGTAGATCTTGCTAAAATACACAATTTATGTCTGAATAAATTTTCTTGTAGGGTGAACCATTTCGGAGATATTCCTTGTTATGTGTGTGAGTTTCGGAAAACTTCGAACTTTCGTGAAATGGATCATCGTTCATTTTTTTATATGTTGTTGTTGTTTTCTAGTGCCTTGCATCTGGCAATATGGCTGTTAATTGTATGTTTATAAGAAATTCAGCCTATCATCATATAAATCCACTCTTCGTCTCTGTCTATTCCGCACTATATGCATATGTTATACGATGCCTTCATTGTGAACTGCCTGTGTTTTACATTAATGAAAGGACTTGTCTAGATCTCTATACACTACAGTATACACTATATGCTACACATTTTTTGTGTTGTCCCATTTGTTTGTAAATTGACAGTGCACCTATTTTGGAGTCAACTTCTGATTGTTCTGCAATAGCATCTCTTAAATATATAACTTACTGGTTATAGATTTTGAAGGCATTTTTCTTCCATATTCATTATAGGCTTCAGTGCCAGTTGCATGTTGTTGGCATGTAGGTTATGCTTACAGGGAGGTTTTCTACCACCCTACTTAACTGGGTAGGTTGGGTAGGGGTGGTACAACTGCATTGCTTTACAAACAGGTTACTGTAGGGGTGTGACACCCTCTCCTTCCCTAACACTTCTACAGTCATTAAACATGGAGTAGAAACGGATACAATAAAGTAGCTCTCAACCTAATGTTGTTTGCAACAACGACCAAAGCTTATTCATCTAGTATCTGAATTAGGAGTTACTTGCTCTCTTTGTTACAAGGAAATGGTCTTAATAAGAGATCACCTAACCCCTTAGGTTAGTTGCTGTATGTTTGTATTACTTAGTTTAAACTAGGTTATTTGAGCAAAGCCGAATAAAAAGTAATAAAGAGTACAGGAAAATTATAATTATGTTTGTTCATTGCAGTGGTGGCAATGGAAACTTCATTCTCTCAACAAGTCTAGTGGGATATACAACACAAGGTGGAGGTGTAGCTCCAATGTGTCAAGACGGTTATGGTGTCTTTTATAATATATGTAATGACAGGTAAGTAACTTCCACATCATCTTTATAAAACTTTCATGGCAATGAATTTTAATTTCTGCATTTTGACAAAGACTATTTTTTCTTTTTGTTTTCCTTATTAGTGGTACCATGGCCGAGTGGTTAGACCATTCGCCTATCACCAAGGCGGCCCAGATTCGATCACATGGGCCTGCATATGGTATTCATAGTGGACGAAGTGGCACCTGGGTGGGTTTTCTCCGGGTTCTCCAGTTTCCCCCACCACTCATTCCATCAATTGCTCTATCATCACCTTTCCACTCATCCATTTTGCCTGCGTTTCATATCATCCTCTTCCTCACTCTCATATCTGGTGGTAAGCTTACCTCCTACTTCCAGGTCTTCATTCTGTTCGGTCTGTAGGTTTGTCTGCTCTCCAACAGGCATCTGACCATAGGCACAGGCTTATAAATCCTAGGGTGTGTATATCCTCCATGTGGTGAGGGTAACCAATTCCCTAAACAGGGTCCCTTTTATATTGAAGTTTTACCATTAATTGAATAAAGCACTATTGTATAAACATCAGTCTGAAAAATAATGCCTTCCATTTTGTTGTGTTGACTTTGAATGTCTGGACCAGATTATGTTGGTGTGGTATTAACTGTTGAATTTTTCTGCTAGTGTCCTGTTAGTTTCATTGTCCTGCAACAGATAGCAGCAGCAGGGGAGCGTTCCAAAATGGTTACTGATATTGAGGTGCATACAAAACAGAGATGTGTGATTGAATTCTTTACTGCCAAACAAATTTCACCAATTGAAATATGCTAATGCTAAAGGTGTATGGAGATGATATAGTAGATGTGAGCAACATGAGTCAGTGGGTACAGAGTTTCAAAAGTGGTGAAGAGGATGACAAGCCATCCCTTGACCGGTCTTGTTTGGTTGTCACAGTACATAATGAACAACATCTCAATTAACTCATCTGTAATTATTGGTAGATTACGATCAAGGAATTGTGTGTAGAGCTGAATGTCGCAGTATTGGCTTGTGGCTGGGAAATTAGGTGAAGAGTTAGTGGGAAAGAAAAGTATAGCTATATGTATAAAGACTATTTTAATAATTGTACTGATCTATTTTTGTACACCAAATCAATCCTTCGGTCCTTTAAGGCTGCAAACTTGTTGATGATGTATTCATAGAATGACTGTTTTTATTGCACTAGAAGTTCTTTCTGAATCAAAATATTTGCTAAAGAAAAAAGTCTGTCTTCTGACATTGCATTCCTCAGGTATATCTTTATATGCTTTAGACAAGAAAAGCTTCGTTCCACGGATGCTGTAGTAGAAGAGATTGACAGAATAAGAACAGTTTAAGTATCTGTGAAGATGTCCTTATCCACATTAAGCATTTCTAAGATCTTTCCGGTGGGAATATTTCTGTACTTCTTATTGGCATACACAATAGAAAGTTCAGTTCTTAAACGTTGTGTCTTGGGGAATACAGGCCCAAAGAAGTTTTCAAAGTGTGTTTAAAGGAAAACATGCGTAGTATTCTTCAAATTTTGTAATTGGCCAGTTAAACAAATTGACTTTTTTTCACAATCACAAAATCTCTCATTCATTTCCATCAAAACATGATCCAGAGTTTCGAAATACAAGGCTCGACACTTCGCATATGCTCATATGCTCATCCTGAGAAAAGGGATTGTACTCTCGTGAGAGGTGGATACCTGCCATTTTGCTGACTTTTTCAAACATAATTGAAAAGTACTGTTCATTCCTCCTGTTTCTTAGCATTTCATAACAGGTCCTTATTTTTGGTACGCAGTAGTTTACATCTAGTGACCTCTTCTGCAAAACATCGAACAATATATCTGTTAAGCAAAATATGTTATGAAACATAACTGCCGGAAGTGCAAATACAAAACTGTACATGTCATTCAAAAATCCTCTAGCAAGCAGAATGGAATTATCATCTGACTGTTCACAGGAAACTTGGCTTCAAAAACCTCTTTCAACTTTTCCCATTCATTCACAATTACACGTAACAATTTTGAGTAGGAGGTCCAGCGGACAGGTGTTACAGCTGGAATGTGTAGTCCTTATACAGAAGTGATTGTGTGGGTTCTCTTTGCTAAGTGATGGAAAAAGTTAGAAATTCCAGTAATCAAAGAAATACTGTCCTTTTTTTTTTTTTTTTTTTTTTTTTTTTTTTTTTTTTTTTTTTTTTTTTTTTTGCAACTTTGTTGCAAGACTAGATTTAGACGATGTGCAAAACAGTGTACAAATACTGCAAAAGGAGCTTTTAAATGTCCCATCATAACACTGCCGTACTAATTTCTACTTGTAGCCAAATGGTTCTAAGATGTCCAATAAAATAAACAAAGTTTCTGGTGTTCTGTCGGCTTTTACATTTGTTGTTTTCTAGTGCCTTGCATCTGGCAATGAAGCCATTAGCATTCGTGCTTTCCAATACTTTTGAACTGTAGTTCCTTCTGATCTTAATGCTTCACAGGTCTTCAAGTGGTCTTTTACATTGTAGAAACCTAAGAAACGCTCCACAACAGACCCTTCAGCATTAACATACCTCTCTATTACAGAACAATGAGACACCTGTGTGATATCTATCGTATCATCTACCTGGACAGAAAAAAATCAACTGTTTTCAATTCAGTTTTTACAAATGCATTGATGTAGTCCAAAATACAATCCAATAGTTCATTTTGTATCATCATCATTGTCGTCGTCGTTGTTATAATATCTGTTTATGGTGGTGATAATAGTGATAAAGGCATCAACAGTATTGACGTCAAAGGTATATTTTTGGAAACACTAGTAAATACCATGCATCGTCACTGATATGTAGTTAACATGGGTTGGTAACACCTGCTATATTAAATGAATGTAAAAGGGAATGTGTTACATCATGTTAGGAACACAAGAGTGGTACACAAGACAGCGTAGAACATTAAACAAGTATTAACAATGATTGTGTCTTGTTTCATACAGCTTACTCCAATGCCCATATATAATAAAATAGAAATGTGTAACACCTTATTAAAGGAACAGATCAATTTAATTAAAACTATTAAATAAGGACAATAAACCTCAAAGGTTTCAGTGTTTGGGGAAGGTGAAATCCACCTCCATCGTTATGTAAATTAAATCCAGTGGTCTGTGATTTGCATATTTCTTGACATAGGCCACATTGTGAAAATTAAACAAATGAGTAAACTTCTCTTCAGTTTATGGTTTAACATGAGTTCTAATGCAATACATGGCATGTAATACATCCTCTGATTGGTAATCAGAGGATACGGTCGGTGAATTTATTTTGATAACTCTCCCGGTCAGGTCAGTGAGACCCGTAAACCAACGACAGGTGTGGTCCTCCAGACATTCTGGGGGTTGTGAGAGAGCGATGTGACCGCCAAAACATAAAAATATGGTGCTCTCTAAAAAGCGGTTACATTTACTGCTATTGCTCTCTTCAATATTAATGCATTGTCTGGCAAAACATTTAAACAGATTGACACTTTCAAATATGCCCGGTGACTTCTAGTGCCCCATTCATCAGTGAAAAATATTGGAGAGCAAGAGGATTAATGACTTCATTGTCAGAAATCCAGCATTAGCTAACAACAACAACATATTTTAATCTGCTCTTATAAGAACCAATAAAGCTATCCTTTGTTAGAGGTAAACTCATTTGTACTACATAAACAATTCTCATAAAATATTTTCTTGACACAAATGCTTGTTTGTATTCCAGCATTGATTTTTTGATTACGAGCTTTCGAGGCAGTTTTGAAACCAGTACTTGCAAGTTCTTCAGAACCCTGGAACAATCTTTGGAGGATATGGAAAAGCTACTGGCAGAATCTCCTGTTTCTAACCTCTAATGTGTACCCCATATTATTCAGTGTCAACTTTTTATCTTGTCTTGGGGATGGATTAAATTACATATGCATTACCAACATCAGCACTTCATTATGAAATAGAAAAGAGTTTGACAGGATTAGGAAAAATCTAGAGTAACAGGTAATTTCATTCATTGAGCTTTTACTGAATGAATGATTGATCATTTTTATACTGGATGAGTCTTCTCATTCTGCAGATTGGTGACTAGCCAACCCTGCATTTTACAGATGGTGCAAAATTCATTCAACAACCCACTGCTTGCGGCTACAGTGGTGCTTGTTGTTAAGGTACTCTAGTAGCATAATGGTAAACATGCTGGAAAGTCATCGTGAAGGTTGAAAATTCAAATCATGCTTGTGAATAAATGTTTTTTTTTTTTTATTATTATTCATTTCTGATTATATTTCAAGAACAATCTAGCAAATCATTTATTCTTTCCAAATGCACTAGAAAATGAATTTGCCTAAAATACAAAGTTCCAGCTGTTTGTGCTCACTGTGGCACAATTTTTTCAAATAGAAAACAGTTTAAACACCTATTATGGCCATATGGAGCAAATGTTGAATTAAAAAGTTTATCTATGTGATGGTCCAACATGATGTCATGGTCACTGTTAAATGCACTACTTTGGGTAATAGAGAGGTTGATAATGATCATAATATGGGGCTTGTAAATGTTATCTAGTTTTGTGTACGTACTGCATTTTGTAAACTCTCAGTACAATTAATTGGCTTTCTTTCATATGAAAGAATAGCTTTAAATAGTTGTAGTAAAATATTATGTAATGATGCCTTATGTTTCTAAGTTATAGTTACAATGTTATGCATTTATTCATGACATCAACGTCGGCAGACTTCTTTCCAGGGGAGGACGAAATGTTGGAATTTTGCCATCAGATAATATTAATTCATTATTTTGTTGTCAATAGTTATTGTATTGTTGCGTATAACCGTATTAATTTGTGCTAAATAAAAATGATTCTTTACATTAAAATTAAAATAATAGTTTAAGAGTCAGCACATTAAGTTCACTAATTGCACCCCCCCCCCCCCACCCCTTGTCCCGCCTTCGCGACGCCCATAATTCGTGATGTTCATTAAAGCATATTCTAAGTAGCAATTTGTGTTTTCATGAAATTCACATAGTTAAGCTAATTAAGTGAAACAACCCTTCCATGCCAAACTATCAGGTCTCATTAAATTTGCTAAACATAAAAAATACCTTCAAGTAGCAGCATTTGAACCTGGGATCTTCACCACTGAAGGTCAATGTGCACACTGTTGCACTACAAGAGCATGTTACTTCACGCAAAGTGATGCAAAGCAGACATTTTGGCCAAAATTGATATGACATGATGCATGGACAGTGTTTACAGCATAGTCTGTAAAATGGCAGGTCTGCATAACTTCTGAAACCGCAGGTTGAGAAGACTCACCTGGTATACATAATTTACAATTTTTGTCTCCTGTTTGAACTTATACGTTTCTACAATTACTTCCTCTAATCACATTTAATTGAAATGACAATTTGTTGACAAAGGAACTATTTGAAACAAACACTCTTATTTTCCAAAGTAGAATTATATAATTAAAAACACCAATGTAAAACATTATGCTAATTACTAATAATTGTTTTTCACTCATGAGTTGCTGATTAAACCAGTGTCCTGGAACATTTCAACGCTATGGTTATTTGAACTTTTAATAAGTTTTACCCTTGTAAAAGCTACAAACCAATCATAGGCAAAGCAGTTGATACTATTTGTTCACCGTATCACTCATTTTTCAGTTTGCTAGTGGATGCATTCATTTGGTTGATTAACCTTTCTTTGCATGATTGTGTATTTTCCTGACATATAGAGGATGGATACACATCATCATATAATAATGATGCTGATGATAATACTAGGTCATTACTCATTTAAATTAAACTTTTTTGTGGGAAGAATTGCATACAGTTATGTGTAAACAATTTCTAGATAGTAAAAGTGAGTCAGTTTACTGACACTACATACCCCCTAGTGCAACAGCCCTTCGCATGTCAATGCTTACCGTGTGACTGCTGTGTCCCCCACCTCTGCACACTGCAGATGTCATGAGTGGGGTGCAGAACTTGAGGGTGGAATATGGTCAGTGCCCTGAGCCGTCCAGACTGGTTATGCGGCCTGACCTGACTGATACATCACTTACTTTAAAAGTGAGACATGTTTTGGGAACTCATTTTCTCCTATCCTCAACCTGATGTCGACTGCTAGAGCATGGTAGTGTAATCGTGTTGGAGATGATTGTGGCGATGTTATCCTTTGGTGTCTTTTCCAGGAACTTCTTGCTGAGGTTGTTACTTTGAGATAACTCAAAGTTGAATACTTGATCTTTATTTTTCAAAATTAAAATATTCTCCCAGACTTAGTTGTTTCAGATTAGAGATGCTTTTTAACAGTATAGGCTCAGGATTGATTTCATGGCTTTCTGGCCAAAAGTGTACTGCTATTGCAGGTTTTTATATTGGGCAAATAAAAAGAAAATTGAAAACAAGGTCTAAGGAGCATCTCAGGAATCTCAAGTATAAACAAGTGACAACCTCAGCAAGGAATTCCTCCAGCAGTCAGCATCAGGTTGAGGATTGGAGAAAATGAGCTCCTGAAACATGTCCTGGTTTTAAAAAGTAAGTGATATGGTGTCAGTAAACCAACTCGCATTTACTAGCTAGATATCAGTTATTTGTTAAGGTTTTAAATAAATACATTGCCTTCTGTAAATGCTGAAGCCCATATGACACCTCAATTTAATGCACTTCACTGCAGGAATTGGCAGTGCAGTATTTTCAACATTCCTCTGCTCCTAATAAGCTACTACTAATTTGTGGATGAGAGCAAACTTAAAGGTGTGGTCAAGTATTTAACTAGGTGCTTCATACTGAAATATAAACCTTGGAACATGTTTTATAAAATGGTTCTACGACTCAAAAAAGAACATGGATTATTGTGATGGAAATAAATGTTCTATAAATAAAACTAGGACTCTTTAGATAATTTTATAAATGATGCCCAGCTTAAAGAAGTTCTAGCTGATTTAAGTTTTACCATACTAATGGTGCTATGTAAGTATATGTATTTGTATGTGTGCTACTAATGAAGGTTAAATAATTTTTAAGCACCAGCAGAAGGATGCAAAGTCATTGGTTTTATTGTTTGAAGATCTTATGTAAATGTAAATTATATTAGCATTATGTTCACCAGGTGAATTTGAAGAATATGTTTTCTTGAGAAATATTTTAAATGTTTACTGTTCAAGTGTAAGGTACTTCTTTTTATATTTTATATTTCATATTTCATATGTACTCTTTTCCCTTTTACCATTTTTCCTAAGAGGATAACACTGTTTTATTTGAAAAGGAAAACATTTGTTACTTTCAAAGGAACCCCAATGATATATTAAAGTTTTGCTTCAACACTTCATGAAGTTTCTGGTAATCATTTACTAGAAGTTGTTAAAGTAAGATATTCTGTGCAACCCCTGCATATTTATACATAAATATATTGAGATTGAGATTTATTTACTTTCAAGTTGTATGCTCCATTGTTGTGGAGTAGTACTACATGCAATAATAATAGTTTATTGAGCCATGTACACTGATGTATTTATATCAGTCTTTGTCATATTTAATCCTAAACTACAACTATATTATTCAATTTTCGCTTACTTGTTCTACATTATATAAGTATATCTTGTCTAAAGAATTTACAAGCTAGACAAGGATTATTTTCCTTTCACATGACACATGAAATTACAATGTATTATTTACAAATCTGCATATCACATATACTAAACACTTCCTGAATTTATACAAAATTCTTCAATCCTGTATAAGTTTTTATTTGGTAGATTTTTAGTAGTCCTTTAAAAGAGTTGTCTTCTGCAGATTGATCATAATAATAATAATGACTGCCTCCATAGCGCAGTTGGTAGCGCGCTTGCCTCTGGAGGACCTGGGTTTGATCCCCAGTACCAGCATGGGGATTTTATCCCCTTCGGGAGGTCTGACACAGGGTTAACTCAGCTTCATTAGGTCCCGGGGAGAAGTGGCAGCTCCAGGTTGAGAAGGCTGTATAACTGGCTGGGAGGGCTCGGGGCACTGACCATGTCCCACCCTTCAGTACTGCACCCCACCAATGATGCTTGTAGTGAGCAGAAGTGGGGGATGCAGCGGCTGGATAGCAAGCCTTGGCCCCTCATGGGCTGTTGCACTAGGGGTTAGTTAGTTAATAATACTAAAAGTGTCAAAAATATGTGCTATAAAGTCAAAAAATGTACCAAAAAAATAAAATACTTTTTTATTAAGATCTGAATTACTGAGCTTAATATACATGTACGTGGTACACACCAGACATAATTCTTGGAAAGGATCACCAAGCACTGCAAAGTTACAGTATACAGTCACATGATTCCTCAAATTTTCCATCCCAAAAAATTGACAACTATCATTGAACTATTCTATTTGAATTTCGAAAATGATCACTCCAGTCACAAGAAGTCTGGCGTAATTATAATATGGAATGTTACTTACACTCACAGCAATAATTTCTTCATGTTGTCCATCCAACACGTTTAAAGTTTTATACATTATGTTAAATCCACTACTATTCTCAAACACTTCCTAGCATTTTCTTTTGAAGTTTTGTGCTGCAGGACCAGAAAGAACATTTAGTTTTTCTACTGCATCTTGAACTGCTTGAACTGCTTCTCTCAAAGGCATTCCTACTGATTCCAGTTTCTTTATGGAATCACAAAGGAAATACAGATTTGTGAAAATCATTTCTTAAGCTAAGTCATTTCTTAACACAGTGTCACTTAAAATTTCTTTAAGAATTTTAATTGAACTGGCTCTCTACAACTTAGTTAAGGGACTCGGGAACAGAAATTTCAACTAAAAATGACAAAATTTACGAATTTCAGATTTTCATATACAAATGTACCTAGAAACTTCAGGAATCAGGTACATAAATAAAATGTCAAGTTCTGCCATTTTTAAGGCACCAGTACATGTTTAAATACTTAGGTGTACAGTTGACGGTGCAGGTAAAAAGCAGTCAGTGTGATACCTGTTTCAAAACAGTTTTGGAAACATATTACTATACTCCCTGCTTTTAAACAAATATTGCTTTACAGTATTATAGTAATACTGCAAGCCTGTTTGGGTCGAGTTTCACTGTTTGAGATTTTTCAACACATAAAATGAGACTGGTACAATAGTTTTGATCCAGTTGTAGTAAAAAGTTACATGCATGTTGTGCAAAGACACTTGAACAAACCTAGTTATTATTTTCATTTTATGGCAAATAGTTTTTGTAAAAAATAAATAAAATAAAAAAAAGTAATTATAATAATAATAATAAAATGTTCAGATATTTGGCTAATTTTTATATAAGAATATGTGCAAACAGAAATAGATTTTTATCTTAGCAAATAGTGCTATGACTACAAAAGCAATAACTGACTTTGTACTCATAATTATAGCAAATAAGCACATAACATTATAAACCTACTTAAAAAATAATTTCAGCATGTGTGTGTTGAAAATGAGCAATATTTTGTTATTGATTGATAAAATAATTAATAGCTCTATAAGTAACAATCATATAAATTTGAAACTTGCTACACAGCTGTGGCCTACTTATAGCCCACACTAAATTTTAAGTCAGTAGCTTACATGTTACAGAACTTCGAAATTTTAGTCCCTGTGTCCCTTAATTTATGACAGCAGCAAAACCATCCAGGATTTCTGCATAGTACTGAACTGCAGCCAATCATGTTCCTCAGTGAGGCACTGAGTTTGAATTTTTGTTCTGAAAAAGTTCAATCCTTTTAGGTGACTTAATGAACACTTTTCCCATTAGAAATCAATTTGTAAATGTCATAAAACATAACTGCAATTTCCTTAAATGTTCTAAGCAATTCATGCACAACACATGTAACATGAATCATTTTAGGATAACTAACTGCAATTCCTGCTGCTGCCTTTTTCATATATGGTGCAGCATCAGTAAAACATAACAGAACATTGTCATATTATACATGATTTGGCAACAATATCTGCATTCAGTCCAATAGAACCTTATTTCTGGGCTTGTAGGCTGTGGTGCAGTCAATGAATAAGTATCTGACGTTTTGCCCAAGACTACATTGGGCATCTTCAGAGAGAGAGTGATTCCTGGCTGGTTAGCATCAAATACTTATTCATCGACTGGACCATGGCCTACAAGCAGTAGCGGCTCATGACTTGTCGCAGTGGATGTGCAGTATATTACATCCTCTCCACCTTTACTTCCTTTCTTTCTCTGACACATACCACACAATTCTAATTCTAAATTGATATGGGCAATTGAGCTCTTATGTTTTGCTATTTTATGTTTTAAATGACCAATATCACAAGAACTATTATTTGTCCAGATGCTGTTTCTCTCACTCGCAAACAATAAGCACAGAAAACAGCTTCTCTTCTAAGAATAAACCCAAAAGATTATCTCCTCCAGTTTGGCCGTGTTATCATTTCCACACTTTCATAGATTCAAATTTCCTGTTATGTGCAGACACAACTGCACGCAACTTGCTGCTAGAACATAAATGTAACAAACAGTGATTAAGACTGTAACAAAATAACCATTCCAAACTGAAGTATTGGCCTTAGTAAATTACGACATGAAGAGCAATCATAAGCATTTATAATCACTTAATAAGACTAGATGTAATTGTGTTTATAACATTAATATAACTGTCACTTTAATATAAAGATGGCTACATTATATTTAGAACTGTCACGTTGGCTGCCTAGTAGGTTCTGCTAAACAACCGGAGGGAAATGCTCGTAACAAAGAAAACGGAAGGACTTGTAGGAGAACGTAGTGCGCTTGCGTGGTAAGAATCGCATGTGTTGGCCTTGTCGTTTATGTTGCCTTAACTCACCGTACTCTTAAATGCAAGCTTTGCACTGCTCCCCGCATACCCCTTACCTAAAAGCTACCTTTGCCAGTCGCAAAATCGGGTTTATGCGTCTCAGCTTTTTGACTGAATGTGCTGACATTTGGTAAAGAGGGTGCGGGAAAATTAAACAAGCAAGTTTGTATTGAAGAAAGTTAGACATTCCACTTTCTCATATGCATATCTATAAAGGTAAATACACATTCACATGTGGAAAAAAATTAGTGGGTGTGCAGTTGCGAGTGTGCGATCACCCAGAAACCGCCACTGCCTACAAGTCTAGAAACTATGTTCTATTGGGTTAACGCCAGCTGTCAAAGCCTAAGCATGTATAATATCTGCATTGTTTCATTAATTACTCTAGCAACAATCACATGGTTTGCAGCAAACATGTCTTGGCAGATCAGTAGAAAAGGTGACTGAAATTTTAGTGCGTCAATATTTGTTTATTTCATCAGGAATGTTTTAAACTGAGATTGGTTCACTTTCGAAATGGGTATGACCACTAGACTAATGCTTTGCACAAATTCTCAGAATACACTGAAAATGTGGAAGGTACTTGGCACTGAATCATTGAGACCTTATCTTTTTCTTTTTTTAAGCAATACCACCACAACTGTAAATACCCTTAAATTGTGCAGTATATGGTGGCACACGGTAACTTGCACTATTTTTAACTCTGGGCATATTTAATTCATTAATGTAATTAATGGTTGTAATACAGATTTTATACATAAAAAGATAGAAAAATATAAGTATCAAAAAACTGTTAAAGAAGTTTCAACCCTTAAAAAAATAAAAGATAATTGTATTTTTAAAAAGTTTACTTACCATCCATGGGCCAATAAAAAATTTACAAAGACTTTTAAAGAATATGGAATAAATTTGGTCCCTCAAAATAAATTGAATATTCAAAATTTACTTAATTTTTCTAAAAAAGATAAAATACCAAATTATAAAAAATCTGGCATTTATCAATTTAGCTGTTTAGATTGTGATAAGGTTTATATTGGTAAAACTAAACGTCATTTAGAAACCTGAATAAAAGAGCATTTTAGAAATATTAAATATAAACATACTGATAAATCAGCTGTGGCAGATCATTTTTGGTCATGAAATTAATCCAGAAGTTAAATTATTAAAACAATTAAGTGGTCCTATAGATTTAATGGTTTGGAAAAAAAATTTTATTTTAAAAAACAGGAACCGTGTTATGAACTTCGAATTACCTTCTATAGATTGTATTTATACATTTTTGTTTTCAGAGATTGGTAAATAAAAATTGAATATCAGTATTTGTTTTTTGTTTTCAGAAAAAAATGAAAGATTGTAGCTTTGGTAACGAATTTGTTTGTATAGCTTTGAGAATGAGTTGGAGACAATTTGAAACCCTGGGTCAGTTTTATGCAAAAAGAACTGCAACATTACTAAGATAAGTGAAGTTTTTAGTTTCTAATTTGTTCTTACTTTAGAATCTTGTTGCTTCACTGTTAATAGCTTCAATGTTTCTTATTCAACAATGGAAATTAGTAGCATTTATCTTAGTAAGGCACACAATCTTAATCCAAGAAACAAACAACAGAACACAAGCAAAGCACAAACATCTCATTGTTTACAGTTAATCACAGCTTTATCATTCAAAATTAGACCGACAAACTTTTAAACCAGAGAAATGCCTGGTGTCTTTGCAAGAGTATGGCAGAATAGGGCACACCGATGCACTCTTTGTATTAATTGCAATGGGCTTGCATTCCAGCATTTGCTTTGAATAGTAAAGCTGTGATTAACTGTAAACAATGAGATGTTTGTGTTTTGTTTTTGTGTTCTGTGTTTGTTTCTTGGATTAAGATTGTGTGCCTTACTAAGATAAATGCAATACTAATTTCCATTGTTGATTTTGCCGTAAATACTGAAACTACGTGGGAGGCAGTAGGTAATGACATTAACTCGTCTAGTGCTTCAACAAAGCACTGCAGCAAAAAATTTTTCTTAACAAAAAGTGTTTAAAATAATGTCATCTATCAGCTCCCTAAGTTTGTTGATCTAATTTTGGGACATTCTGTATAAATGGACATCGGTATGTATGAGGATGATAAACAATCAACTCCGAAATCGATTGACCTATCACCATTAAAATTGGCACATCTAAGTGTTTTCTCATGGAGAAGGTTTTTATGCAATTAATTTTACCACACAACATGTTACATTCACATGGTTTTCTCTACCCACTTTTCTTTTACTAACAGATTCATATGTCCTCTACTCCCCCTTCTAGAAACAATTTATGCACATTTCTATATGGTTGAAATGTGAAAGCAAAGTATAACATTCTACTTATTTTTCTTTTACGAAACACAATCACATTTCTTTTTTTAGTCCCTCTTCGAAGAACAGTTCATAAAATTTTCTATATGACTGAAATAGAAATGTGTATTACATTCACAGAGCTTTGCCTACTAGCTTTTCTTCCTGTAGTATTTGTTATTGTTCAACATTGTCAACAGTGTCATTCCGGTGTTTTTATAAAAATTAAAGAAAAAGTTTTAAAAAAGTAGTCACAATGGGTGTCAGGAGTGTGACAAAAACCACACTATGGTGCTAAGATGGGCATGCTTAATGGGAAATTAAATGAATTCTAGAACACAGCAGATGGAAAAAGTATGTAAGCCGAATTTAAAAATATAAACTCCGGAATGTCAAATATGGAAACAAAAATGGAACAAATTGAAACAGGAATGTCCAATATGAAGATGAGCTACTGGAGAAATTAACGAGCAACTTGCTGGAGTGAAGGAAGACATGGAAGCACTTGCGGAAATATGGACCTAGGCCAATGTGTTAACGTCCTGGAAGATAGTCAATGGCAGCACCAAAGAACTGAACTCCATGTGAAACAAATGTTCCATGAAGAAGTCAAACTAGCTGGATGTTTATGGGGGAGGCCTATGTTCAGCAGTGGACGTCGTATGGCTGAAATGGTGATGGTGCTGATGAAATATTTATATGTATCTCTATACCTCTTGTATGTTTGAAACAGCTCTAACATTTACGATGAAATTTTATATTTAATTAGCATTTTGGTTTTCAAGTTTATCTAAATGAGTATCTTCTCCAAAAAAACACGATTTAACAAAAAAGAAAATATAAAAATCTGATGTGTTGCACTCACATGACTTTCTCTACTCTTGTACTAACCATTCTTACATACTCTTATTCCCATATCTTCTTCGTGTTAGTTGAGATAAACATTTGTACAAATTATCTGATTGCTTATTTCCTTGGAGGTGCAAGGGGAATATTAGAATAAAGTAGGCTTTGAGCGATAGTCAAATCTTTTAAAGCTTTGAGATTCCATTCTTTTTGCACGCTTAACAAAAAATGAACAACGATGTTCCATTTCATGAAGATGTTAGGTTTTTAGAAAATGACACAAATAACAAGGAATATCTCTGAAATGATTCACTCTACAAAAAAAATTATTTGGACATAAGTTATGTGATTTAGCGAGATCTACAGATTTTGTATAGTAAGATTTTGTCTATCTCCTACGGTTTACGAGTTATTCAAAAGCCGTCCATAGTATATACGACTACAGGGGCTATAGCCAGAAAATTCAAAATATACATTTCATTTGTCATAAAAATATCTCAAACATATGATATTTTAATCAAAATCGTTAGAGCCATTTTCAAGAAAATCAAAATTTTCGAAAAATTTTCCATGTAAAGGGTAGTTTAGGGTGGGGCTATTTTTTTTTTTTTTTCAGAATCTTCGTGTCGCATCCTTGAAAGACATTAAACTTATATACCAACTTTGGTTTTTAACGTACTTTTTGTTTTTGAGTTATGCTGTCCACAGACTGACACACACACACACACACACACACACACACACACACACACACACACACACACACACACACACACCACACGTGCGGATCTTTTTCTAAAAATTCCCTTTTTTTTTTTTTTTTTTTTTTATTCAGGGGGTCTCAAAACATATTTCCGGTGAAATCTCGACATCGAATTTTTGGGTGGAATACAATACTTTCCCTACTTCAGTAGAGAAAGTAAGAAAATGCCGAGCAAAGCTCGGCTGTCCAAGTACTATGACTTATGACCCATGAGAATTGCATAATTTTAATCACCATTGATAAAATCTTGCTTCATTTATATTTCCCATGGGAAAAAAAAAAAAAACTATGACATGTCATAAACATCCGGGCTCTGGTCATCAGCATCTGTAAATAGCAAGAAGATGAAATTATTTTTAAGAGAAACACTGCTGGTTTGCCTGAATTAAAATTAGCTACTGATTCAGACATTTTATAGGTCTTATCGTTTTCAAAATATCACGATAACTGATAAGAAAAGTAAGTGTAAGGCATAAATGTCCGAATGTCCTGTCCCTCCATTTCGTTACATAAATCATTTCATTTCACCCATCATCCCGTTAGGTTTCTTTCAGGGTTGGAAGCGTTGGCGAGCGTCGCGGCAGTAGCACGCCAGGGGGAACAAATGCGCTCTGAAAATCTTGTCCCCTGGATTGGAAGACGAGCCACTGTTTTCCGGATCCCCCTTAAGAAGGTGCAGTTTGTTCGGATTGTCGTGACACTCCGCCACTCCTGAAGCATAGATGCGCAATAGAAGAGGCGTGCCCACATGAACAATAGGAGAGATGGGGATCAGTGCACCGCTCGCTCTCACCGTGATAAGTATTACCAGGGATATTTAGCAAGATACCTCGCGCTGGAGGCGCTGCTATCTGTTTACACCTTTCTGTTGACGACCACGAGGGAACAGCACGCCACAAAAACATGTACGCTATTGGAAGCAGAAATAAATGCAACGCTAAGGAGCAGAACAAAATTTGACTTAATTCTGAAGTGAAGATTCCGATTTCTGCATATCCGCCTCTGTAGTTTCCATCTGTGGCACCTTCATCTAAAGGATTGACATCAGCTGTTACGTCATCACTTGCTGTATCTGTGGAACTGCCATAGTCATCTAGGAATCCACAAAACTGACCGAAGTATTTGCTTCTTCTTCATTACTGCTATCCAAACCCACATTGATTCCTATTCTCTCTATCTCTTCCTCCATTAAGGCGTCTCGATGCCAGTATTCTTGTTCTATGGATTTCAGTTTGATACACACATTTTTCCAGTCCTCTTTAGTGGTATCATTTAAATACTGTCTGGTTAGTCCTTTAAGGGCGTTTGAAGTAATGGAACACACAATTTCTCCGCTTTTTTTTTTCTCTCTCTCTCTCTCTTATATTCCATATTAATTCAATGGGGTTTTGATCACAGTGATAAGGCGGCAATCTGAGAACTTCCAACCCATGTCTTTCAAAAGTTTATTTGCGGTATACACTGGGGGTGGTTTGTTTGCTTTGACAATTTCCAACATCTCCCTCTTGGTTAAATATTTTTCGAAATCCAAACCATTATCCTTCAACCATGCATCTGTTTTTTCCGTGACGCCATTGTTGGAGCTTCGTTTTCCTGCAGCCCGCCTCTGTAGCGTGATGGTTAGCGTGCCTGCCTCACGTTCAAGAGGTCGCGAGTTCGAATCTCGCTTAGGGTAAGTTATCCGGGTAAGGTTTTTTTCCGAGGTTTTCCCTACCCTGAGAACTTAAAGCTCCATGGACCTCGGGCTCATTTGAGCATCATTTCACCCATTTCATTTCATTCATTCGTCCGATATGACATAATGTTGGAGGACGCTAATCCAAAAAAAAAAGTTTTCCTGCACGGTGTGGCAAGGTGCATTATCGAGCACAACAATGCTATGGGGCGGGAGGTTTGGTATAAGCCTTACAATGAGCCATTTTCGTAGTTGTTCTTGTTCATCTCATTGTGGTAATATGCTGTGGATTTGGAGTCGTAGATTAATTCTGTTTCTTTGATGGAACCCGTCTCTGCCAGCATGCACCACTGTTGCTCTTTGCCCAGCAGATTTATTCACAAAGCTCCTGGAGTATTGTTATGTTGCCAACACTTCTTCACAGTATAGTGGGTATGACTCAAGTTTCATCGGTATGAACTACCGGTTTCTTGGGTCCCTTTACATTAATTCTTAGAGCCCGTAAATAGGCTGCTCTGCGAGCCACTAAATTCTGGAGTTCCATTAAAATCTGTCGCATATTCTTACATTTTTTTAAAGTAAATCCCATTTCCCTTAATATTCGCCAGAATGTTTTCTGTCCACCACGGAAATTAATTTTCTCCTATGCTGCATAGTACAACTTCTTCAATATTAGAATTTCTTTACACGCCTCGTAATACTCTAGAAATGTTCTGCGAAGGACGCACTTATCAAAATCGTCCATTTCAAATCTCTTTTTGGAGTAGTAACTCGTGTACCTGAAATACTTTTTCAAATTCTGTAGCGATCCTTTTTACTGTGATTTCACTTTTTCTTACTGCTGTAGCCGTTCTAGCTACTGTTCTTTGTAAAGAAAGAACTAGGCCGATTTTCTTTTCCTCCTTGCAGAACTGGAAAACATTGTGAATAATATTTCTGCTTTGAGAGTTTAGAGCTCTCCGCGGTGACTTTTTCGGAGCTTCCAAGTTTAAAAACTGCTATTTGAGACACCCACTTTGTGATGTCTAGTGCCTGCTATCACTACGCGTAAACAAGCATCTTGCTAAATGTACCGGGTAATGCACAATAATTGTTTATAATACGTAAACATACTTGGCAAAACCATGAAGGTATCGGAAAGAATGTGAAACTGCCCAGCTGTTTACGTGAGCTTATCGCATAAACAAGGCGAGACAGGGAATGTACACACTGTTCAGATACAATCATATCTTCAGGACAGTAACGTATCATATATCTCCAGGCGCGAGAGATCATCTATTTGTTTCACCGACTATACACCAAGTTACTGTTATCTCGCTCTTCTAATAAACAAGATAAGACGCGATCGTAGCGCTCGACAGCCAAGGCCAATACGCCTCGACGCTTTGCCAGATAATACACTGCTGTGTGCACAGATTATAGTGAGTGCCTGAGTTCTGACATCACTCGCTTGTTCTCCACCACTCCCGTCACTTCTCCCCCCTTGCGCATGTGCAGTGTCACCACGATCTGGACCACCGTAGACCATTCGCTTCTCACCAAAGCGGCCCGGGTTCGATCCCAGGCAACCGATTTGTGGTGGACGAAGCGACGCTGGGGCGGGTTTCCTCCGGGTTCTCCGGTTTCCCCCGCCATCTCATTCCACAGGTTCTCCATCTTCATTCCATGTATCATCAGTGTCACCGCCTGCGGTGCCGTATGTAGTAAAGGCGTTAAACACTACAAAGAAAAACGATCTGAACAAACTGTGCAAGCCCGAGGGGAGCTAAGCCAGCCTCCGCCGGGGTGCTTCTAACTGGGAAAACGGAGGGACCCTGCCACCTGCTCTGCCATAGCAAGGTTCCGGCCGGCCGTAGAATCCATTCGCCTCATCCATCCTTCCAGGGGGTGTTCCTCGAGGGCATAGGCACAAAAGATCGCCTTTCGGTCGAGATGCTAAGTCCCCTTTGCAAGTTGTCTTCAGTCATGTGTCAAAGGTATAAGTGTATTAAAGAAGTTAAGTATAAACAGGAACGTTCCGGGTTTTTCTCTTTGAAATATGGTCAGCCTATAATAGGTGCATTCATAGTAGTACCAATCCTTATAATGGCTTGGCCTTTGTTTCATGAAGTTAGTTTCCTTTACGAAAACTTTATATTTCGTCTTTTTTGCCAACATTTGTTCATCGTGTATATATTGGCCACTCTTACAGAATAAAATTAAGAGGATGTGCCACAAGTCAGTAGATAGAGCAGCTTACAGGACTCCTGAGAAATTAATAGCTATACAAACCCGTCCGTTGAACAAAAAGTTCGTATATTACGTAAGCAAAAATTTTCCTAGAATCTAATTGTCGTCAAGGCTAGCATTTCCTTTCTTGCCTTCGGAGGTAACATGGGAATTTCATAAGTTGCAGGTATTCTCCTCACTTCAGCTTTGTGTTTACTGCTGCGAGGTTGCTTTCCTCTTGAGCGGAAGAAATGGGTGAGTGCAAAATCAGCATTGTTTTAGATTTCTCGCTTGCGTAATGGAAAGTATCTTTGTCAACTTATAAAAACGTCGCCTAATCTAGTATCAATGAGCCTGTTTATTTTTATTTTTTTAAGAAAATACATTTTAGTGCAATCTGTCATTGTTTCCTTTAGGTATATATTAGATATTCTAAGGAAAAAAAAAGCGACGAAGTACCTACTTGGAGACATGCAGTGTTCAGATGCATCCTGTTCAGCAATATATAATATATCCGAGCGCTCCTTTTGTCTAAGATTAATGTACCTACATATAATGTATATACAATATTTTAAGTACTTCCTAGCAGCATTTTAAAAGGACGCATATCTAGACATGAATAAATGTACCTGTTTTTTAATTTACTTTCTGTTCGTTTTTTGTTTACCCTAACAGTTTTTTAAATGAAAGAAAAAGTATTCAGTGCCAATATATCAACGTATACATTACAATTTCGCAAATTCAGATTCAAAGAGGCCATTTTATTCATCAGAATCTCTGCAAACCATAGAAGTTTGGAAACGTAATTCAGCGTCATATATTGCTCATAGCCATTAGCCCATCGGCGCTGTATGTATAGCAATGTAACATAACTCGTACCCTTCTAGAAGTGAACTTCAAAATTACGCGAGTCATTTTTATTTGATGTTACTGCCACTTCCTCGATTCCACTGTACGCTTTAAATCCTTCATTGTCTCTGAAATTTATATTACATTTGAACATATATAATTAAATGGAGTTCATCTCATAAGTCGCGAAGAGGTTTCATTTTTATACATGAAGGATACGCGTGTTCATTCTGGTGCTTAAGGAATGTCGAAGCACCTCTGGTTTGCGTATTCATCTTGCTTCTTCACCCCTCCCGCCCTCTTTATTACATGTTTAATGAGAGTGAGTTTACATATAGATATTAGGATAGTATGAGTGCATTTCTTCATAGCTTTCATAAATAAATGTTTTGTGATTTACTTCAGTTAAAAATAAAGCACTCGTTTTCAGCTATGGTCATCGCCATGACGAACTCCATCCCAAATACTATTATGTCTTAATTTGTTTTCTTATTAGGTAAAATCTAACAGCCTACTCTGATTGCATTATATATAATAGTAATATAACAATCATGAGCAACTCGTGATTTACGCCATAATTGAAATAACTGCAATAAGTTGTAGTTAAGTGTACCAAAATTAAAGTCGTTCGATGAAAAGTTTTATTTTAATCATCTAAAATAATTTTGAAGTAACCGAATTTTTAATTCTTTCCCGGTTTTTTCCCCCTTTCTGAACCTGCAAAGTGAGTTAAGAATAAATATTTTGCTATATTTCCTATACACGATAAACTAAACGCGCATTAGCAATGTGATGTGATTTGATGTGTTGTGGTGTAAATGTCGCAACGAACTAAACGTTGAATTACTGAGTGCCCAACGAATTGTGCAAACAAGGCAGCTTCCAGGAGTTTCGGAAGAATAATTCCAATGCTCTTAAAGTAAGTCGTTGCTGAAGCTCTCCAGGATCTGCCATTTGTATCTACGTCATTTTATTCGTTCTCAGTATTTCAATTTCTCGTATTATCTATGACAGGTAATTGCCAAACATCTCGACCGTTTGAAACCCTTGGCTAACATTCTTCACGGAATTGAAATCGACCTTCGAAGCGTACATGAATTATGAGAAATACTTATTTAATAAACTGCTTGTAGCTAGGTACAGGAAAAGGGACATTTGAAATCGGAACTACCCAGACCAGTTAACAAATATATGTATCAAAATATAAAACGGTGGTGGTGGTGGTGGTGGTGGCGGTGGCGGTGGCGGTGGCGGTGGCGGCGGCGGTGGCGGCGGCGGCGGTGGCGGTGGCGGTGGCGGCGGCGGTGATATGAAATGCATTATATTGATGACCAAGGAACTGCCTTACCTTAGGAGGTATCTTAACAGGCAAATGTCCTGCGTATTGTCAACATATCAAGACTTCCATATCGTTTTTTTTTTATTTGTTTATTTATTCATTTCATTTCAGCCATTCAAGAATCCAGTGCATGAACAAAAGTTTTAAGTAATCTAAGAACAGAAACAGGCTGTATCTCATGTTACGTGACTTCTGAAACTTAATATTGGTGTTAACTCAGAATATTAGCAGTCTTTCTGTGGAAAGTAGGCAAGCATTAAATGTGGGTTTTATTTGCCTTACCGAAGTTTTGCGTGAGTTTTTGCGCCCTCGGTTCAGCGAGGCAAATTCCTAGCTCTGACCTGACGCTTGTTTGGCTTCTGTTTAAGTGCTTTATTCATTTACGGACAAGTTGGGGATCTTGTAACTCAAATGTTTACATCGTGCTCACAAGCAAAGATAGTAACGCCTGTCAGTGATTCTTGTTCCTTTAATGAAGAAAAACTACAGAATTGGTTTACAGAACATTGAATTATTTTATCCTTCCATCTTCGCGTGTTATACTTTTGTACTCTATCGTAAGTTGAACTATTGTACTGAGGTAAGTTATATCTCATAGTGTATACAACTTAATTTGTGACTAAGTAAATTTTTAACACTCATGTTAATTAATTTAAAAATGTAAAATATGCATTTACAAGCGAAATTCTCAGTGCGAACTTTGCTGTTAAGCACTTTATTTTGGCAATACCCTGCTAACTTCTATTTTGAGGCTGATATGGACATTAGCGGACTGCAAAGGGTGAATAATTTGGAGTCTTGCAACTCTGGTGTCTAAGTCAATGCAACGGCAATTTAAATAACTGGAAAAGCTGCACAGTTTTAGTAGTAATGAGTGTAGAATTGAAATATGGTGCATAAATCTGAAGACGGAAATTCATACCTGGTGTTTGTCACGTGCTCTCAGATTCGACAGCAAATTTTGCTGTGGTTAAAAGCATTACTACAAATAAAAGTGCAATGATCGCGGTGGTTACATTGCCACTCTTCAACTTCACAGAAAAAGCATGAGTTTTCGAAGTTTATTTCTGCTTCAATATATTTTAATGCTTTTCGAATAAAGGAAAATTCCCAGTTTCTAGAGACCCAAAAAACGCGTGAATTGAAAGCAAACGTCGAGAAGAGCAAATTACAAGCAGTTAAGGTTGTTTGCTACTAGGGAATTGGGTGACCTTAGCTGAAGGCAGGCGACTTTCGTTAAGCCATGGTCAACACGCCGTTAAACTTTTCCTCATTAGTAGGTATATGTAAATTATTATAGAACGCAAGCAGAAATTGGTATATCAACCGGTTGTTGTCCAATAGAGTGGTCAAAGGGTGAATCATTCTTTTGACTGCACCTTGACTTACTTAAATTTGTTTCTGTAATATTAGGTTGCTGTACTCCGCTACAGAAGAAAATGGGAAGGACAGCAGCATAGGAAAGGCAGAAATATTTTATCATTTATTTTCGTGATCAACTATTCCTTAAATTGAACTAAATGGACTGTCTGTCAGTAACACACTGCCTTATGCCTACAATACGTGGATAATACGGTGTTTTGCCGTTTTGTTCTGTAATGATGGGGAAATTATATTGTAAATGTTATGTACTTATATTAACGTCAGCAAAAATACAAACTATTTTTAAATTAATATATTTTACTGCTTAGAAGATAAGTACATCAGTATGTTGGCCATGGCTTGTTTAATGCGCTGGTCATTTAATGTTATAAATCAAAACGTTGGAATAGCAACTAAGATATAGGAGAGATAATCTTTCAATAATTATCGTCTGTATTCACTACCTTTGCTTACTTTAATGTTTGTCAACAATTTTAATTTTAGAGTATTTGTAGCTCGTAAATAACAAAATCTAAGATAGTTTTGCGTAAAGAAACCCACTCATTAACAATAACGTCTACTTTTATTTAATTTAATGAAAAAATTGATGATCTGACACAGTTTTTCTTTCTCTACTACGTATAGTAAAGTAGAGGAAGTATTGTTTTCGGCCCAAAAATTCGATGTCGAGATTTCGCCGGAATATGTGTTTTGAGGTCCCCTGAAACATAAAAAAGAATTTTTAGAAAAAGGTCCGCGTGTGTGTCTGTTTGTCTGTCTGCCTGCCTGCCTGTCTGTCTGTCTGTCTGTCTGCCTGCCTGCCTGTCTCTCTGTCTGTCTGTATGTATGTCAGTCTGTGGACAGCATAACTCAAAAACGAAAAGTCGGTTAAAAACCAAAGTTGATATTTAAGGTTAATGTCTTTCAGGGATGCAACACGAAGATTTTGAAGAAACTTGCTCCACCCCAAACTACCCTTTAGATGGAAAATGTTTCGTAAATTTTGATATTCTTGAAAGTGGCTCTAACGATTTTGATTAAGATGCCATATGTTTGAGATATTTGTATGACAAATGAAATGTATATCTTCAATTTTATGGTCATAGCCCATGTAGTCCTATTTACTCTGAATGACTTTTGCAGAACTGGTAAACCGTAATAGATAATCCGAATCTTACTATGCAAAAAGTAGATCTTGCTAAAATACACAATTTATGTCTAAATAAAATTTTTTGTAGAGTGAACCATTTCTGGATATGCCTTCCTATTTGTGTGAGTTTTGGAGAACTTATAATTATACCAAGTTATTCATTTATATATGTTAACCGTGCAAAGAGAACGAAATCTCAGAGCTTTAAAAGATTTGACTATCGCACAAAGCCTAATGTATTCTTATACTCCCATGCACCTACAAGGAAATAAGCATAAGTTCAGCAAATGTTTGTCTCAACTAACATGAAGAAGATGTAGGAATAAGAGTTTGTAAGAATGGGTAGTATAAGAGTAGAGAAAGTCATATGAGTGCAACACATCAGACTTTTAGATAAAGGTCCATGTGTGTTTGTGTGTGTGTGTGTGTGTGTGTGTGTGTGTGTGTGTGTGTGTGTGTGTGTGTGTGTGTATGTGTGTGTCAGTCTGTGGACAGCATAACTCAAAAATCTGTGTTGCACTCACATGAATTTCTCTACTCTTGTACTAACCATTCTTACAAACTCTTATTCCTATACCTTCTTCGTGTTAGTTCAGATAAACATTTGTACAAATTATCTTATTGCTTATTTCCTTGTGGGTGCAAGGGGAATATTAGAATACAATACAGTAAGCTTAAGCGATAGTCAAATCTTTTAAAGCTTTGTGATCCCGTTCTCTTTGCACGCTTAGCATAAAAAAATGAACAACAATGTTCCATTTCACGAAAGGTTTAAGTTTTCCGAAACTGGCACAAATAACAAGGGATTCTCCGAAATGGTTCACTATACCACAAAAAAAAAAAAAAAAAAAAAAAAAAAAAAAAAAAAAAAAAAAATGTATTTAGACATAAATTGTGTGTTTTAGCGAGATCTCAGTTTTTGTATAGTAAGATTTTGTCTATCTCTTACGGTTTACGAGTTATTCAAAAGTCATCTCGAGTAAACAGGACTACATAGGCTATAATTGGAAAATTCAAAATATACATTTCATTTGTCATACAAATATCTCAAACATATGGCATTTTAATCAAAATCGTTAGAGCAATTTTAAGAAAATAAAAATTTTCCAAAAATTTTTCACGTAAAGAGTAATTTAGGGTGGGGATATTTCCTTCAAAATCTTCGTGCCGCATCCTGGAAAGACAATAAACTTAAATATCAACTTTGGTTTTTAACCGACTTTTCCTTTTTAAGTTATGCTGTCTACAGACTGACACACACACACACACACACACACACACACACACAAACACACACACACACACACACACACACACACACACACGCCCGCGCGCGCCATTTTTTCTAAAAATTCCTTTTTTTGATTCAGGGGTTTCAAAACATATATTTCCGGTGAAATCTCGACATCAAATTTTTGGGTAGAATACAATACTTCCTCTACTTACCAGTAGAGAAAGTAAAAACGAAAAGTTGGTTAAAAACCAAAGTTGGTATTTAAGGTTAATGTCTTTCAAGGATGCAACAAGAAGATTTTGAAGAAAATTGCTCCACCCTAAACTACCCTTTACATGGAAAATTTGTCGAAAATTTTTATTTTCTTGAAAATGGCTCTAACGATTTTTGATTAAAATGTTTGAGATATTTTGATTACAAATGAAATGTATATCTTGAATTTTCTGGCTAAAGTCCATGTAGTCCTATTTACTCTGGATGACTTTTGCATAACTGGTAAACCGTAAGAGATACATCAAATCTTACTATACAAAAATGTATTTGTTTTTTATAAAGTAGGTAACAGTGGAGATCCTTGTCTTAGAGAATAAGTGACGGATTTCAGAGAAACATGAAGCACGTTTTAATTCTTATACAATATATGGAAACGTATCATTGTGAAAATGTTAATTATAATGCGTGCGTAATAATCTTTCCATTTATTTTGCAATGAACTTAAATATTGCCACAATTGAATCCATGGCGTTACCTATCACGCTTTTTTACTTTCTCTACTGGTAAGTAGGGGAAGTATTGTATTCCACCCAAAAATTAGAAGTCGAGATTTCACCGGAAATACATGTTTTGAGGCCCCCTGAATCAAAAAAATAAAGCATTTTTAGAAAAAGGTCCGTGTGTCTGTCGGTCTGTCAGTCTATCAGTCTGTGCACAGCATAGCTCAAAAACGAAAAGTCGGTTAAAAACCAAAGTTGGTATTTAAGTTTAATGTCGTTCAAGGATGTGACACGAAGATTTTGAAGAAAATAGCCCCACCCTAAACTACCCTTTACATGGAAAATTTTTCGAAAATTTTGATTTTCTTGAAAATGGCTCTAACGATTTTGATTAAAATGTCATATGTTTGAGATATTTTTATAACAAATGAAATGTATATCTTGAATTTTCTGGCTATAGCCCCTGTAGTCGTATTTACTCTGGACGACTTTTGCATAACTGGTAAACCGTTAGAGATAGACCAAATTATACTATACAAAAAATGTAGATCTTGCTAAAATACACAATTTATGTCTCAATAAATTTTCTTGTAGGGTGAACCATTTCGGAGATATACCTTGTTATGTGTGTGAGTTTCGGAAAACTTGGAACTTTCGTGAAATGGGTCATCGTTGTTCATTTTTTTATATGTTACGTGTACAAAGAGAACGGAATCTCAAAGCTTTAAAAGATTTGACTATCGCACAAAGCCTACTGTATTCCAATATTCCCCTTGCACCTACAAGGAAATAAGCAATAAGATAATTTGTACAAATGTTTATTTTAACTAACACGAAGAAGATATAGGAATAAGAGTTTGTAAGAATGGTTAGTACAAGAGTAGAGAAAGTCATGTGAGTGCAATACATCAGATTTTTTTTCAGTGCGTGGACAATAGATGTATAAATTAAAAGAAAAACCGCCCCATTATATGATATACAAAAACAGTATAGTTAGGATTGCATATGTCGTAATTATAAGGATGGCATAAGATAGACTACCGCAAAATAGATCTGAATAGACTCCAGTAACACAAAGAAATGGGGAAGACACCAAAGAAGAGGGGAAGGAATAACCGCAACAATAGGAGGAAGTCGATTTGAAGTGACAGTCTTGAATGGATAGCGAAGAACGATTTGTGTATAGAGCCCTGAAATGGTTTCAAGAGGATATCTATAAGGGCACTGTAAACTCATTATCAGCACCATACTTCCACTTATGAACATACTTGAAGTTCATAAACTTTTTGCTCACCTGTACATAAGTGGCGTCATGAGTTCCGCTTGTAGCAAATGCATGTAATTACATTGCTGTCAGAATGGAATTATTTGTAGAAACCAGAAAAGAGCATATACAAGGTCTCATTTCAAACTTGCCGTTTCTAAAAACTTGGACTGTGAGATTGGTAAGTCACTTCCGATTTTTATAATACTAACCGTAGAAATCTCTTTATGGTATTCAGAGTTATTGATACAAAACAACCCCAGAATATATATATTTACAGTGATGAATACAGCTACTTTCCTCCGGGGATATTAAGCTTGACAGGGGGGGGGGGGGGGGCTGTTAGTGATAGTTGTATATACATGTACAAATAGATATGAATTTTCCGGGGAGATCCCCCTCTCCGGGCCACCCCCTGAATTCATCAATGCCTATTAAAACCGTTTACCTGGCAGTATGAATATAATATATAATCACCAAGAAAGAAATAAGATTAGGTATATATAATCACAAAGTATTATGAGTGAGAGAATTAAATTTTCATTTCATTTGGAAAATGTAGAACATAGCGTGTTCTAGCAATCTTGCACTTTATACCGGATGTTAATGAACATTAAAATATTGGCTCATCTTTACAAACGTTCCCTTTCTGCCAGCCAAATTCTAAGTGTCCGAACCTACCTTCTGCGCATGCGCCGGCAGTAGTTTCCCTACCTTCTGCGCATGCGCTGGCAGTACCGGCAGTAGTTTCACAATTGCCCACTAGATTGCAGCACACGCAATTTCACATCTGCCCAGTAGTTTCACAATCGCCCACTAGATTTCAGCACACGCTATTTCACATTGCCAACATTGCTTTTTACACTACACTAGTTTTCATTGCCAACACATTAAACACCGATATTTATTTGACACGTGCTTTATTTAACACGTGATGCAACCACCAGCAATCTGGCAGTAACATAACAATGACATACGCCGCTATCGCGTAGCGCAACTCCATACATTATTACTGGCTCGTTCTTTATTATTATATTATTATGAGCCGAAATGGATTTATTATTTTTTATCCATTATTATGGATTATTATTATACGATACGCTGGCTCGTAACATAATGACATACGCCGCTATCGCGTAGCGCAACTCCATACATTATTACTGGCTCGTTCTTTATTATTGGCTCGTTCTTTATTATTATATTATTATGAGCCGAAATGGATTTATTTTTTATCCATTATTATGGATTATTATTATTATTATTATTATTATTATTATTATTATTATTATTATTATTATTATTATTATTATTATTATTATTATTATTATTATTATTATTATTATTATTATTATTATTAATATATTAGATTTATATTATATATATTATATTTAATACTATTATATTATTATATTTATATTATTTTTATTAATATTTAAATATTAAAACATAAATATTTATTTATACATTTATATTAAAATATTATAAATATTTAATTATATTTAATACTATTATATTATTTTTATTAATTATCGTTCTTTTTTATTTATTGATTTTATTTATTTATTTATTTTTTTTATTTTCGAGTGGAGAAAAAATCCATTTACGGAGCTTCTTCCTTGCACCAAGCACAATAGCATAATGACGACTCCCGCAAAAACATTCAAACTTACTGTTGGCAACAAAGTCCTAGGGACATTTTGCTGTTGGCAGCGTTGCATTAACACAGCAACTTCGGCAACTTTCGTGACCATTCGTACACACTGCCGAATGGGACTTAGCCGAAATTCTGACCAACTCATCGCGGGAACCTTTCTAAAGATTATCCAAAGTATTTTCATAGAATATGGACATGTCTTAAACAAGTAGGTTGAGATGCCCTGTTTCAAATTTCGAAATCACGGCTTTAAGCTTCTGAAGTGTCAATACGTCGCTGGCTAATATCAAACATTTAATAGCGGAACACGCGAAAACGAAGGGACTTTCTGGAGTGATCTCCCTGGTGCAATGGTTATAACTTATTGACATTAGTTCTGGTGTAAAAGGTCGTCGTCATTTTCGAGTTCAAGTGTCATGCACAGGGACGGACGCAGGATTTATTTTCGGGTGAGGGGGGAGGATCTAATGAGGTGCTGCAACCAGAACAACTGGAAATGTCATCTGGGCGCGCGCGCGCGCACGCACGCACACACACACATATACAGAGTGGAAGGGAAGTTATTACATTCCTTCTTATATGTGCTTCATAGAAGCATTACAAACGGAAACGTCTAATGGCATTTTGCTCTTTGATCAGCCGATTTCGAAAAATAAATGGTTTTTGATCCAAATTGGATGCATAATTCCACAAGAATGTACGAAGATAAGAGTTTGTTTCTTGTAAGATGCGTAGAGTAACTTATTACTGACATAGCTTGAGTAGTGATTATGGGACATCACACAGGTTTCGAAATAATCACTTAAAAGATGTGAAAGAATACTACGAGCAGCTCCTTCAGATGTTGACAACGTTGCGTTGAGGTTGGTCAGGGAATTGACCTGGTTTGTGGATGTAAACAGGTCGGGCGCTTTCGCGTAATGTTTTAGGAGCTAACAGTTGTGATTGGCCTACATTTGCACAGTAAACGTGGAAGGACAAGGCACGGTATCTTTTTATGTTCTCAAGATGCACCGTTGCTGTGTTTATGTACTGAGCTAGGGAAAGTGACACCCACACAATCTGCATCGTTGCCAGTTTGTTTTTGACAAAACTAAAATATCTCCGTAGAAAATGGTCAGAGACGAAAACGTAAGATACAAAATGCGTTCCAAATACCGAGATCTATCACTGGTTTGAATTGATGTAATGACTTCCCTTCCACTCTGTATATATCTGCTTTGAATTACAATGGTAGGACATTGGTATAATATATTTAGATATTTCATTAAATGTACATTTATTATTTTGATAAAAATGACGCAGAAAACGCTTAGACTCTTTGAATATATTTGTGAATTAATGTGAATATTTTTTCTTCAGTTACGTCCTTAATAGTCTCCAAACTTTCGGAGGGGGGATACAGCCCCCCTATCCTCCCCGCTGGATCCGCCCCTGCTCTTGCACCACTTTTTATTCATTTTCTTTTTCTTTTCTTTCGAGTGGAACAGTTTTGATCTAGATTTTAGATTCATGTCTCTATTTAAGCATTAATTCAACATGTCAGTGCAATTAATTACAATCCTTGCTAACTAAAAGTTTAATCCTGCTTAATACATTCATATGTTGTACCTCAAAATGGGAAGTAGTTTAGAGGGTGAAAGAAAGTGTAAGAACATAAAAACCTCTTAAGTCTTTACGTCAGTTTCGTAGGAACTGTTCGAAATAGCGACCTGCATTTAAGATAAGATAAGATGATTTATTGTCACATGCGCTTACAATTTTTGAGCAAAAGCTCAGTAAACTGGTGACTCGTCAAGGAGTATTAATAATACATAAGCTTTACATAAAAAATTAGAACAAAGTGTACAATATATACGTCTATACTACTTTCCTTAGATAACAACTTAATATATTATTTTAAAAAATCACGGCGAAGTTGACAACGACAAAGGAACGACGACTATCCAAGATCTCTGGTGTGAATGAATCAAGGAAATGCTGATAGTGTTAATGCTCTTCTTCGTATAGAATAAAAAAGAATGAAAAAAAAAAGAAAGAAAGAAAAAGAAAGAAAGAAAAGAAATAGTAACTGCATAACAGGAAATGAATCCAGGACATTCGGGACAACAGCTTTTGACGATACGAATTAAACGACAAGAGCAGTTACAGAAACGCTTCCAGAGTAGGCTGTATTACGCAAAAAGGCAGTTAGTGGGCGTTGTCAAGTGAAGCGAGATTTGAGAGATTTTATGGCATTAAATATTGAGAACGCTGACAACGAGCTGCTGAAAATCTACATTTCTATACTCGGGCAGCAGTTTTAAGACATTCAATGTCAATTTTTCACCCGGCTTTGCTTTAACACCGACTTACCAGTGTCTGATACTAATACATTTAACACCATTTAACTGCAATATGTTTGGCTGCGGGCTTTATATGCCTATCTCAAATTATGTATATCAGTCACATCTACAATCTCTGAAGTTATATCGGTGCAGTTCATTAACATTCTGTATCAATCAATTGATTAAGAACCTTCATTGGTATTATATTCATTCCAACATCTTTATGATTAATTCCTTCCCGAAGAACAATATTATGAAATTTAATTGTAGCCATTTTGAATTTCTAAAAAAAAGTATTAAACTTTATTTGTGGAGCTTAAATCCGTTAAGGTCTAGAAACTTAAAGAATTTGGCTGTATTACATATAGTCTATTTAGAGGAATCTGTTATGTATACACCAGGTAGGCCACAGAAGCCATTCTTCGTTGTAGTTAGTTTATCTCGGGTAGTGAGGATGCCAAAAGGTTTGTCTGAGCAGAACTGTAAGTACAAACAGAGAGGACACCTTGTTAAATAACGAGCAATGCTTAAAAACAAACACTAACTGGTATGATTGGCCCTATAGGCCAATCGCTAGAGCACTTACCTGCTGTGCGAAGGGCCCTGAATTTGTGTGTGTTCGCGCACGCGCGCGCGTGTGTGTTACATTACATTATACTAGTGCTTTATTCATAATAAACAATAAACATATTCAAATACGTCTGCCTTGGTGGATGCATTGAAATAACAAGCGCCTCTCAGAATCACTATGGACGCATGATAACATTTCTGCGGATAGTGCAGCAGAGACATGACATCCTTTCTTTTAAAATGTCCAGATTTTCTGGTTCCGTTTCAAAAACCCTGGTTTTGATCTATCCCAATAACAATAATAACAATGATGATGATGATGGTGGTGGTGCTAGTGGTGGTAGTGGTGGTGATGGTGGTGGTGGCGGTGGTGGCGGTGGTGGTGGTGCTGGTAGTGGTGGTAGTGGTGGTGATGGTGGTGGTGGTAGTGGTGGTGGTGGTGCTGGTGGTGGTAGCGGCGGCGGTGGTGGTGCTGGTAGTGGTGGCGGTGGTGCTGGTGGTGGCGGCGGTGGTGATTGTGGTGGTGGTGGCGGCGGCGGTGGTGGTGGTGCTGGTGGTGGTAGTGGTGGTGGCGGTGGTGCTGGTGGTGGCGGCGGTGGTGGTGCTGGTGGTGGTAGTGGTGGTGGTGTTGGTGGTGGTGGCGGTGGTGGTAGTGGTGGTGGTGGTGGTGGGGGTGGCGGTGGTGGTGGTGGTGGTGGTAGTGGTGGTGGTGGTGGTGGCGGTGGTGGTGATGGTGGTGGTGGTGATGGTGGTAGTGGTGGTGGGGGTGGCGGCGGTGGTTTTTTTTTTTTTTTTTTTTTTTTTTTTTTTGTTTCGGCAGGGAAAAATCCCTCATGGACGCTACCTTAGCGAGTTGGACTCTAACCAACTAAAAAACCCTGCCCCGTCACATGCCATTCTGGGACTGCTTGTGGCATTACTTCAGAAATGGCAGTTGTCTAATCGTTCTAAACTATCTGTAATTGTCTATCCTCGGCTTCTTTGATCTTCAATATTGATTCACATAGTGATTTTACAATGGCCCATGTTTCTCTCTTATCCATAATCTTTTCTCCCAGATTATCAGCTGTTAACTGGAAACCTAACTTCCTTTGGGCGTCATTTCTCTGTAAATCCCATTGTTTACAGTGGAAGATGGTGTGTTCCACAGTGTCCACTTGTGTACAATATTTGCATAGGTCATCTTCGGTTTTCCCCATCCTCTTGGCATAATATCTGAATCTCCCATGTCCCGTCAAGACCTGCGTCAGGAAGTAATCCAGCTGTCGATGTTTACAATTTAGCCATTTATTAATGTCGGGAATGATTTTCTTTGTCCACTGCCCTACTATCGTGGTCTCTTGCCATCGTCTTTGCCACTTCTCAATTATTTGCATTCTGATGTTCATCTTCTCATGCTTAGAGAGTGGGCCACCTGCCTCATGTATGATTCTTCTTTCTTCCACTTTTAAATCTATAGGGATGGACCCAGTTATTACTTGTAAGGCTCTAGTTGATATAGTCCTATACCCAAAGGCTATTCTCAGAAGCATCTTTCGTTGTACCTTGTCCATGAGGTTCTTATAAATCCCTTTTTGAAGCACAGGACACCACAGAGGTGCAGCATATAGCAGCACTGAATATATTGCACTGCATAGCAACTGCCTTTTCATGGAGCTCGGACCTCCAATATTGGGCATCAGCCTAGACAATGCTGATGCTTTCTTCTCAGCTTTTTTGGTAATTGTCCTAATATGTTCTCCAAAATTTCCACCATCACCTAACATTACACCCAAATAACGTACTGCTTTACTGGGTGTAATCGTGGTACCTCCAACAGTGAAAAACACTTCCTTGCGCTTCCTGGGACCTTTTAGAATAACAGCTTCAGTTTTTTGTCCTGCCAAATCTAGTCTGTTGGTCTTCATCCATGTCTGTATGCGTCTCAAGGATTCGTTTGCTCTAAACATCAATTCTTCTTCATCGATAGCAGTTACAACGAGCGCCAGATCATCAGCAAATCCTATAGTATATGCTCCCGTTGTCAATTTGAGCCGCAGTACCCCATCATATAAAATATTCCACAATGTGGGTCCCAATACGGAGCCCTGCGGTACTCCTGCAGTTACTTGCATTTTATCCTTATGATGTAACTGGATATATCTGTTATCAAAATATTGTCTTATTATATTAATAAGATATAATGATATTTTTCTTCGCTGCAATTCAGTGATTATTACACTCCAAGTTGCAGTATTAAATGCGTTTCTCACATCTAGTGTGATTACGCATACCCATTTATCTTCGGTCTTATTTTTTATTTCCATTATCGATTCCATTGCTTGGATAGTGGACTTTTCTTTCCTGAAGCCATATTGATGGTCTGATAATCCCTCCCCCTGGTCAATCTCCTTGTCGAGTCTTATCCTTATTAGCCTTTCATATAGCTTACTCATTGTATTCAAGAGACATAATGGTCTAAAGGCTGATGGGTCTTGCGGCATCTTCCCTCCTTTTAACAAGAGGACAAGCTTGGCCACTTTCCATTCATCTGGAAACTTCTGTTTACTTAATAAAGTGTTTAGGACACTTAATACCCATTCCGGAGCTATTTCTACAGTAAGCTTGACAGCTTCTGGGGGAATACCATCCAGGCCTGGTGCTTTACCTGATTTCATATTTTTTGCTGCATTCTGCAATTCTTGCAGAGTAAATGGCATTACCTCATTACTCCTTATACTATTCCCTAATTTATCCTTCCTACTCGGGAATAAATGCTCAGCCACTGTTCTTCTCCTTTCTCTTGTTAATTCAATTGGCATCCTGTTTGTCAACTGTCCCGTAACCAATTTGTAACCTGCTCCCCAAATGTCTTGGTCAAGTTCGTCACACAATTTCTGCCAATGTTTGTTTTTGGCTTCTTTAATGAGTTTACCTAATACCTTTCTACTTTCTTTATATTGTACCCTCAGTTCCTCTGCGTCTTGACCTCCACAGAGCCTTCTGTTGAGTCTTGTCAGCTTACGCCTACTCTGAATACATTTCTTTCTCTGTTCATCAATCTGACTGTTCCACCAGTATGGGAGTTGCGACCTTCCCTTCCTATCCTGACTTATTTTACTAGCCATTGTAATTTCTTGAAGTGTCTTTATCATTCTATCCTGATCGATTTCATCCTTACTGACATCACCATTTTCTAGCTTCCACTTCAGGATTAATTTAAACACCTCCCAGTTGTATTCTTGCTTAGTTTTTTCTATATTTCTATCTCTTCGTCTTATTGTTTCTTTTATTTCAAAATAAATTAGGCTATGGTCACTAAGTGACTCTTCATCCAGCACATCCCAATTTATGATTTTTTCTGCTATTTTCTGGGTTGAGCAAGTAATGTCTATGTATGACCCACAGGCTCCTCTCACAAAGGTTGGTTTATTCCCTCTATTATGCACCACCAAGTCCAAAGTTGCCATCCACTCCAGGAAGTAATCACCTCTACGATCAACAACAGGAGATCCCCATTGGGGTGACTTAATATTTAAGTCTCCAATAATAATACTTTCTCCTCCCGATAATTTAATATCTTCCATTATAGAGTCCACGTCTCTCTTGAAGTCCAGCAGAGGGATGTTAGGTGAGCTGTAACAGGCATAGATCTTAAAGTGTTTAAAAACAATGCATATGTAACCTTCTCCCAACCTCAGATCTGTTACCTCAACCTTCTTATTAAAGAAATAGACTGCAACGTCCTTTCGTTTGTCCTTAATCCAGTCACTGCTCGACACATATTTTAAGTTCGGCTCACATACAAACATTACGTCAATCATCTTTTCCTTAGCAACTGCAATTGCCATGTCATGACTAAGTTGCGACCTCATCAAATTTACTTGTAATATACGCATATCCATTATATTCATTAGATCTATTTTAGCCGTCTTCTTCTAGCGTCTAAGATGAGATTCCTATATATTGGACATCTCATCTGATCCGTTCTATGTCCGCTTACCTTACATTCCATACAGAAAGGTGTACTTTTGCATTCTTTGGCTATATGTCCCTTTTCTCCACAATTTAGGCAGTTTCCTGTCCTATCTTCCCCTTCTTTACATTGTGCTGCTCTGTGTCCAAATCCTAGGCACTTATAGCACCGTGTTATAGTTACCCTTTCCCTCACCTGGCATTGTAGCCAACCAATTCTAAATTGCCTTTTTTTTAGTAGCAACTTCCCAGGGTCAGCAGGCAAATTTAGAGTTGCGTTTTGATTTCCATATCTACCCGGTCTTATTGATATATTACTTATTTCATCTTCCTTTACTCCTATTTCTTCAACAATAGCCACCTTTAATTCTTCTTCCGAGATTGTCGGGTCCATTCCATAAATGAATACAGTAACTTCCTTCCTTATGGTCCCAGCTTCCACTTCCTTAATATTTTTTGAAATTTCTTCTTTCAGGACTTTAGCTTTCTCCGCCCCCTCTACCATGAGAACTAAATCGTCTCTTGCGGTCTTTCTAATACTCTTTATTTTCACGTCAAGCTTGCCTATATCAACATTTTGCTTCACAGTTTTCAATAGATCTGCATAAGTTTTATCCTTAGCTTTAATCACAACCATTTCTTCAGCTCCCTCTTTAACAGATACACTAGTTTGTTGTCGCTTCTGTTTCCTGACGTCTTGCGCTCCTAATACTTTGAGTGGAGTAAAATAGTTTACTGCAGTTCCACTTCCTCGAAACATCCACTCCAGTATTCTTCTTGTATATTCTCTATCCAATCCTTCAGGTGTAGCTAATGCCACTTTTCTAATTCCATGAACTTCCATTATTTGTTTCCACTGGAGAAGAGTGGAGTGGAATATTTTCAGATCATTTATCCCTTCTTTGTCAACCAAGTACGGTATCAGGTACAGGTAGTGCGACATTTCCTTATCTCCACCTCTACTAGTGGATATTTTAATCCTTCTTTGCAAATATTCCACACTATCTCCTAAGTTTTCCCCTATTATTTCTGTCAATTCTGGATAAAGCTCTTTTAGTCTTCTCAAAATGCCCTCTTCCCCTTTATCACCTGGATTTACTACCACTGCCATATCAACAACCTCTTTTAACTTTGTTATACTCCCTGACATCATAGTTACTGATTGAAAATTTCTTTCCATCCAATCCTTATCTAATAACTGAGCAAAATCATCAAAACATTTAGCCCGTAAAATATCTTCTTCAATATCTCTCACTTCAGCACTATTACGGGCACTAGCACCAGTCTCCCTCAGGATTACATCTTCTTGAGCCTGTACTGCTATCTCTAGTGTTTCAGGTACTCTAAACTCCCTTTTACTTTTCTCATTTTCAGCTTCCTTCCATCTTTCCAATATAGTTTCGGCCATCTGCCCAACACTTCTTATACCACGTTTAATTTCTGCTTTAGTATTTGGAGTCTTCCTTACCAACTCCGACAGTTCCTCACTATACTTAAACAACTGTCCAGCCAATTCTCTTAATTCTTCCATACGTGTTGGATCCTCACATATTTTTTCATACGTATCCGCACTAGTCCTCTTTTGCCCCCGAATATCCTGTGTACTTGTACTGGTACTACTATTCTTGTCATTATCAAAATCATCAGTAAATATCGCATCCTCTAGGGGATGTTCTTCTTTCCCATTCTTAATATTTGGTCTAACCTTCACAAGATCCTTTTGATTTTGTAATGATCCAATTAACCTTTCCCCTATCTCGGTTTTACTTACTTCCACTAATGTATGATGCATTTCCCTAGTCTCCTGGCGGCGGTGGTGGTGGTGGCGGTGATGGTGGTGGTGGCGGTGGTGATGGTGGTGGAAATGGTGGTGGTGGTGGTAGTGGTGGTGGTGGCGGTGGTGGTGGCGGTGGTGATGGTGGTGGTGATGGTGGTGGTGGTGGCGGTGGTGGTGGTAGTGGTGGTGGCGGTGGTGGTGGTGATGGTGGTGATGGTGGTAGTGGTGGTGGGGGTGGCGGTGGTGGTGGTAGTGGTGGTGGTGGCGGTGATGGTGGTGGTGGTGGTGGCGGCGGTGATGGTGGTGGTGGTGGTGGCGGTGGTGATGGTGGCGGTGGTGATGGTGGTGATGGCGGTGGTGGTGGCGGTAGTGGTGGTGGTGGTGGCGGTGGTGATGGTGGTAGTAGTGGTGGGGGTGGCGGTGGCGGTGGTGATGGTGGTAGTGGTGGTGGTGGCGGCGGTGTTGGTGGTGGTAGTGGTGGTGGCGGTGGTGATGGTGGTAGTGGTGGTGGTGGCGGTGGTGGTGGTGGTGGCGGTGGTGGTGGTGATGGTGGTAGTGGTGATGGTGGTAGTGGTGATGGTGGTAGTGGTGGTGGTGGTAGTGGTGATGGTGGTAGTGGCGGTGGTGATGGTGGTAGTGGTGATGGTGGTAGTGGTGGTGGTGGTAGTGGTGATGGTGGTAGTGGCGGTGGTGGTGGTGGTGGCGGTGGTGATGGTGGTAGTGGTGGTGGCGGTGGTGGTGGCGGTGGTGGTGGCGGTGGTGGTGGTGGCGGTGATGGTGGTAGTGGTGGTGGCGGTGGTGGTGGTGGCGGTGGTGGTGGTGGCGGTGGTGGTGGTGATGGTGGTAGTGGTGATGGTGGTAGTGGTGATGATGGTAGTGGCGGTGGTGGTGGTGGTGATGGTGGTAGTGGTGATGGTGGTAGTGGTGGTGGTAGTGGTGATGGTGGTAGTGGCGGTGGTGATGGTGGTAGTGGTGATGGTGGTAGTGGTGGTGGTAGTGGTGATGGTGGTCGTGGCGGTGGTGGTGGTGGTGCTGGTGGCGGTGGTGGTGGCGGTGGTGGTGGTAGTGGTGATGGTGGTAGTGGTGGTGGTGGTAGTGGTGATGGTGGTAGTGGTGATGGTGGTAGTGGTGGTGGTAGTGGTGATGGTGGTAGTGGTGATGGTGGTAGTGGTGGTGGTGCTGGTGGCGGTGGTGGTGGCGGTGGTGGTGGTGGTGGCGGTGGTGATGGTGGTAGTGGTGGTGGTGGCGGTGGTGATGGTGGTAGTGGTGGTGGTAGTGGTGGTGGTGGCGGTGGTGGTGGTGATGGTGGTGGTGGTGGCGGTGGTGGTGATGGTGGTGGTGATGGTGGCGGTGGTGGTGGCGGTGGTGGTGATGGTGGTGGTGATGGTGGTGGTGGTGGTGCTGCTGATGGTGGTAGTGGTGGTGATGGTGATGATGATGGTGATAGTGATGATAACGACGACGACGACGACGATGATGATGATGATGATGATGATGATGATGATGATGATGATGATGATGATATGGTGTTATGGTGTACTATTGTGCTTAAAATTGTGGTTTGAAACTGAAGCGGGACGTCTTCTAGAGGGTTCTCAATACCGAGCCCGTTCTGGAGGGTTTGCCCAATATGCTTGGGAACCAAATAAACTGTCTAAATGATGTCTCCCAGAATGCCGTACCGCATGGTAACAGTACACTAAGCCTACGCGTAATGTGGTCGTAACCAGTGAGGATTCTCAGGAGCTCAATAGTGGAGATGTTTGTTTGCATTGGAATTATTGACGAAATAATATTAATTATTGTTGTGTTTAACGTCCGCTTTTACTACATACGGCACCGCAAATGGTGACACTGATGATACATGGAATGAAGATAGAGCACCGGTGAAATGAGATGGCGGAGGAACCGGAGAACCCGGAGGAAACCTGTCCCAGCGCCGCTTCGTCCATCACAATATGATATTCATTTCTTCCATAAAACCTACCTGAGGAAATCCGGATTTTCGTTTATTGTGTTTAAGAGAGCAAAAAAGGTACGCGATACTGGAAATCGTTCCCATAAAGCAGTTGGTGTAAGTGCGGTTTATAGGGATGCTATTTTCGTTCCTTCAAAATCCATATGTTGAAGTCCTTAAACCCCAAGATCAGATGATGCCCTTTTTTGCCCCAATTACAACGAGAAAAGTATGTTGGTTAAGAAATAATATCTGAAATTATTCAGTTTTAATTGCATCTCTATATGTTGATACGTACGTTGATATTGGCTTTATTGAGTTGTAACATTAGATAATGATTTCATAAAAAGATGATAAGGGGGTACGAGGACTGGGGCAAAAGCCATTGCAACTATATTTTTCCTTGCAAATATTAGCCCAGTTGGAAAATGTGACATGCACAAATGAAAGGACGAGATGGGAACTACATTTGTAGACATTGAAGAACACGCGAACTTTGTGCCGCACATATTACGATAGTGTACTGGACAACACTGGTTTCTTGGTGCAAAGGAATTACCGCAGAGCACACCTCGTACATCGCAGCACACATACGGTTGACATGACAAAACTGGGTATAAAGGTTCTCAAAGTAGTCCCCTGCAACGTTCACCACATGCTGCCAACAATTTAGGAAGCACTGAATATACCATATGCGTCAGCATGTGTGAATCGGGTCATCTGTTGTCGCACAGTATTGGTAATGTCCTCTCGCGGTCCAAACCGCCTACCATGTAGTGGTTCTTTTAGCTCTAGTTTCAGGCGAAAGTCACAGGGCGAAAGGCCACGAGAGTAGGGTGGGTATTCCAATCTTCCCAGTATCGCAGCTGCCGCGGTACACGCTGCCCTCCACGGTAGTAGTCCAGTTACCAGCGTGTTAGATGGTCGGCGCATGTTGCATATCGCATCACCATTGGACTTCGTCAGTACATGCGGTACCCGTCGCGATACGATTTTCCGCAGTTACAGCTCTGTCTGCAATATCCTGTGGATGGTGCATTTCTCGATGCCACTTGCCCTAACTCCAGTAACATCCATTGTCTGTCTTTCTCTAGCAGCTGCTCGATGACGGCACGTGCCACATCGGTCCACACACTAACAGGTCGTTCCGAACGTTGCTGATACAGGTTGTCACATGTCCTTGCTGAAACTCACCTACCCATTATGCTACTGTTCGGTATGGGAGGGTATTGTTCCCAAGGGCTTCCGACATTCTCTCGCATTTCTCCCTCGTAGAACGGTTATTTTTATGTATGCACACTGCTCAACACGGATGCTTCCATCTCGCCCGGCCCAAATGACCTCGTTGTCGGCGGGCCGTTAAACCCCACACACTCACTCACTCACTCACTCACTCACTCACTCACTCACTCACTCACTCACTCACTCACTCACTCACTCACTCACTCACTCACTCCATCTCGCCCGACTCTTGCCACATAGCGCTTCTACCAGCAATCCAGATACATCTGTTGTGAATACACACCATGCCTACATAGCTTCCATGCGACAAATAGCGGCTTGTGATCCGTTCACGTATCTGTAAGGAAAAAAATCTGATGTGTTGCACTCACATGACTTTCTCTACTCTTGTACTAACCATTCTTACAAACTCTTATTCCCATATCTTCTTCTTGTTAGTTGATATAAACATTTGTACAAATTATCCTATTGCTTATTTCCTTGGATGTGCAAGGGGAATATGGGAATACAGTAGGCTTTGAGCGATAGTCAAATCTTTTAAAGCTTTGAGATTCCATTGTTTTTGCACGCTTAACAAAAAATGAACGAGGTTCCATTTCACCAAAATGTTAGGTTTTCCGAAACTGACACAAATAACAAGAAATATCTCCGAAATGGTTCACTCTACAAAAAAAAAAAAAAAAAAAAAAAAAAAAAAGTAAGGTTTTGTGAATCTCTTACGGTTTATGAGTTATTCAAAAGTCATCCAGAGTAAACAGAACTACATAGGCTTTAGTCAGAAAATTCAAAATATACATTTCATTTATGATAAAATATCTTAAACATGTGAGACAGAATATTGACCAATGGAGGGTCGTTCATGTAAATATTTTTGTAAGAGTGTGTAAATTTCTAATTCTTTTAATTTGAGTGTATCAGGGACTTATTTTTTTTAATATTCAAGATAGCCAATGTTTTCTCGTCACTTTGAGTTCAACCAATGAGAACTGTTGCGCGGATGAATACAAAAGAATGGCGGTGTTGCGTCATACCGACGCCAGGGACTCTTTTTTCATTAGCGTCTGTATGTTCATGATGATCAGACGTGTGTTTGGTAGTGTGTGAACATGGAACTTTCACCAAACTTTTATCCTGTGTAAAGTCTTTGAATAATTAATATGGTGTTAAAAGTGTAAATTAACGAATAAATATGTTGTGATAAAGGAACGTTGACTTATGCATTCCATTCTGTAACCATCGACCCTGAAGATAAGAGTAGCGTCTGCTATCACACTATTACATCATTCAGTAAAAACATTATTCCTGCTGCTATATTCCCGCTGCTAGGTAAAGACCCGTTTTTCTAAAAACGGTACCAAAATGGCGCCCAACGTGGGGCGCGAATTTAGAATGGAATGCAAAATTACGAGTACGAAGTGTTAACATCAAATGACGCCATCCCATCGCGCAGGAAAAAGACGCCATTAGACTATCATTTGATATCATCGATACACGGAGAATCAACGTGGGAAAGGAAAAACACCGGAGATCATCTAGCGAAGCCAACTACCCAGGAGACGTAAATAACTGGACGAAGAACCAGCAGAAAAGAAAGTAGGATCAAAATTTTTTGTTTTTACATACATTTTATTTCCATTGTATATGCTACTGAGAAGTGGTAAAATAGTGGGACTTTTAACCTTAAGTGAATTAAACAAAGAAATTAAAATGTCGCGAAAAGAGATAGAAACAGGAGTGGGGGAAGGGGCAGATAGGCCTAGTTATCAGGTAGAATTAGAAAGGAGGAACAGGTGGAAATAAGCAAAGACCAAAGGTTAATGATGATGATGTTTGAAAGACTAGAACAAAAATGGAACAAAAACTGGAACAAAACAAGGTAGAATTAGGTCAGAAAATGGAACAAAATAACATAGAATTGAAACAGGACATAGAACAAAGTTTAGGTCAGAAAATGGAATTAGGTAGACAGAACTTAGAACAGAAAATGGAGGAAGTGAGACAGAACTTAGAACAGCAAATGGAATTAGGTAGACAGAACCTAGAACAGAAAATAGAATTAGGAAGACAGGAGTGTAAAGAAAATATGAAAGTAATGGAAACTAATTTAAAATTAGTACATAAAAACTTAAATGAAACAAAGGAAGCCTTAGAAGCTAGGATAGAAATTGTAGGAGATAGGATGGGAAAGATAGAATCAGAAATGAGAGAGAACAAGATTGTGTTAGAAGGAGAAATTGCTAGATGTAGGGATGAAATAACAGAATGTAATACAAGTGTAGACTGTAAGATAACAAATGTAAAAGCAGAAATAACTGAGGAATTAAGGAAAGAGATTGAGGTAGTAAAGAAAGACATTATTAATGAAACTGTAGAACAAATTGTAATTCCTAAAATTAAGACAATGAATGATGTGATGCTTTCACAACAGGATGCTATAAATGATATGAAACAAAGCCACTTAGAAATAAAGAATGATTTAAAATCAATTTGTGAAGAAATGAAAAAAGGGAAAGAAAGTTTGGCTAATGTAAATGATGTTGTGAAGGCATTACAAAGACAAGATGATTTAGATGTAAGTAATGTACAAGATGAGAGTTATTTGAATAATGTACAAAATGTTGAATCACCATACAGAGAAAGAGGTTCACAACCAAACAATGACTCAACACATAACACATGTTACACCAACAGCATATTACATGAAATCACACCACCTACATTTGACGAGGAGAAGGGAGACGATCCAAAACTCTTTGTTAAAGAGATGGAAGAATATTTTAAAGTGAAAAGGATACCAAACGAGCTTAGGATGATGATAGTTAAGAAAAGCTTAAAAAACAAGGCATTAGAATGGCTCAGGTTAACACTAGCTGGTCATGAGTCGTATAGCTCATTCAGAAGTTTATTCCTATCAAGGTATTGGGGCCCAGCTAAACAAAACCAAACTAGGGTAGAGCTAGCGACAGGTAGATACGATCCAACCAAAGGGTTGTCGCTAGTCGATTATTTTATGAAAGTAGCCAACAAAGGAAAGCTATTAGACCCCAACTTGTCGGAGGCAGAACTAATTACCAGCATAACAAGACATTTCCCAGACACAGTGAGAACAGGGTTAATTGTTGCGAGGCCAGTAGATTTTGCAGATATGATAGAATTGCTGACAGCCTTCGAAACACAAAATGGTCGGCCTAATGAGCATAGACATAGGAACGGTCACCCAAACTCACCCATCCTAAACCGGAACACGACTACGAACAACCAGAGTGAGGGAGAACATAGAAATACTAGGAGTACCCATGAAAGGGGGAGAGGGGCACACCATTTCCCACAACCACATAATCATGGCGAGAGGATGGAGAACACAAGACAGCGGTACCACGACACGATACCGAGGGGTGAATCGAGATACAGAACGCATAGATATGATCGTGGAAGACCAGGAGACCGTACCCATCAAGTGAATCATATACGATTCTGTAGGGAATACTTGAACAGCCATAGGCCGTCATACAATAGGGGTTCACGTCAAAGGGGCAGAAACCAAGGGAACACCGACAACGTAAGACAACAGGAACAGAATGAAAATGTGCCGGATAGGACCGATACTGCACAGAATACAGAAACGACGATCACCTCCAACGTCCAGGAAAACTAAGTACAAGTCAACTTTGTGTCCCGGAAGTTGACCTGTGTGGCAGTAGGGGCAATATTGACCAATGTAATGTAGGTACCTTGAGAAGACAGGCGAGTGAAAGAAAGGAAATAACCAATCCACCAATGATTAGGCTGAAGGTATGGGGTATCGAATTGCCAGCGATGATTGATACAGAAGCCAGCACATCAGTATGCGACGAACAGCTATTCCAGGAACTGATAACTAAAAGAAATGCTGAATTCTTGCCTGTGTGTGGAGTGTATTGCAGCACAGCAATTGGCAAGAAAAAGGAACATGTTAAATACCAGGTAAGGCTGGTAATTGAAATCGGAAGTTGGAAGTTCGATTTTATTGCCCTAGTAATACCTAGACTAACAACTACCCTAATCATTGGCAGTGATTTGCTTAACCTTTGGAGGTCGGTGATTAACTATGACCTACATGAATTTATTATTAAGGAAGGAGCCTCAGAATGCACTGCGAAGTTCCTGGAGGAAGAAACATGCCAGGAGGAACCAGACCAGACAGGGATCCATCCGGATGAACAATTCTTTGTGGAGAACATCAATGTCCACGAGAATAGGTTGGTTGACCTAAGGGTAAACAAGAAGAAAACAGGTTGGACGAGCGAGGAGGAAACTAACATTTGCAGCCATTGGATCTGCACAGAAGACGAGTATGTTACCTGGGACAATTACCAACCTGAACCACTACCAACAGATGGAGAAGAATCGATGTCACAGCTAATCGATGAGAAGGTCTGGGGGGCACATGGCATCTCTGAAGAGGAAAGAAACCAACTCAGGAAAATATTGATTAAAAACAGGAAAGTTTTCAATAAAAAGCCAGGTACGTGTAATAAGTACGTACATACTTTTACAGTAACAGATATTACCCCCTATTCACATAAATCCAGGCCCATCCCCAACTCCATCAGGGAGGAAGCTGACAGAGTGATCCAGAAAATGTTAGCGGACGGAATAATAGAGCCGTCGGACTCATGTTATGTGAATCCAGTAGTATGGGTCCATAAGAAAGGGGGAAAATTGAGGATGACCATCGACGCAAGGAAGATAAATGCACGTACCTTGCCAGATCATTACAGGCCCGAGGGGGTAGACCAATTAATATCGAAATTGAAGGGAGGCCAACATTTTACAAGCCTTGACTTGACAGCATCATTCTGGCAAATTCCTCTTCATCCAGATGTCAGGAAATATACCTGTTTCTTGCACAAAGGAAATGTATACCATTTTTTAAAATGTGCCTTTGGACTATCGACCAGTAGCAGTGCACTACTGAGGGCTCTAGACAAAGTTTTTGGGGATACCATCGAGACTTTTGTAACGCAATATGTCGACGATTTTTTGATATACAGCAAGAATCCCGAGTCGCACTTACATCACATAGATTATGTATTATCCAGGTTCCAGGAAAGCAACAAGACCCTAAATTTAGAAAAGTGTGAATTTTTCGTCAAAGAGGCTGAATTTCTAGGCCACATCATTACACCTGATGGTATACAACCTAATCCGGAGAGGGTCAAGGCCATAGAGCATATACCACCCCCACGTAACTTAAAACAGTTGAGAAGGCTTCTGGGCATTTTACAGTACCAGTCAAAATTCGTGGTCAACTACGCTAAGGAATTGGTACCCCTTAGAGCACTGTTGAAAAAAGATACTAAGTGGGAATGGACTGCTGAACACCAGGTGGCCTTTGAGAATATCAAAGAACTTTTCAAGCACAGTATTCTCCTGGAACGACCGGATCCAAATTCACCTTTTCTAGTATACACCGATGCTAGTGCGCACTCATATGGAGCAATATTAGCACAAGAAGATGCAGATGGCAACAAACATGTGATTGCCACAGCTTCTAGATTTTTAAACAAGATAGAAGCCAATGCCTGCATAACCGAATTAGAAATAGGTGCAATCCATTTTGCGTTACAAAAGTTCAGACAATATATATATCTTTATAAAATAATTATATATACAGATCACGTAAGCCTGTCCTTCATTCAAAAATGCAAGCTAACCAACTCCAAAATCTCAAGGTACATACATGAGATAATGTCACACGACATAGAGGTCAAACATATCCCGGGGAAGGAGAACATCTTCAGTGACTTATTGTCAAGGTTAAGGTCGGAGAGTCACATACCTGAGACGATATACAATCCACACCATGAAATTAAAATCATGCAGATAAATAGCAAAGAAAGCAACGAGATCTTGCAAGACTTCAAAAACATAGCGAAGCTACAACAAGAAGACCCTGAATTGAAGAGGCTATTCGACAAGGCTCCAGACGTAATACCAAGATTGGATGCCAAGATAGGCAAATTTAGGAACATCCTATTTAAATTGCATGGTCGCGACGTAAGGAAGTGGAAAATGATGGTACCAAATTCCTTACAGGACAGGGTCATTTTGGCATTCCACCACTCGATGCTTCACTCTGGTACTGAGAGGACAATGCTTGCAATCGAGGAAGTATTGTACATCAAACATCTTGGCAAGAAGGTCAGGAAGTTAATTTCCTCATGCGACCTATGCCAAAAGGCCAAGCCAATTAATGTAAGGTACGATGTCATCCCACAATCCATCGTGAGGAACGAGAAAAATGCATTGGTGTGTATTGACGAGCATGGAGAGCTACCAAGGGGGAAAGATGGAAACAGATACATATTTGTCATGTTTGATGTTTTCACAAAATTCACCAAAATATACCCCATTAAGAACATTAAAAGCAGAACATGCCTAGATAAAATCGTCAAGGACTACATCCCAAAATATGGGAGGATAAAATGTATTCTATCGGACAATGCGACAATGCATAAGAGCAAGTTATTCCAAAACACCTTAGAAACATTAGGAATAAAATTGTACTATTCCTCAGCATATTATCCCCAGGGAAACCCGACTGAGAGAATCATGAGGGATATAAGTATTTATTTTCGTTTACTCTGCCACAGAGACCACACTTCCTGGACGGAAAAATGCGGATATATAGAGGAGGTGATTAACCATTCGGTGAACCCCACGACCAAGTTAGCCCCAATCGAACTAATGACCAACACGAAACCAAAAAAATTAGCAATTGACATTGACACCACGATGGCTGACCAAAGAGAATTATCAGAGAAGGAAAAATGTCAATTGGCATTCAGAAGATTACAGCAGAAGGCTGAAAAAGGGAGAAACAAGGTGAAAAGATTCGTCAGGAAATGGTCCCCACAAATTGGAGAAAAGGTGCTCTTAAAAAGCCACAAAGCATCCAAGGCATCTGAAAAAAGATCTGGAAAGATGGAGCTATTGTATACTGGACCACTGGTCATAACAAAACAACTGGGTGACCACACGTATGAGCTACAGAATACAAATGGCAAGTTGGTAGGAAGATACCATAAAAACAAATTAAAGCCATACAAAGAAAGGACCAAATAGTCTTTGCCAACGAATGTGTAAGGCAGGAGTAGTAGAGATGAAGGAAGATAACAATTTTTAATGGGTTACTTATAGAAAATTATGTTCAGATTAGGAATTACGACAAGGAAGAAAATCAACATAGTCATTGGCTATATCGACCACAAAGAGCATTGTCAACAAAAACAGACGAGGACACTGATTGTCATTAAAGAAATGAATCATAGCGACGGAATATAATATGTTTTTGACATAAGGATGTCAGGGACAAAAATAAAAATGAATCAATTATGATGAAAAAGATATAATATTTCGACACAAAGATGTCGAGGGTAAATTGAGAAGAAAAATAATACAATTACAGAATAATTGTAAGTATAAAAGTTTTCTCTTATAGAAATAAGAGACAAAGAAATGACAATTAGTGAAGTGAGGAAAACCATAATCAGAAAAACAATGCCCATGAATTAAGATGAATATAGCCAATGCTAAGCTCGAAGAAATGTTGAACCAAACAACAATGAATAATAACCCAATTAAGAAAATTAGTACCATTAGTAACATCAGAGTTTAAGAACCGACTCAACGACCTGCCTATACATAACAAGCTTATAAGACAAAGAAGGCAAAGAACTGAATAAAATATTGCCATAAACATGATCATAATCATTAGCTCAAAATTTGTATCCTGTTTCTCTCTCCTCATAGCAATGAATACAAGTCAAGAACCACATAATAAACCATGATACACTTAAATTGTATTTGTGTCAATGTCAAATGTACAATAACTGAGTATGTGTTGTGTAATAACTAAATGTGTTATACAATAACTGAATATGTATTGTATGATAACTGGATATATTGTGTAATAACTGAATATGTTGAGTAATAACTAAATGCGTTATGCAAAAAGTGAATGTGTATTGTGTAATAACTGAATATGTATTGCATAATAACAGAACATATGTGGTATGATAGCAAGATATATTGTACAATAACTGAATATGTATTGTATAATAATTGGACATGTGTAGTAATCAAATGTGTTGTACAATAACTGAATATGTATTGTATAATGACTGAAGGTGTATTGTATAATAACTACATATGTGATATGATAACTGGGTATATTGTACAATGACTGAATATATATTGTATAATAATTGGACATGTCGTGTAATAACTAAATGTGTTGTACAATAACTGGATATGTGTTGTATAATAACTGAATGCATTGTGTAGTAACCGAATATGTGAAATTTATAAAGACATGCTGTATCATGTCAAAACAAAAGACAAAGACAAACAGTGAAGAAGACTGAAAAAAAAAAAAAAAAAAAAAAAAAAAAAAAAAAAAAAAAAAAAAAAAAAAAAACATTGTACAAAGTGATTGAATCATAGAAATAGGGAGAAGTATTGTATTGTGTTTCAAGATTGTAAATAAGGTGACAACTTGAAAAACAAAACAAGGGGCATATGAGACAGAATATTGACCAATGGAGGGTCGTTCATGTAAATATTTTTGTAAGAGTGTGTAAATTTCTAATTCTTTTAATTTGAGTGTATCAGGGACTTATTTTTTTTAATATTCAAGATAGCCAATGTTTTCTCGTCACTTTGAGTTCAACCAATGAGAACTGTTGCGTGGATGAATACAAAAGAATGGCGGTGTTGCGTCATACCGACGCCAGGGACTCTTTTTTCATTAGCGTCTGTATGTTCATGATGATCAGACGTGTGTTTGGTAGTGTGTGAACATGGAACTTTCACCAAACTTTTATCCTGTGTAAAGTCTTTGAATAATTAATATGGTGCTAAAAGTGTAAATTAACAAATAAATATGTTGTGATAAAGGAACGTTGACTTATGCATTCCATTCTGTAACCATCGACCCTGAAGATAAGAGTAGCGTCTGCTATCACACTATTACATCATTCAGTAAAAACATTATTCCTGCTGCTATATTCCCGCTGCTAGGTAAAGACCCGTTTTTCTAAAAACGGTACCACATGTTATTTTAATCAAATCGTTAGAGCCATTTTCAAGAAAATCAAAATTTTCGAAAAACTTTCCATGTAAAGGGTAGTTTAGGGTGGGGATATTTCCTTCAAAATCTTTGTGCCACATCCTTGAAAGACATTAAACTTAAATACCAACTTTGGTTTTTAACCGACTTTTTGTTCTTGAGTTATGCTGTCCGCAGTCAGACAGACAGACAGACAGACAGACAGACAGACAGAGACAGACAGACAGACAATCTGGCTACCATGACGGGACGGAGTCACTCAGAGCATTTTGTCCCACCATGCTGCACCCAAACGCCTGCTGACACTTTGTACCCTGAAAATAGACCAAACAGATGATAGGAGGAATGAAATGATTAGTGAAGTGAAATGGAGCGAGAGGAAATTCGGGGGATGAGCATTTGCCTGGTGACCCATGAAAACTGCCGTAAAAACCCATGGGTCAGGTAGGTCGGTCTTGGGAATCGAACCCACGACCTCCCAAATGCGAGCCTGATATGTTACTCCCTCGGTTCAGTTCTAGAAGTTTGATCACATTTTCCTCACCATTGTCTCACACTTCTTCCAGTGCCAGCTACACACATCACCAATAACAGTTGTTAACAAATGTTACTATTTGTGCTGAACTTTTTCTTATTGCAAAATCTCATGATTTACAGTATTCCTAATGTCAATTTTGTTGGCATAGCTCGTAAAATAGTAAATAAAAAATTTTAACAGTTCTGGAAAATAAGCCCCGGCACTACCCATGAAAGTCCAAGCCTTACCACCCAGCTGCTGAGTCCCTCACCTCGGCCCACTACAGGTGTCATTGGTGGGGTGCAGTATTGGAGGGTGGTACGTGGTCAGCGACCCGATCCCTCCCGGCCAGTTATGCGGTCTTCACGACCTGGGGCCGCTACTTTTCCATCAAGTAGCTCCTCAATCGGTCCCCCGGGACTAATGAGGCTGAGTGCATCCTGTGCCAGACGTCCCAGAGGGGATAAAATCCTCATGCTGGTACCGGGGATCGAACCCGAGTTCTCCGTACCATAGGCAATCGCACTACCAACTGCGCTACAGAGGCGGTCTCTGGAAAATAAATGTCGCACTATCTGCTAGATCCTATCATGATGATGTTTCTGTAAGTTGGTGCGCATACTGATTTTTATCCCACATCATCATCTGCTGCCTTCCTGTACCCATCTTCTTTATTCCTGATTACTTCAGCTTTTTGGATGGAACTTTTGTGCATGTTAAAACATCCAATTCAGCATTATCCTGGCACTAGAGTACCTGACCACAAAAGTATTTCAGTCAGATTTGCCCATACAAAGAATTTGAACCAGTAACCTATCAAAAATGAATCATGGACTCTAAAGCATGAGCCATGCAACTCATTACTTCTAAACTGTTCAGTTAACAATATTTTATACCTCTTTAAGGGGATAGAATTATAAATCCATTTGATTGCAGTAAATTACATTGCATATATCAATATTTTTATTTTATATTCTGATGCAGGTATGGTGGAAAGACAGATTGCAATTACATTTAGATATAACTCACCACTTCCACTGTGGTCAGTAGTTGATCTATTTTCCACTTATGACTTACTTGTTGTAAACAAACCATTCTTAGTATCATTCTGTGTGAGAACATTTTCAAGGAACACCTTATATTTTTACTTTCTCTACTGGTAATTAGAAGGAAATATTGTATTCCGCCCATGAGCGTCGGCAGACAATTTTCCAGGGGGGGGCCAAATGTTTGAAATTTGCAAACAGATAATATTAATTCTTAATTTAATGTCACAATTTATAATATTTGTTGCATATAACCATATTAATTCGTGCTAAATAAAAATTGATCTTTTAAAATAGTAGTTTAATAGTCAGTAATTGATTGCACATTAAGTTGACCAACTTCCAGGGGAGGGCCGCGGCGCCCCCTTGCCCCCCCTTCGCGACGCCCATGATTCCGCCCAAAAATTCGATGTCGAGATTTCACCAGAAAAATATGTTTTGAGACCCCCTGAAAAAAAAAAGCATTTTTAGAAAAAGGTCCATGTATGTGTGTCTGTATGTCTGTGTCAGTCTGTCAGTCTCTGGACAGCATAACTCAAAAACGAAAAGTCGGGTAAAAACCAAAGTTGGTATTTAAGTTTAATGTCTTTCAAGGATGTGACACAACATTTTCGAAGAAAATAGCCCCACCCTAAACTGCCCTTTACATGGAAAATTTTTCAAAAATTTTGATTTTCTTAAAAATGACTCTTAACAATTTTGATTAAAACATCACATGTTTGAGATATTTTTATCACAAATGAAATGTATATTTTGAATTTTCTGGCTATAGCCTATGCAGTCCTGTTTAGTCTGGATGACTTTTGAATAACTCATAAACCATAAGAGATAGACAAAATCTTACTATACAAAAATGTAGATCTTCCTAAAACACACAATTTATGTCCAAATAAATTTTTTTGTACAATGAACGATTTCGTAGATATTCCTTGTTATGTGTGTCAGTTTCGGAAAACTTAAAACTTTGGTGAAATGGAACGTTGTTGTTAATTGTTTTATATGTTAGGCGTGCAAAGAGAATGGGATCTCAAAGCTTTAAAAGATTTGACTATCGCACTTACAAGGAAATAAGCAATAACAATTTCTATTTATCTCAACTAACACAAAGAAGATAGAGGAATAATAGTTTGTAAGGATGCTTAGTACAAGAGTAGAGAAAGTCATGTGAGTGCAACACATCAGTTTTTTCTATACCATCTCAAAAATTTTTATTTTTGTGCATTTACTACCACAGCAATGTTGTTTGGATAGCACAATTGATAGCTTGTACAATCATATACAATAATAGAATCTTTAAGATAGTATGCAAAAAGAAAAAATAATATGTGTGTGTGTGTGTGTGTGTGTAACCCAAAAAAAACCACTGATTACGCTCAGTATGTTGTGTGGGAAGGCAAACTGGTTGGTTTTCAAATGGGAATCCCTGTCAGTAAATGCATCATCTGTATTCTGTAGTGCATAGAAGTGTGAGATGGGTGTATGTTCACATTTCATCAATAAACCCAACATCGACTGTCTACATTACAAATGGGTTTCAAACTGTGTACTTGGTACGCTATTGCAGAGCCTATTTCGGTGGTGCCAAGCCTCATGCACATGACCCAATACATACAACTGTCTTTGAAGATTTTCAATCGCTCCATGGACTCTAGCCATAAGGTCCTCCGCTAACATTACAGGACTGCCATACACCATACTGTTCATACAACTCCAGAGAAAATAGCTGAGAGGTGTCAGACCTGGTGACTGCACTGGCCACAGAAATGGTCCACCTCTACCAATTGATTGATTTGGATATGCGATGTTGAGGTGATTCCACTCATTTACATCAAAGTGTGCTGGAGCTCAGGTTGGCCATTTCATCAGATTTTTACTGCCGTTAAAAACATTAATGTACTGGAAACTATACAAGTAACATAATAGGAAGTGCACAAATAAGTCCATGAGGGAATTTAGTGCATGTGCAGGAATGCTAATATGCTTAGGTCATTCATTCTAGTACGCAGATGGCTAAAGGGTTGCATACCTTCCATATTAAGATATCAAAACGAGTGTTAACAAATTGTCACAACCGTTTGTTCTCAAACTTCGACACTCTCAAGCATTCAAACCATGTATTTCCGGACAGGGGTTCCTATTTAAAAACTGATTAGTTTAACATCCTGCACAACATACTAAGCATTGACAGTATTATTTTGGGACACCCAGTATATAGAGGGTGTAAATAATTAACACTGCATGAATTTTATTGGTGATAGACGGTTTTTAGGCAATCAATTTGAGATAGGAAAGCTATGGTCTGGAATCACAAATTACAGAACTGTGCCTTAAAACTGTTTGAGGGTATGCATGCTACTGACCATGTCCACTGCGGCTGTAATGCATGATGAGAGAACAAGAGGGCAAATTCTGTAGCCTGTCTGTTTAGTGTAATGGATATAGTGCAATGACATGAAGGTATGCACATATTAAAAGCGCAGATTCAAATACCCATAAACCGATATTTTAAATGTTATTTCTTTCCTTTTTTAGTTCCTTCTTCCCTTCTTCCATAAGCCTTCTACCCATAAGCTAATATTTTAAATGTTCTTTCTTTCCTTTTCTCGTTCCTTCCTTCCTTCCTTCCTTCCTTCTTTCCTTCCTCCCTCCCTCCCTCCCTCCCTCCCTCCCTTCCACCCTTCCTCCCTTCCTCCCTTCCTCCCTTCCTCCCTTCCTCCCTTCCTCCCTTCCTTCATAAGTGCATGGTTGATTTAATTTGATTTACAAGAAACATTTGTGTCGCATTGTAATTTTTCATTTAACTAATGTTGAAAATTTTTGTGTAACTATTACACTTGCATGACCTAAATAGTATGTACACACTGAGAACTTCATTTTCACTTAAATGAGGTGGTTCAAGCCTAACTAGCAGCTTAGAAACAAGTAAATAAATAATTGATAAGCACTTGAAGTACCTACATGCACTTGAATTATTATAAACATAAGTTGAATTAATATTAACATTACAATACAATAGGCAGATACAAGGAGAACAAAGGTAAGGAAATAAATAATGAGTAAGTGCAGGTCTATCTTGGTACTCTAATTAAATCTGATAATAAATTGAGCGATACAATAAGAGAAAGTATACAGCAGGAAGTAAGCTTATTATGCAAATAAAAAGATTTTCTCTACTGGAATAATAACTAGAAATATTAAACTCAAAGTTTATAAACTATTAATAAGGCCAGTATTAACCTATGGGTCTGAAGTTTGGTGTACCTTAATGAACAATGAACGCTGTAAAGGTTTTGCGATCTTTCAAGAGAAGAATACTCAGACAAATGTTTGGACCTCTAAATTGTGGTGCACAGAATTGGAGAGTGAGAAACAATCATGGAATAAATTATTTAATAGAAGTAAACTATACTATGTGCATTGCATATGATGATGGTATTTTGCTATTTTAAAGCATAAGCAAACATTGCTTTCGAAACATAAAAAAAAAAAGGGGAAAAAAGTTTACCCCTCTCCAGGTTTGAACTTTGTTTCTCAGGCTCATTAGGTTGACAGTCAGTCGGCATAACCATGTGACCAAACCACATGTTTTAGAACTACACTATATATCTGTATCTGCTCGCCAGAACCTGTTATCCATTTCAGTGACGTCCAGCCACATCCTAAGTCTCCAATTCAGGCAATTTTGGTAATGCTACAATTTAGAAATGCTTCTTCAGAGAGACAGCAGACAGACTTTACTAACTTCCTAATAAGCAGTATTTTGATTACAGTGGATAATATTGACATATTTCTTTCTGGTTATGATTTATTGGTCACAATCTCTAGCTACTTTGAATACATAACACTTATTAACGTGACATTGTAGACTAATGATTTCCTATCATAAATTGATTGTCTATGAACCCTCTATTACCAGTAAAATGCATGCGGTGTTATTCATTTACACTCTGTATACATAGACCACTCACAAAGGTTGTCATTTGAAAACAGTTTTGATGGTGGCACAATGTGCACAGCAGTGATATTAAAATATTTTATTTATACAAAAAGGTATTTTAAAATATGTTTGACCTGTCGCAGGGTTTCTTGAAAAACATTTCCATTTAACTGTAGCAGAAGATGTGTGGGCCTTTCAAAATGCACTGTATATTTTTTTGACTGGGAAACAAAGGCATTTTTGTTAAGCTTAGCCTGAACCATTGCAGTAATTTTGTGATTGGCACAAATGTGGAATGGATAAGAAGGTTTATATAAACATAAAAACTGCATTGTTCAATACACAGAACAATTAGTGTTTTCTTCTCCCTGATTACCCTCCAGTATGCATTTTATCTACTACAAAGTATACAATACTTAGGAGTTTAAATGGAAGATATTCTGAATAATATACTCTTTATCTAATTGTAAGTAAATTATTTAAATAACTATGATGAGTGAAACTGTTTTTTCCTATTGTAGCAGCAGGGCAGATCATGATGGATACTTCTCTGGTTGAAGAATTGTACTTTTTACAAAATGAGGACACAAGCAGGACTTTTGCTTATGATGATATTCTTCCAAGTCTACCTGTACCTTCCTTACATCATACATTGGAAAGATATTTAGACTCAGTCAGGCCTTTTCTGACTGAAGAAGAATTAACGAAAACCACACACATTGTAAATAAGTTTGAACATGAAGATGGAAAAGATCTGCAGATGAAACTTCTGCAACGAGCAGAGACAGAACGTAACTGGGTAAGAGATAGAAATGTGTATCATTTAAATATTTCAGGAGTTATAAAAGCTTTATTAATCAAATTAATATATGCAAGATGGCTGTGGCAAGTCTGAATTGCATGGGGGACTAAGTTCTGTAGAGTTTTGTGTTTCCCATTTTTTTTTCCTGTAATACATTCCACTAATAATTCCGTCTATAACTCTATTCAAATAGTTTTTGCTCAAATCATTAGAAAAGCTTCTTTAACATAGAATATCTCAAGAGATATCAGGATATATCTGCTTAAATTAGATTTTAATTGTTATTGTGATAAATTATAAATGTTTTGTCAGATTCTACAAAATAAAGCACTACAGTGCTTGGAAGTTGCTCTAATTACCTCATATTTAAAGGTCTGCACTCTAAGTGGTCCTGAGGGTGTCTGCCAGAAGGTGAAATCACTGCATGAAGTAAAAATTGCTGTTTTTACTGATTTTCACTGGATTTATTTTCTGTGATGGTTAGTTACTGATTCATCACTGAACCACCATGATTGGCGTAACAGAGTAACAGCAGCTCTGCTGGCAGATGTCATATAACACATATAAGGTCTGCCTTCTAGTGTATGAATTTGGAACATAGAGAAACCTTTATTTTTTGCTTCTTCCTTGCAGATTGACTGCCTGTCTATGTCTTTATTAATAGCGAGCACATGCTGCATTAGATAGTATTTTCAGTTTATTTCTTACAATATAGTTTATCTAATTAGTTTTATCTTACATCATAAGCAAATCTAGTGTAGTTCTTCAGTGTAAATAATTGCATGTATAGCATTAGAAGGATTTGTATAGATGTAAAAATGGTTAGGCAAAACAGCACTGTGAGGCACTGTGACAAAAGCACTATCACTTTTAAAACTAGACACTTTTAGGAAGGTCTACAGGTTTTGCTTATACTGCACCCAAAGCTTATTTTTCTCCATTTAATTTTTGCTATACTTTGATGCATTCAAAACAGACTGAATACACAAATTAGATGCTAGAAGGCTTAAATTGTTTAGTGTACATTCTATGAAGCATGACAAAAACATCTCAGGCATGGGAGTTAGAAGGGTTTTAGTACTTTTTGAGATCAAAAATAAAATGTGTGTAGAAATTGGAAACATTTTGAAATTTTTGCTGTGCAGTTAATATTCTTTTTTTAATTTTCCTTAAGAGTTAAGATATCACAAAACTCATTTGTTAAGTTCTTTTAAATGAGGTTCTGGCTTTGTAAAAAACTTTCAAACATTTTTCAAAACAGTGTGGAGTGTACTCCATTTCGAAATTTCCAAGCTTTTTAAAACAAAATTATCAATGAAACTGGCAAATACTTCCATATAGCACTTCAAACATGTGTACAAAAAATGAAATACATAGCCTTAAAATTGTACAAATGAGAACTTTCACCCATCACCCCCGTCCCCTTAACCCAGGGGCCCTGGGTTTTTTAATAATGTACCATTCATATATTAGAGTTATTTGTTTGTTTTATATTTCAACAGCTCGAGAAATGGTGGGAAGAGTTAGCATATCTGAAAAACAGGCAGGCATTGTTGCCTTTTTGTCAGCTCACTGGAATATCTGTTTCAAAAGAATTTCACTGGGGCACAGGGGAGCTTAGCAACCCTATCAAGGTAACAATGTTATAATATTTCATATCTCATGCAGTGGTTCTATGAATTTGTACTGTAAAAATTTAATTGTGATTAATCTAAATCGTCTAATACTAAAAGAATTATAATGACGACAACAACAACAACAATAATAATAGTAGTAGTAGTAATAATAATAATAATAATAATAATAATAATAATAATAATAATAATAATAATAATAATAATAATAATAATAATAATAATAATAATAATAATAATAATAATAATAATAATAATAATAATAATAATAATAATAATAATAATAATAATAATAATAATAATAATAAATAATATGTGTATAGATAGTATAGTTTAAGCATAATTATATGATGATATAAAGTACTATAAATTGTTATAATTATTATTCTTACTATTATTGTTATTCTTATTATGTTATTGTTGTTAGTATTATCATCACCACCATAACCACCACCACCACCACCACCACCATCACCACCACCACCATGACCACCACTGCCACTGCCACCGCCACCACCACTGCCACCACCGCAGCCACCGCCACTGCCACTGCCACCACCACCATCACTGCCACCACCACCATCACCATCATCATCATTTTATTATTATGTAGAAGTTGGGTAGAATAACTTAAGTCTGTTTGAGCTGTTTTTCTTTTCTCGGCTGAAGTACTTTGTTACAATAATTTCAGGAAAATGATTATAGTGTAGGAGGATGCAAAGAAAAAGGGAGATCCAGCAGGTGTTGTACTATGCATTGAACTGCTTATGATGTGCTGATGCTTATTTAGTATGCATGTGTGAGAACAGCATAACTCAAAAATGAAAAAAATTTGGCTTGTATTTCAATTCAACATCTTCTAGGCATCTGAAACCCCATCTGTAACTATGCTTTACATGGAAAATTTATCAAAAATAACTAATAGTTTTGATTAAAATACCATATAGACATTTTTATGACAAATGAAATGAATATCTTTAATTTTCTGGAAGTGGTCTCTGAAATCCCCCAGGGTGCACTCAGTCTCATTAGGTTGATTGAGAAGTAATGGCCTCTGGTTGCAAAGACTGCATATACAGGCCAGGAGGGACCAGACCAGGGTACTGACCACATTCCATCCTCTGGTATTGCACCCCACTTATGATGACTATGGTGGGCAAAGCCAGGAGGTAGGCTTTGGTCTGTAAAGGGGTATTGCACCATAGGGTTAGTCAACTAGTCTCTGAAGTGCTCTTCATTCTGAATAACGTTTGCATAACTAGTACATCATATTATCACATAATACTTTTTAAAAATCTGACAGCTGCTGAAGTCTACACTGTTCTTCTTATATCTATAACAAAATATTAATGTGTGGTAAAAGGTTATTTCAATTAACAGGAAATAGATAAAAGAGTAAGATTTTATAAGAATAGTTTGTAGAAGAATGAGTAGAGAGGGAAATGTGAATGGAACACAGCAGATAGGATAGACAATGTTTAGAGGGCAGACTTAGCACCTTGACCTATAGAAGATCCTTTGTGCGTAGCCCCCGATGGGGCACCCCCAGGAGGGAGGGGTGACATGTCAGGATACTAAGGATGGTCAGGCCTGAGGTGAGATGACAACAGAGGGCAGGGTCCCTAACAACTACAGAATTGAACACCCTGGTAGCAGCTTATACTCCAGCCCCTCTATTCCCTGTGGCTCTAGCTCCCCTGGAGGGTCAGAGACTTGGAGACCTCCCCCGATCCAGAGTATGACAATTTACAGAGAGTAAGTAAGCTTTGGCCCGTAAAGGGCTACTGTTCTAGGGATTTTTAAGCACCTGCCATGCACACTGAAGCTCCTGACTCCACTGAACACTGAAACAATCAAGCAACAACAACAAGATGAAAGGTGAAGTGTAATGAGAAGTGAGGTGGAATGGAGCAGAATTGCATAGTAACCTGGGGAAACCCCTGAAAAAACCCCTTGGCCAGGAAGGTTGGCCATGGGAACTGAACCCACAACCTCCCAAATGCGAGCCTCAAATGTTACGTGGAGCCATCTTGCTCACTCATCTTGTAAGCTTTTGTCTATCCCTTATAGCTTATCAGTGATACAAAATTTCTTGTGAATGGTGGGTACTTCACAGGCTATTAGTAGAAATTGAAGATTATTATATTTTACCTGTCATATAGATATCTTAAACACATGATACCTATATTAAGAAAATAAATAATAATGAAAAACATTCCATGCAAAGGGTAATTTAGGCTTCAGGTATTTTCTTGAAAACTTTATGTTGCATCTTTGGAAGATACTGAACTTAAATATAATATTTAGTTTTTCCCCTTAAGAAACAAACTAAAGTAAGTGGTGTAGTGTCAAAAAGTCAATAAAGCAATAAAAAATTAGTGTGCATCACTGTAACAAAGTCCAACATACACAAAAAGTTGTAATCAAATTTAGTATTTATCTAACATTTCATTAAGATTAAAGATTAAAGATAAGTTTATCTATAACTACAAGTAAGTGATTGTCTACCTGAATATATAAAAGCAACTAAAAACCTTCATCAATAACATTTCATTGTTGAGTTATGCTATTCATACATGTATATACATAGGTCTTTTCTCTAAAAATTGTTTTTTATTTATTTAGGGGACCTCAAATCATATATTAACATTGAAATTTAGATATCACATTTTAGGAGGAATGTTCCTCCACCTATGAGGACTATAGTGACAATTTTTAGAAAACCAAACAAGAATTAGTTTTAAAAAGTGTAAGTGATTTGTTTTTCAATATATTCCCCTTTAACATCAGTACATTTCTGCGTCTGATGAAACCAGTCCTTGAAACAATGATGCCAGTCTTCTTAAAACACTACATAAACAAGAGTTTCATAAAGTCACATTACTTCATCTGGTGATGAAAAAGTTATCTGAAGCATTTATCGTTAATTTTTGGAAGCAAAAAGAAATTGCAAGGTGCTAGGTCAGGGTTGAATGACAAGAGGTCCATGGTGCTGATCTTTAGGTTATCCAGAGGCTCACTGTTAGTTTTCCTCTGTAAAATAATGCATTGTCATGATGTAAAATTATTTTTTGTGCGGTGACATTTTCCTCAAACTTTTTAAAAAATTATAGTAAACAGATATTTGTGTACGAATTAGCAGTAACAGTACATTTATGTATCTTTTAATGCTATAGTAACAATATGGCCCATTTTGGGTTAAAAAACCTAGCAATCATCTTTTTACCAGCACTGTAGATTTAGGTTCTATCCAAAAGATCCATTGAGCCAATTGCTTTTCTTTTCAGGATCATAATAAATCCAAGATTCGTCATCAGTGATGATATTCCAAACCAAATTTTAAGTGCCGTCTTGGAATTGTTCCAGTGTTTTTCTATACCAATCAATGAATTTTTTTTTTTAATGTTCCATTTATATGCCGCCTAATCTAAGTTCACATTAACATCTTTTAACCTTTGGAACAACTGCTCAATAGCAATGATGTTCACTTGCTTTACAGTGATTTTAATGTTTGGGTTTGTATTACTTGGGTTATTTCATTAAGTTTACACACACAATCACACTCCCATTATACTTCCAGATGATAGGGAGGATGGGGAATAATCCTATCAGAACAAAAATTTCACCCTTCAGCCGAAATCGAACCTTGGACCTCAGGATTTGAAGGTTAACATGCTACCCACCAGACCAAAGGCAGTCTCAATCATTGTTGTTTTTGATCACTTTATCTGAAATCTTTCAACAAATTTTCTGTATCTCTGATGTAAAATGTTTTGGATTTGATTCACACAGGTGCCGAATACCTTCTGAATAAATTTATAAGATGTCCATCAATATTCTTCAAGCATTGCTCAAACAGTAGCACTATTTTTATCAGTAACAGAAGGTCTTGGGCATCCTTCATGGAATTTATCACTAAGAAAAAAGCCAATTTTTTTTTAATTTGCTGTGCCCACTCTAAATTGTTCCTTAGATGGGGCTTCTTGATCAAATGTATTCCTAAGCCAATCTTCACATTTTTAGCCATTAATGATGGTTTAAAAACACAAAAAGTCATGAAATCATGATGATAATTAACAAACTATTAGGGCAAACCTAACAAACTACATGGCAAACAACTCACAAAACTTCAGAAAGTAGTGGTAACTGTGAAATATAGCAAATTTCATTTTTTAGTAATTTTTAAAATTAAAAAAAAAATTATATTATTTTTTTTAATTTAATTTTTTATTTATTTAACTATTTTTTTTTTGCTAAGTATGGCATTATAAAAATTTTCAGTGTCACCCTCATACTGGGTGAGTGTTAGACAAGGTAAAAAGTGAATGTGTGGTAAGCAGTTTAATACGTACTATTAACTACTTTATTTTATTTATTTATTTTTATTTGCCTTTAGACATACAATATATATATTTCAAGCATCGTCACATCTGAATTCTTTGTATTATTTATACAACTATAGTTCTATTTTTAAAATTCATCTATTCTATATATACACATTTCTATCAAGTATCTTTTCAGTTCTGTTTTGAAACCATTGTCAGATAATGTTTTTAGTCTAGTTGGCAAATTTACAAATTAACCTCTAAATGTAATGAATGCAAACAACTTTTAATGATATGAAATTTGTGTGTACATTATCAGAATACCTGTAGATACTGGAAGTAGTGATAAAGTAATCTTTCTCCAACTCCTCAATCATAAATGAAGGATAGTCAGAAAAAATCAGTGTCAAAGGAGAAAGACAGGTGCACAAATAATTTCAACCACAAAAGAACATGCAGAAATAAATTTATAAATGTAAAATTAATTAATAGCTTTATTATTATTTTTCTCAGAATGCAGCCATGTACTGTTACTATGCTACAAATTTCTGGTTGAAATTGAGAAAAGAAAGACTTCGTCCAGATAAAAGCAGGGATGGCAAAACCAATCTTAGCATGTATCACTTCAGACGTCTCTACAACTGTGTACGAATACCTGGAGAAGAACAGGACTCCATAAGAACCTATTTTAAAACAGGTTGATTAGACTGGTAAAATTTCTTTCAGAATAACCTAACAGTTTAAGTAACTTTAGTTGAGTGAATGGATTGAAATGTATAATTGAAAACTACCTCATGGCTATTGTAAAAACAAAAAAAAAATTAGAGCAACAAGATAACTAAATCCAATAAGTATGAACTGAAGTTTAAATTTTAGAAACAAAAATTTTGTAAAATATTTGAAGCAATGAAATAATAATATCTTGTAACATGTGAGGCTCACATTTAGGAGGTTGTGGGTTCGATCCCTGTGGCTGAGTTTCCTGAACCATGGGTTTTTTTCATGATTTTTCCCAGGTCGCTCAGTGAATGCTGGGGAGGATAATTACATCCCTCAAATTTCCTGTCCTTCCATTTCATTCAGTTCATTAATCATTTCATTTATTGTTCATCCTGTTGGTTCTTTCAAGGTCACAAGTGTCAGCAAAGGCGTTAGGTGCAGCTTGGCAGGGATGATATGTACAAAAGAACACTATTTTTGTCCTTTGTTGTCCATGGGATCTGGATAGGGAATAGCATAGGGGATCATTGGACCGTGCCTGGGTCCCTCTGGAAGGTGCTGCAAGACCTAAAGACCTCAAGGAGTCATCAAACTTGGTAAACTTTAGAGATCTCTGTCATTGTCTGTACTGCTAGTCTGGACCTGGCTGTCCATTGTCTCACCTCATCCTTCCTCCTAGAGGTGCTCCCTTATGAGATTTCAAGCAAATAAACACAAATACTTTCTTCTGCAAGATTTTTATTGTCTTTCTTAATTTCTCTTTTTTTCCTCTAATCCAATAAAAACAATTACTCTCCTAGTTACCAGAGAGAAATTAACACGTAAATACAAAGAATAATTAACATATTATTGTTCCTACTTTACTCCCTTTCCAGTAAATAATTCATGATGCAAAATTTTAAAATTTAACATTTTTGTTCTTTATTTGTCCACAAATCTGGCAGAAAAACAAACAGTTCTACCACTTCTTGTTTGTAGTGATATCTTGGAGCTCTGATTCTCAGTCTTGCTTGACATAGTTGTATGAGAAAGATAATTTCTTTCTGGTTCAGAAGGGTTCTGGTCCTCGTTGGATCAGATACCTCCTATAAAAATTAATAATTCCTAGGAACTTCCTAAGGTCATGAACTGTTTCTGGAAGTTTATACTCTGTGATTGCTTTCACCTTGTCTGGCAGAGGTTTTGATCCTTCTGAAGTAATTAAATAACCAAGGAGTTCTAGGCTTTCTACTCCAGATACAGAACTGTTGACATTTATTCTCAATCCACATTTGTCAAGCCTGTCAAAGATGATCTCCTACTCTGATGAAGCAATCAGACAGTCATCAATGTAAGCAAATACAAAATGTAGTCCCATGAAAACTTTGTTAATAAAATGATGAAAAGTACTGAGTGCATTTCTCAACCCAAAAGGCATAACATTGAATTTGTATAAATCAAAAGGGGTAATTACAGCAGTTTTAGCTTTATCCTCTTCAGCTACTGGTGTCTGATAATAAGCCTTAAACAGATAAATGTTAGAAAATGTCTTCTTGTTGTAGAGGATTGACTGAAAGTCTTCTATGCATGATAAAGGATATCTGTCACATATGGTTCTGTCATTTAGTCTGTGGAAATCACCGCAAGGGTTGAGTAAACCATCTTTTTTTATCACAAGATGAAGTGGACTTGCCCATTCAGATTTTGATGATTAAGCATAAATTGGAATTCTTCTTTTGCCAGTCTTAATTTCTTAGAATCTAACTGCCTAGGTTTTGAGTGTACTGGTTTGCCTACTGTAGGAATATGATGCTGAACTTCATGTTTATTGCTAATATGCAATAGATTGTATGCAATTGGATATTTCACTACTGAGTCAACAAATTTTTGTGACTGAGAAATTGTACTATGCCATTTTCGGAAATAAACTATATATTACCAGGCAAATGTGATCCAGTCACATTATCAACTAACCTTTTATTCTTAATATCTATGATTAAATCATAATGTTCTAGGAAACCAGCTCCTAAAATTCCTTTGTTTACTTTAGTTTTTATGAATGGCCATCAGAATTCTTGACAGAGTCCCAGTCTAAATTTAATGTCTGAATTCCAAATATAGGTATCACTGTGTTGTTAGCTGCAAATAAGATAAAATATTTTATATTTTTATTTAGCCTATAGACATAATACAAGTATGTTTCAGGCATCGTCAAGTTAAAATATTACAAGTTTCAATACAAAAAAGTAAGTTTCAAGGAAAAATAAATTTACAATTCATCTAGTCTATATAAACATTTATTTACAAGATAATGTTTTAGCTCCCTTTTGAAATTTTATTCATGCTTATCTTTTAAGGTACTTGGCAATCTATTATATAGCTTGGCACCACTCAGAAGTGAGTTGTGTTCAGTTGTGCTCTTATTTATGTATGTTATTCTTGCCACGTGTGTTATAGCCATAATGTTCTTTGTTACAATGTGTTGTATGCAAATTCTTTTTAATAATATACAGTATAACCTTATATATATATATATATATATATAATGAAATAACAGTAAATAGCTTATTTTCTATAAAAGTATAGTGACATGAAGTTTTATACCCTAATCCATACACTGCTCTTATACATTTCTTTTGTAATACCAAGAGTCTATTTAAACTCTGTACACTGGTGCTTTTCCATACTTCAATACCATATTGAAGTTAAGGATATATTATACCAAAATATGTTATTTCTAATGAAGCAGCATCCAAATATTTTGAGAGACTCCTCAATAGACATAACCCTGTACTTACTCTGTTACACACATGGTCTATATGGGGATTAAATGAGAGGTTTTTATCCAAAATTATACCTAGGAAATTAATTTGCTGTGCTAGTTGAATGATACTGTTCCCTACTATTACCACCAAAGGACTTTCTTAGTTCAATCTTCCATACTGAAAATGTAATAACTTTGTTTTATCTATATTAATTTTTAAATTATTATGTTCCAGATATTTAAGTAGGTCATTAAGAGAATCTGTAATAGAATTCTCCAGGAGATTCATGGTTTTGTGCCAATAAAGTAAAGTGGTGTCGTCAGCATAGGATACATTTTTGCAGTTTTCATAGTGAGATAAGTCATTTATATATAGTAGAAATAAGATTGGCCCGAGTACTGATCCCTGTGGCACGCCATACTTAACTGTTTCATATGGTGACATATAATGCCTAATTGACCCATTGTTGTTACAGGTTATCATTGTGTAAGTTAGTCTATGTAAGTAGTAAGTCTATGGGTGTTCATTGAGAGGGTGACTGAGGAAGTGATACTGGTATTGGACACCCTCAGGAGCCACAAGGTGACTGGCAGGAAGTCCTATGAATTGGGCAAGTTGAGATAATGCTCTAAAGTCCCAGCAAACATAGTGGGGTGTGCAAGGTAACCCCGGATGAGGTTGTGGTTGGGTCCACCAGGAGTAAGGTGGTGGGGAAGGTGCGCCAGGAAGGTCAGCTTTCATGGAAGCCTGTGGGCCATCTTCACATTGTGTGCAGGATGGCCCATCAAGACACCTAGGTGGAGAGTGACTGGACAAAGATCTGCTCTCGACCAGTGAGCCTGTAATAGACACTTCAAGCAGGATGGCATACATCACCCTACACAGATTGAAAGGCACTACCTAACAACCATTGCAAGGACCATACCATGTGAAGAGGATCAGTGATGCGGTCTACCACACTCAGAGGCTACCCTGAGGAAGATGCTGATTGTACATCTGGATTGTCTGGTTCATTACGACAATGCTGGTTGGGATGACCAGCCCTGAGAAGGGAGCAGTGTCATGGTGGCCATGGGCAAAGGAGGATTAAGTAGTAGCTATTTCACTCACTGCCTTTGTAAGCGCTAGCCAGAAAATATTTTTGGCTCAGAACAAATGCTGTTGCACACAGTTGCAGAACCTTAATACACAGCAGAGAGGTTTTAACAAGAAGCTTCAAGAAAATTAAATTACCAGAAAAGTCACCACTGTGTTTTTCAAATGGGAAGGAGTTTGTCCTTGAATGTCTCCAAGCCAGTAACCAATCGGAGTCCTGCTGTGTTGTCATATTGCTTTCCCCTTAAGTGGGGTTGACGCACGCCAAGAAATACGAACAGTGGGGGTAATGAGCTTGCAACACTGTGCATGTAAAGTATCTCATTGGCTGCAGATCAGAACCCTTCCCATTTGAAAAGCACTATAGTAATTCAGCTTTTACTTGGACCAAATAAGCAAGCTGGCACAGACTGAGTTAGTTGTCAGAGTGAGTTAAAAACAGTTGAAAAGTGTTTGTGATTAGTATATCAGTGTCAAGGTTATGATAAAACAGAACAGCTATGAGTTGTAAGGTCACGAATTGTGGTTCTGTTTTAGAAGAAATAAAGTGGCATAAAAAGTAACTGGAGTTGTCATTTTGTTACAATGTGAATATTTTTAACCACACTGTTTAAACTTAGCTCTGTACTGTTTGAAAAATAATGTCTCATAGTGAGCAATACAATATAATTAAATAATACATATGCTAAAAGTTAATTTGAAAACTTGAGGACAAAGAGGGTTTGCTGGTGGGTGTTTGAAGAAAAATAGTTGGTGGTATAGCAGAGTGAAGGAAGAAGATGGTGTCTTAAGGGAGATCCAGGAATGAGGAAAAATGAAAAATAAGTAGCAATAGAGTAGAATGTGCATCATACAGAATTAAAGGTGGACAATTTATGACAGAGAAATTTATCAATAGCAAAACTGGACATAACTATTGATGAATTGGTCAATATTAGGAAGTGTAATATTCATGCTGTTAGTGATAGAAGTAAATTGACCTATGGATATTCCAAGCAATGTTCAAGAACCTGATAAAAGATATGAACAAAATGGTTGGGACAGAGGCAACCTGTCTAAAATAGCTCAGGAACTAAATGATGATTTCAGAAAAAATGTGCAAGTAATAAAAACAAAAGTAGGCAGAATCAAAGAGAAAATTGATAGAATGGATAAAAGAGTAAGAAAGTTCAATTTGGTGTTCACAGGAGCAGAAGAGATAAACAAAATTCTATTTGTTAACATCTGTGGCAGGGTCATATTGGTGCTGCTGTTGTGCCAGAATTTAATTCTGCAGAAGTTCTTTTACATACCAGTAAATCTACTGAATAGGGCTGTCACTTTTAAGCATACTTGAAAGTTATTGGTCTGTGCCAGGTTTGATCTGTAGGCCAGTGCCTAACCAACTGAGCCACCCAAACTGACAGGAGTGGAAGAGACTAGAGGTATTTGGCCAATGGATGAAGTCGTGAAAATGTTAACAGGTAAACTAGAAACTGATATGAAAGAATGGTAGATTGTGAAACCATATCATGTAGGAAGTTAAAGCAGAAAAAGATCAATAATAGTAAAATTTTCAACATCTAGCATAATTTATGAAATAGGTACTCAGAAGTATGAAGATACTCAATATATTTATAAACAAATACTTGACACCTGCTCAGAGGTATTTGAAAATAAATTTAATTAAGATGGAGGAAAGATCAGTAGGCAAGCGGGCATATATGAAATAACTCAGTGGTTGACCCTAACTCAAATGTTATATGGTATTGAAATATGAGGACTTCAAAATGGGTGGGTATTTGTGGACTTAATGCACAGGATGTTTTGCAAGGAATGTCTAGAGTTGCCAATGGCAACAGCTAATGAAGTTGCTAAAATTGAAATGGGAAGAGTAGCAAAGAAAGGATTTAGTACAGAGAGAGCTTTGAAATACTGAATTTATATGATAATAATTCTTAAGACAATGTTTAAAATACCAAGAAAGATGTCAAAAAAGTATGGATTAAATAAGTAACTTAAGAAATATCTTAGAAAATAATGGCTTGGGGAATATTTGGGGGAACAGGGAAAAAAATTATAAATGTGGTTTGATTGACATAAGAAGAGGATGTGAGGATATTGAGATACAAAAATTGATCAGTCAACTGACAGGGCATTAGTATTTTGTGTTTCAATTAAAAACACTTGGGGAAGAGAGGTACAACAATAAAAAAAGAGGAGTGGATAGCATGGCTAATAAACTTAACTTAGATGCTGTACTAGTAAGAAAAGGTTCACTTCTTTATCAAGTTGCTACTTGATCAAAGCTACCTTATCAAGGCTACTTCTTTATCAAGTAGCTCCTCAATTGGCTCCTCAGGGCCTAATGAGACTGAGTGCATTCTTTGCCAGACCTCCCATAGGGGGAAAAATCCCTATGCCAGTACCGGGGATTGAACCAGGGTCCTCCATGCCACAGGCAGACTGTGCTACAGAGGTGGTCCCACTTGTTTACACTTTGTACAAAGATGGTAAGATAGTGAAACTATACTCTTCCCGAAATAAGAAACACACTTGAGATAAACAAAGGCGAGAGATAGCACCAAACACATGATAGTGAAAGCTCTCATTGGTCTCTGACTGTAACATTCAATGTTAGAGTAGAAAATAAAGTTGACTTGAGATAGGTTTAATGACTTCATTTCAGCATGTTATATGCTCACTATAATTTAAAATTAGAAATAACTAACTCAGCAGTTATCACATCTCGTTTGTATGTGATGTGCACGCATTGTGCAGAGTAATATAAAAGTGTGTTTCTTAGAGTAGATGCAATATAGTTAAGGAGACTGGCATTCAATAACATTAGGCATGTCAGAATGACATATCGAGCTTTATGATGTTTAATTGACTAAGTCACCATGTGCTCTGACATGCCTCTCCAGCCATACCTTATAGGCTGATCTACCTTTTTTCTTAAATATGGATAACAAAATCATTAATGAACGTTAATCACTTAATCTTTTTGATTATAGGGGTAAGCAGTTGATAATATTTGTTCTGGGCTCTTTCTGATTTTTTTAATTCATTCAGTGATTCTCATTAAGTGCAAGCAAGGAAAAGCCTGCATTACTATACCAGCTATGCTAAAACACATAAATAATATTAATTTTATTTTTCTTTTCCACAGCACTGTCACTCAGAGCTCTCATTTCATATTTCATCACATATTCAGAACACCTTAGATATATATGACTTATGTTAAGTAGATTTTCCAGGCTTGTGATCGACCACGGCCCACAAGCCCGGAAAATCTACTTAACATAGTTGACAATGCCGGCCGTGAAAGCCTCAGCACTTATATATGACTTATGCTTATTAAGAACTAAGGTATAAAGCTATATAGACTTTAACAAAGTTACATTATTTCTACTGCAAAAGGTAGCCTCCCTAAAATGACTTTTTCACTTTCAGAGAGGGAAGGCCATTGCCCTTCACATGTCATTATACTTCATGATGGACATATATTTTGTGTGGATGCTTTAAACAGTAATGATGAATTACTCAATCCAGCTGAATGGGAGCATCAACTATTAATGATCAAAGATGTATGTCACAAAGAGGGCAGAGGTCCTGGCATCGCTTTGCTTTCCAGTGATGAGCGTACAAATTGGGCAAAGGTGAGTTGTCATTGTATTAGTGGTGGTGGTGATGGTGGTGGCAGCGGCGGTGGTGATTTGTGGCCAATTGTATCAAATACTTCACGTAAATCCATGAATTGATTGTCCATCCATTATTAATTCCATATCTAGACCTTCTTGCAAGTATTGTACAATAATATACAGCTGAGGATAGATTGCTTGAGCTCTGATAAAGTCATACTGTTTATTTCCAAAGCAGCCTGAAGTTTGTAAATATTTTTATAATTTATTTTTAACTGTTTTTTCCACAAGCTTTAGCCCCAATAAAACAGGGATAAGTCAATATTTATTAGGACTTCTATTACTTTTACCTTATAAAGAGGGGTAACTCTTGCTATCTTAAGCTTACTTAGTACAAAACCTGATGTGAATGGGACATTTATTAAGCTTACCGTATGGGATGTATGTGCTGCTTTCCTTTAAGAATTTAATTGTAAATATAACTCCATTACTTGAACAAGAATTTATTATGTCTCCTGTGTGTGTTAACTTCTTGCTAGAAACTGGATAAAAAATTAATGAGCCAGGATTTGGATTTGGATTTGGTTTAAGGGCGCTCAACTTCTAGGTCATCAGCGCCCTTAACAGACTCATGGCAATAGCCAGATATAAATTTCACTCAACAAATAAAAATACTAGAAACAACAAAATATACAAGGTAGAAATCAGTGACAATAGCCAGATATGAAACAAGGTGATAAATATGTCCAAAAGCAGAACAAGATAATTAAAAAATTTAAATCCTCAAATTTATATTACACTGCGCTAAAAAATTAAAAACTCTATCAACCGCTGTTTTGTCGTCCGCTAGAACTTCTGCAAGTCTGGTAGGCAGCTGCAGAGAATCCCGAATTGATTGGATTGGATTTGGTTTAAGGGCGCTCAACTTCTAGGTCATCAGCGCCCTTAACAGACTCATGCCAATAGCCAGATATAAATTTCACTCAAAAAATAAAAATACTAGCAACAAGAAAAATATACAAAGGTAAAAAGCAGTGGCAATAGCCAGATATGAAACAAGGTGATAAATATGTCCAAAATCAGAAACAGATAATTAAAAATTTTAAATCCTCAAATTTATATTGCACTGCGCTAAAAAATTAAAAACTCTATCAACCGCTGTTTTGTCGTCCGCTAGGACCTCTGCAAGTCTGGCAGGCAGCTGCAGAGAATCCCGAAGGTGCGCTAGACAGCAACACTCCAGGAGCATGCGGCGAACCGACAAAACGTTGTCACACAGCGGACATAGAGGCGCAGGGTCCCTTTTAAATAGGCAACCGTGCGAAAAATTGCAGTGCCCTATTCTTAATCGAGCCAAACCAACCTCCTCGCGACGAGATGTGCGACAGGAAGTTACCCAGTTTATCGGAAGTTCTTTCACTTCTCCAAGCCTATTACCGCGGAGAGCTGACCACTCGTCGTGCCAGGACGACAGCACCGCTCTCCGCACTTCAAGCCTGAAGTCTTCCGAAGTAACACGTGAGATGATAATTCTGGGTCCTGTAGTTGCCGTCTTTGCTGCTAAATCTGCCATTTCATTCCCAGGCAAACCTACGTGACCAGGAATCCATGCACACACCACATCAACACCAGAAGCGTGTAAAACATGGAGGGCATCCTGGGTACGTTGTACAATAGGGTGGGGGTTGTAATGAGCCAGGACTATTGTTCATTGTTACTGATTTTACTTGTGTGGTTTTAAGTTTAGAATTTAGTTTTGGAGCAACTGAAGGGAAAAATAATTCTGTACTTGAAGTTTTTATGAGGTAGTTGTCTATCACTATTCTAAGTTAATTTCTTATAATATTCTTTTTCCAATTAATGGCTAAGGTGTATAATTTATAAATCATTAATTTTTCTTATTAAAATAACACTTCTGAAATTATTATCTAAAAATCTTATTTGTGATATACATGAAAAGTCCACTCATGCTTACACTCATTGTGCAATGTGTTATATTTTATTTTTATTTACTTACTTTAGATTAATACATATTTGAATACGACAGGCATTCAGCCAAGGCTCTTAGCCTGTCATATCCACCCAACATAATTTCTTATCATACATTTTGCTTCTCTATAGCTATTTAACACATTATAACTAACACAAAATTTTTAATTCTGTTCTCTTTGTACAGACCAATTCCATTTTTTCTTAACTCTACTTAAAAACTGACCTAAGTTCCTGGCCTCCTTTCTAAAAATCCTATCCTATCTCCCTTTTCCCATTTCTGCCCCAGAGATTCTTTCCTCCATACGTCCATTCCTTGGCACTCAAAGACTATGTGCATCTTCCTCCCCCCCCCCCCCCCCCACAAATAGGACACAGACTCTGAGGGACACCCTTTCTTAGTCCTCTCAACCTCCATACATCAGTTCTTAGCCATGCTATTGCCTCCCTTTGTTCTTTATTTACCTTATCAACATATGCTTCCCTTTCCCATATTTCCTTCATTGATTTGTAATCTACCAGGGACCTTTTTTCCATTATACTACCAAACAGTGTTTGGATTTCTATGTCTTCAAACCTCTTTCTTATTATTTTCCAGGATTTATTATGATTACTCTCCCCTCTCCTCCAGTAGTCCCCCATCCCATTTACTTCTAGGTTCTTTCGAATACTATTTTCCTGGTATTCTACACACTGCCTTAACAAATTATTTTTATCCAAATTCAAAATCCTATACCAAAATTTCAGAGCTCTTTCTATAATCATGCCCTTCCTCGACACCCTTCCCATCTCCATCTGTGCTACTTCTCTTGCCAACACACTTGGAAGACCCAACACTTCCCTGCAAAACATCCTATGAACTGTATCTATGGTTTCCTCCCCCTCATTCAGTACCCATATTTCTATACCATAGAGCATTTTTGGTTCCACCACCATATTATAAATTTTTTCCAACCACTTGACCACTTCTGTACTTACAACTTCTTATTGCTGACATAGTTCCTTTCCCCTTTGTCAGAGCTAATTTATTTTGTTTTCCCCACTCCCACTCCCATCTAATTTTACTCCTAAATAGATACATTCTCGTACTACTTTATACTCCTCATTCCCCTTTTTCCACTTTTCATATTTACTCAATTTTGCTCCCTTCTTAAATACCATTATTTGTGTTTTCTCCTGATTTACAGTTAGGTTCCATTCATTGCAGTATTTATCTACCTCCTGCAATGCTTGCTTCAGACCATTTACTGTAATTGATCCTACTAACAGATCATCAGCGAATAGTAGCCCAGGGATCATGATATTATTTATTGCAGGCATACAACTATTATTCTTGCTTATCCTCAGCAGGATATCATCGATAAATAAATGAAATAGTATAGGGCTCAATTTACACCCTTGCCTTAATCCTTTCCCTTGTGCTATTTCCCAAGAGACTATTCCTTCCCCACCCTCACACAGAAGGTGTTATCTTTGTACAGTGCCATCAAGGTCTTTACCATCTGTTGACTCAATCCTTTGCTTTGCAATTTGTACCATAGTAATTTTAGATCCACCTTATCATACGTTTTCTCTAAATCTATAAAGGCTATGTATAGTTTTCACTTTTTTCTTTAAGGTATTTATCCACTAGTGTTTTTATTATAAAGATATTATCCATAGCTCTCCTCCCACATCTGAAACCCATTTGAAATTCCGACAAGATATTGTTTTCTTCTACCCACTTCTGTATTCTGTTTGCCAAAATTCCAGTAAAGATTTTTCCTACATTAGACAGCAGTGCAATCCCACGATAACTATTTGGTTTGGATGTACTACCTTTTCCTTTATAGATTGGGTGTATAATTGCCTTTCTCCAATTCGCTGGAACACATCTCTTTTCTTTTATTGAATTAAACAGCCCTGTTAATTTCTTGACTCTTTCTATGTCATTGCACCATTCTTTGAGAAATTCTGTGGGGATCCCATCTAGACCAGTAGCTTTATTTCTTTTCATTGTTCTAACTTGTCTCATTACTTCCTCATCCCTAATTGAACTGTCCAGAATTTCCACATATTTATTGTTGACCTCAAGATCTACCGTCATTCTATTTCCCCTGTACACCCCATAAAGGGTTCTAAAATACACTATCCACTCTTCTGGGTCAATACTCGGCTGGTCTACATATTTGCTATATGATGATTTTATGGCCTTCCATACCTTAGTAACATTCCCCTCCCCTAACACCCTGATTAAATTACTCTCCTTTTTTTCTCTCAATCTGAATTTCTTTTGTTGTATGATCTGATTGTAAAATGTCCTACCCTGTAGGTATTCCTCCTTCGCTTCAAAATTTCCCTCTTTTCTCCATTTCTTTAACATATGCTTCACTAACTTTTTTGTTACCTTACATTCATCAAACCAGTCCTCCCTCTGTTTGAATATTTTCTTTCTCGCTCTCATTCCCCTTCCTGCCACCTGCAAAACACCATTGAAAATATTTACCGCTTTCTCAATTTCATTTACCTCTGACACATAACTAACCCCCAGCTTCTAAAGTAAGAACAAATTAGAAACTAAAAACTTCACTTATCTTAGCAATGTTGCACGTTCTCCTTGAACAAGCTAACCCTGGGTTTCAAGTTGTCTCCAACTCATTCTCAAAGCTATACAAGTTTCTAAAGTTCATACTTTAGAAGCTTGTTGCTTCACTGTTAATAGCTTCAATTTTCCTTATTTAACCCCCAGCTGCCATATCTCCCCATATCGCGAATCCAAAACTAATGTGTTATATAAAGAAATGTTAAAAATGTTATGGTTATATATTTTGTTCACAGAATCGTAAATATTTAGAACAGCTGAGTTCTGAGAATCAACAACATTTGCATATTATTGATTCTGCCATGTTTGTACTGATTTTGGACACGGAATCTGCAACAACTCCATCTGCTGTAGGACAGTTGGCTATGAGTGGAGACTTCAGCAACCGTTTACCAGACAAAAGTATCAATATAATATTCTTCCAAAATGGCATAGATGCTGTACTATCAGAGGTATCAACAAATGTATTTATTTATTTGCACTTTATAAAGCTTATAATTAAATCATATCACATTTGGATATCAGGAGGGCTGCTTATGGATAGAATTATAACATTTAACTACTATTATTTCAGTAAAAATATCCATAAAACATTATTTTTAATATAAGTATATCAACATGATCAGGGAAACAATTTCTTTCTTTTCTCTGCCTGATTATCCTCCCCTTATGCAGGACTTACAAGCCCTAGGGTCAGATGCCTGTAGGGGAGCACAGGAACCTATGGATCAGACAGAGTGAATACCTGGAAGCAGGTGGTCAGCCAAGCACCAGGTATGATAATGGGGAAGAGGATGATATGAAATGCAGGCAAAATCGATGTTTAGAAAGTTGATAATGGAGCAATTAGTGGAATGTGTGGCAGGGGAAACTGGAGAATCTAGGGAAAACCTGTTCTGACACTGCTTCATCCATCATGAATACCACATGCTGGGATCGAACCTGGGCCACCTCGATGATAGGTGAATACTCTAACCACTCTGCCATGGCACCACCAGGAAACAATTTACTGTTTATTTTAATGAAGAAAATAATGCATGGGTACTGAAGCTTCTTCCTAAGGCCAACTTGAAGAACTGGAGAGAATTATCAGCATATGTCTGTTTCCATGAAGAAGGTACAGTTAACGAAATGATAATATCTTAGGTTTTTTGATAGGTGAGCAATGTACACTTAAGTTATGCATAAAAAGGAACAGAAGATGTTGAAGGACCTCTATAATTAGGTAATTCTTATTTATGCCAAGAAACTTATTGTTAGTGTTTTTAAACACACAAGCCATGTTTGGGCAATGTTTGAGAGGTAGAATTGGAACTGAAGAATCCTATGCCACAGCCAGTATTTGCACCACAGACCCTCTGCTCACTAGGCAGGCACTGCAACCATTAAGCTATTGTGGCAACTTGCCAGAATGACATTGAATTCTCCAAACAATTTGTATTTCTCCTGGAAAGTCACAGAGGGTGTCTCACATCAGAGACAATTATCCCAAGGGCAACTTACTATCATAAGTACTTTATGTCCTGGGATTAGACTTTAGATGGTAATTATTATTTATACTTATGCCAACAAACTTACTGTTGGTGTTTTTAAACACACAAGCTGTGTGTGGATAGTGTTTGAGAGCTAGAATTGGAAATGCCACAGCCGGGGTTTGAACCACAGACCCTCAAAAATGTCATTCTTGCAAGTTGTCACAGTAGCTTAATGGTTAGAGCACCTTACTAGTGACTGGAGGGTCTGAGGTTCAAATCCTGGCTTTCGCATTGAATTTTTCTATTTCAATTCTACCTCTACCCCATAATAGCTTAATTCCAAAATATAGTATTCCCCTGTCTAACACATACATTTGTATAATAATCTTCAACCTAATGAATCCAAACTCTGACTCAACATTTGTATATTTGGTAATGTTGCCATAGATGGACTTAAGGGATGCATAACACAGGTCGGCAGCATATGAGAAATGAAAGTAGCAAGCATAGAAGCGCATAATTTGCACGAAGTTGGAATTGTGTAGTTGGTAATGCATATAAGATGAGTAGGTTTGCAATGTTTGTATGGAGAATGGTTAGATTCACTGAGCCTTTACTATAGAAGGAGGCAGGAAGGAGTTTGTCAATGATCTCAGCAAGATTTCGTCAAGTTGGCTGGAAATAAACAGACGTACACCTTCTATGATCTGTTCCCATGTTGACAGTTCTTGGTTTCCTGTCATGTGTTTTAATAATTTTGGATCCAGATTAATGTCGTGATTTTCTTTCCAAAAATGGGTGGCAACTCCTGATTTTTCTAAGTGTGTCTTATACATCTCAAATGTTCTTTAGTTCTTGTTTCCAAATTTCTCTTAGGTTTTCCTATATAAACCTGGGGATCCGCAATGGGCCTTGGATTTAGTAATATCTCCTAGATTTGTGCTCTACTTATTTTGCCCTTGTTATTTGGTATTTTCATTTTTGTATGTGCATACTAGTGATTAATGCTCAATATCTCAGTAGTTCTTGATGGCGAAAGTGAAAACAGTACAAATTTTCACTTGTTTTTTTCTAGTTTTCAAGTACTGTATAGTGACTTTGCTCAGTGTATAAATTGTGTGGTTATACACATCACATTTCAGTCAATTTAAGGGCCTCCATCTGTAATAGTGCTGTGCTCAGTTACTAATATAGCACTATTAGGCTTTATTTAGTGAACACAAACTATATGTGACACCTTTAAGCTTGTGCTAACCATAATTGACATTAACAAGTACAAGTGCAACTAATTACAGTATGAAATAGTATTATTTTCATAAAAGATGAGTGCAAAGCTGCCTAAAATTGTTTCAGCAATTTGTATTGCTGCATATAGACATTTTGAACTGAGAAAGGATTTCATAACTAAATTTGACACCACAAAAGTATACATATGTCGTCTTCAAAGGTCAACTAAAACATGATCCCACTATCAAACTGGGAACTATAATATCAAATGTAGGTTGGAGACAAAGCACCTTGGGATTCGTCTAGATCAAAAACAATCTTTGGATGTATACAGGGATTACATAAAGCAAAAATCCAAAAATATAATGATGAAACTTGCCAACATAGGAAGCAACAGGCTTAGGATAAATATTCATGCCATTAAAATTTACCATGACAGCATCCTTGCTGGTATTGTCAACTACGGGGCAGCAATATGGGCACACAAAGTAAAAGAAAAAACAACAGTGATTTCCCTTAGAAGTTCCTAATGAGAAGTCCTATTGAGATTTTCAGCAGCAGGCACTACACCAACAACACCTAGTTAGTGGCAATGGGAATCTGGCAACTTGATTTAACTGTCAGGAAGAGAGTGGCAGTATACTGGCTAAGAAAACAGAATATAACAAAGGTAGAATCAATAATAGGTAGACAATATTGTAATAAAAGGGAGATAAGAGAAGCTCTGCTAGCAGAATGGCAAACATCATGGGATGAAGAAACTTTTGACAGGAGAACACATATTCCCTAATGTGAAAGATAGATTAAAGCTCAAGAACTTTCATTCCACACAGGGCTTGTTGCATTTCATCATGAGCCATGGACCGTTCTACACATATCTGCAGAAAATAAACAGAAAATCTACAGATATATGCAAAGATTGTAATACTGTGGATACTCCTGAGCATGTCATATTCAAATGCATTAAATACGAAGATCTGATAGTACAAATAGAAGAAGGGCATTCTAAGCTGGAAGGAAAAGCAATTTCAGATATTTTGAGTAATTCATTAGACCTTAAAATTCAATGCAAAATGACAGATGCTGTAAGCAAAACTGCCATCTCAATGGTCTAAAAAATACCTTGACTACCAAGATGCATCCAATAGAAGACCAAGAACCTTGCCGAAGATCAGCAAGACTCTGAGAACATCAATAGAGCCACATTTTGACCAAAGAGATAAAACAATGTACATTTGACTACTAACCCGAGCAGACAGCAATTTTGGACATCAAAAGGAAGACAAATGGGCCGAACGAAGGAGATTCAGACCACCTAAGAACCCAAATGAATCCTGGAAGGAATACATGAGGAGAGTTGAAGACCAGACATGATCAACTATAAGAGCCTGGATAAAATAATTCCAATATACAAATTGTTAAATCTTTACTTTGTATCATTTTACAGTGATATGTTTTAAACCTATGTTTTTAGTTGTTAAGCTTCCTCTGTAAAATTTTTAAACAATCTGTGAATGTATTTTGTAAAAAATTAGCAAAAAAGCATGTACACGCTCTGATTTAGCTCTCAGGTACCAGGTACCAGAGTGATAGGTGCAGAGGCTGTTGTTGCTGTTATTGTCATCGTCATCATTCTCATCGTTATCATCGTCATCATCATCACCACCACCATCATTGCCATCGCCGTCGTCATCTACATCATCGTCGTCGCCGTCATCATCATCATCATCATCATCATCATCATCATCATCATCATATAATCGTCATCATCACAATCAACTTCATCATCACAATCAACATCATCATCATCATTATTAGAATTTAAACCTGGTTGCAGTTATTGCATTCTATTGGTACGAGGGTAATTCAAATATAAAGGGTAATTGTTGCATATTACGGAGGAAGCAGTTCAGAGCGGTGCAATGGAGTGGGGGCGTTGAAGGTTGGTGTGTTAGGGAGGGGGAACTAGCTTTGTTGGCTGTTTCGCTAGGTTCTGGCATCTGTATAGGCATGAGTGAGCAAGAGGTTCCTTCGTCTGTTGTGCAACGCATTATTATCAAGTTTTTAACCAATGAAGCGGTTAAACCGTTGGAGATTTTAACTCATTTAAGGGCGCAATTTGGGGACACTACACTGTCACAGAATCAAGAGTTTACTTGGACCAGACAATTTAAGGGTGGCAGAGAATTTGTGGAAAACGAAAGTCATGCTTGACGCCCAAGGTCAAATCTCACAGATGACAACATCCGTGCCGTTCGAGAACTCCACTGTTGAAGGAATCGCAACAGAAGTTGGTTGATTTTCTTCATGATCGACGTACAGTGACTGCAACTTACTATTGCCAATTGTTAAGCTGCCTACTGAAGCAAAAGACATCGTATGCCCATCAGAGATGTCATCCTTCTCCAGGACAACACTATCCCTCACACCGCCAATTTGACAATCGACACAATGCGGACATACACTGGGAAACCCTTGAACACCCTCCCTATAGTCCAGACTTGTCCCCCCGCAGACTATTTTTTGTTTGCACCCATGAAAGAATTGCTTGGAGGGAAACATTTCGAAAGCAACGACAACGTTGAGGAGCATTTGCGCATTTGGTTGGCGACGTGCCCTCAAACTTTTTTTGAAGAAGGACTGTTCAAGCTTCTGAAACGTTGGCAAAAATGTGTATAGTGTGAAGGAAGCTATATAGAGAAACGTTGATATAGTCACTTGTGTATATATTTAATCAATAAATATTTTTAACAAAATTACCCTTTATATTTGAATCACCCTCGTAGATTCCAGATTTTTTATTTGCTGCAATGCTGTCTTTAGTGTTTGAGCTAAGTAAGTTTTTAATGCTGTATCCCTTGATTGGAGCCAGTTGTATACTCTAAAACCCTTTTTGAATATGTGAAATGTCTTTGGGTAGTATGTACATTTTTTGAATAGCAGTAATAGTAACCGCTTTTTAGAGAGCACCATATTTTTATGTTTTGGCGGTCACATTGCTCTCTCACAACCCCCAGAATGTCTGGAGGACCACACCTGTCGTTGGTTTACGGGTCTCACCGACCTGACCGGGAGAATTATCAAAATAAATTCACCGACCATATCCTCTGATCACCAATCAGAGGACGTATTACATGCCATGACAGGTCAGCATGTTAGGGGTTAAGATTTTATAGAGAAATGGAGAGGTTGGAAAAATAAAGATTCCCTAGGCCTTGGGAACCCTAATAGCATCAGGGTCGGAAGAGAACAAGAGATGACCAAGGTAAGGTCAGATAGAAAAGTTACAGTGAGGAGCAAAACACCAGTAAGTGGAAGTAATGTTCTGCTCAGCTTGGGTACCTTGTGGTCGCTATTCACTTATCCCCTAGACGGAGACCCCTGAGAGGATTAATGACTTCATTGTCAGAAATCCAGCACTAGCTAACAACAACATTTTTTGAATGAAATTTCTTCTTTTGGTTTGCTTATTATTTTATTATTTTTTCTTTTTCACTATATTCACATTTTTATTTATCCAAGATTTCCAGAAGCCATTAATTTCTGCAATTCTAATGATTTCTTTAAGTTCTGTTTGATATTCCTGTGTTAAAAGTGGTATACTATCTAGTCTGTGAATTAAACAATTGAAAGCTGCTTGTTTGTGCAGTTTTAGGTTGAAGCTAACTGCACTTGATATCTGTCTGTGTTGGTTTTCTGTAGATCCCACAGGTTATTCTGTTTTTAGTTTTTATGATTTTTAAATCTAAAAATAGAAGTTGTCCATCTATTTCCATTTCTATGGTGAATTTTATGGTTTTTTATTGTAAGTTTATCAGTTTTTGCTCATCATCGATGTGTTTCCTTGGTACTATTGCAAAGATGCCATCTACGTACCGTTGCCATGTTTTAAAAATCTAAGGGAAGTTCTTAACTACCAAATAGAATGCAATAACTGCAACCAGGTTTATATAAGAAACACTACAAAAATTTTGGAAACAAGAATTAAAGAACATTTCAGATGTATAAAATACAAACACAGAAAAATCAGGAGTTGCCACCCATTTTTGGAAAGAAAATCATGACGTTAATCCAGATCCAAAATTATCAAAACACATATCAGGAAACCAAGAATTGTCAATGTGGGAACAGATCTTCATCTGGAGAAACAAAGACAGAGTTTCCAATTTTGACATACCACACAGGGATCCGTTATGCAAGTTCTTAAAACCACCGCCAGAGCAGTCTGCAGGAGAAACCAGCCTCTGAAATATGTTCCGGGAAATTTTAAAAAGTGAGTGTTGTTTAGTGCTATTAATTGACTCAAATACTCTTTTAAACATTCTGTGCAGTTTTATTATGAAATGATGTTATTTCATAGTACACAATAGCTTGTGTCAACAAAAGTTAATAATGTTCTTGTATTAAAAAGCAACTATGATTAAACTGAATAATTATGCACATTTGCAAATTCCTGAAAGTCACTTTCCTCTGATTGTCACTTAAATGTAGCTCATAGGTGAATAAGCTTCTTTCAACCTCCATTGTTGTTGTAGGGGCATGTTTATAACAACCAGAGACTGCAAGTTTAGGCATTAATAATAATAATAATAATAATAATAATAATAATAATAATAATAATAATAATAATAATAATAATAATAATAATAATAATAATAATAATAATAATAATAATAATAATAATAATAATAATAATAATAATAATAATAATAATAATAATAATAATAATAATAATAATACTAATAATCATAATAATAATCATAATAATAATCATCATCATAATAATCATCATAATAATCATCATGATCATGATGATGATGATGATGATGATAATGATGATGATAATGATGATGATAATGATGATGATACTAATGATAATAATGATGATAATGATGATAATGATAATGATGATAATGATGATAACACATAATAATGATAATACTGATGATGATAATGATGATGATCATGATGATGATAATAATGATGATAATAATGATGATAATAATGATGATGATAATGATGATGATAATGATAATGATGATGATAATGATGATGATAATGACGATGATAATGATAATGATGATGATAATGATGATAATAATGATGATGATAATGATGATATTGATGATAATGATGATGATAATGATGATCATGATGATAATGATGATGATGATCATGATGATCATGATGATAATGATGATAATGATGATAATGATAATGATGATAATGATGATGATAATGATGATCATGATCATGATGATAATGATGATGATCATGATGATCATGATGATAATGATGATGATGATTATGATGATGATAATAATAACAGTGGTAGTGGTAGTGGTAGTGGTAATGGTAATGATAATGATAATAATATTTATTTCATCGAGTTTATCATACATATGATTTTAGACATGTCAGAAATACAATTACATATTTACAAACTGGTTTTTCAGATTTCCTTCAAAATCATTAAAATAGACAGGCAAAACAGCATTATAAATAGCTGAAATAGGCAGGAAAAAAGGCAGTATAAATACTAAAACAGGCAATAAAAGGCAATTAGAAAAACCCATTTATTTAACAGATTACATATTCAATAACTCAATTGTAGAATGAAGTATCTTCCGGGCCGTGAAAGCCTACGTAGCTTTATGACAATAACTCAATTGTCATATTTTAAAGAACTTCAAAGTTTTAAACAAAATGCCAGTGTTGTAATTGACGAGAAAATGAAATATTTTTTAAAAATACCTGTGTTTTGCAATGCCTTATTCATTGCATATGACTACCAAATGCTTTTTTTAAGTTCTCTGGGATCATATTGAGTCTCCTGTCAGATAACACATTTTTCATATGACAAAATGACCTCTCAACATCGTCAGAGGTTATTGGAGCAAATCTAAAACATAACATCATTGTAGGATCCATTTCAACTGCAACATAATTGTCACTTTGTATAATTTTTTAAATGTTTCTAAGTTTATACAGATAAATAATGAAATAAAGGCAATAAAAAGCATTTATTTCATAAAATAGGCATTTATATTTAAAAAGGCAGAAAAAGGCAACATAAAACTGTGGCATTTCAATCACAAAGGTATAATATGCACAGATTCACTTTCAAATTGAAGCTAGATTTGACACATTTAAAAAAGCATTCTGTCTAAGTTCTGGTCTCTGATAATAATAATATACATAATTACTATCAATTCCAATTATTATATTTTCTCATTTGCATTTTAGAAGCAGGTTTCTCATATTACACATCAGGAGGTATTAACTGTTCTTTTTAAGATCAGTACTGAATTTTGTTTTGATGGCATTTGCAGCAGGTTCCTGTGTTATCTGATTAGTGTTCTGGAATTTTTTTTTCAACAAGACTGTCAGTGGCTGCCATTTCAATGTCTGAGGATTTCAACTCTGTTATTGTCATGGCAAAACAATGATATGTCTTACATATTGAATGTTTTGAAACAAATCATTTGAAATTAGAGGCTGAGCTGTTACAATTGTACTGCTGTCCTCAGCATCCAAAGAACAACTTAGCAGTATCAGAAGTAAAGGATGTACTTGACATGCATTATGTGAACTGGAGTCAGAATCTTTTATGCAGTGAAGTGACTGCCCAAACACTTTAACATATACTATGTTCATGTCACCCACAACCAGTTTCATTGTTCCCTGTACAAACATTGTAAATTTGAAGATGATGAATGGAGGTGGCTTCCAGTAATGCACGTACATATGTGACATAGATATGTTGAAGGTGGGAAACTATTCTCACTCAACATGGTGAATTTGGGTAACTTGTACTCATACCAGTGGAAAAACTGATGGATGTGGCCAGGATATTGGCAAACACTTTTATAACTGAGTACCTTATTGAGGAGTTATCTATTCCAGAATGAGCCATTTTTAAGCCTAACCATTGCACAACAAAAGACCAAGTGGATCTCACAATTAAAATGATGATGATGATTATGATGATGATGATGGCGATGACGAGGATGACGACGATGACGACAATGGCAATGATGATGATGATGATGACGAGGAGGAGGAGTAAAAGAAGAGGAAGAAAAATTAATTAGAGCTTCTCAGGTTACCAGCTATTTAATATCTATAAAATTGTTCGAGCTTTCAGCCATATTAAACTCCATGGCTATCATCAGGAAATGAACAATTGTCCCTATGGCTGAGCACAGCTTGGACATGAATACTTAAAAGAAGCCCATGATGTTGAGATGGCCATTTATTTATAAATTATAAATTATTGATGGTAAATATTCAAATGCCTGCAAGAAAGCTCAAGTGACAGGAGAGGAGGAGTTAGGCTATGACATGCGCTGATAATCTCAGGTGGAAAAGGGTCAGCTACAAGAAATCAACATTTTTAGTGTTGGAGCAAGAATGTTAAACATTTATACAGTATTTATTATTTATTTATGCCAACAAACTTACTGTTGGTGTTTTTAAACACACAAGCCGTGTGTGGGCAAAGTTTGAGAGGTAGAACTGGAACTTAAAAATTCAATGCCACAACTGTTATTTGAACCACAGACCTTCCGCTTACCAGGCGGCTGCTCTAACCATTGAGCTATTGTGACAAACTGCCAGAATGGCATTAAATTCTCAAACCAGTTTGTATTTCACACCATTAGGGTAATTTGTCTCTGATGTGAGACTGCCTTTGTGGTTTACCAGGAGAAATATGAACTGGTTTGAGAATTTAATGCCATTCTGGCAGTCTGTCACAATAGCTCAATAGTTAGAGCAGCTGCCTGGTAAGCGGAAGGTCTGTGGTTCAAATTGAATTTTTAAGTTCCAGTTCTACCTCTCAAACTTTGCCCACACACGGCTTGTGTGTTTAAAAATGCCAACAGTAAGTTTGTTGGCATAAATAAATAATAATTACCATCTGAAGGTTATTTAATCCTGGGACATAAAGTACTTACAATAGTAAGTCACCATTGGGGTAATTTGTCTCTGATGTGGGACTGCCTTTGTGGTTTACCAGGAGAAATATGAACTGGTTTGAGAATTTAATGCCATTCTGGTAGTTTGTCACAATAGCTCAATGGTTAGAGCAGCCGCCTAGTAAGCGGAAGGTCTGTGGTTCAAATCCCAGTTGTGGCATTGAATTTTTAAGTTCCAGTTCTACCTCTCAAATTTATACAGTATATTTTTAATTTCATGCTATATTAAACACCATGTAATTTACAGCTCATGGTATTATATTAATATTTTTGTACAGATTCTTAGTCCATTTCCCAATAAAATCTGAAATACTGGTTATCAATATTTACACATGGATTTATCATATTGTTTTTTTAAAATTATTTTTGGGTTTTTATTGCTTTTAGAAGTCATGCAATATTTCTTTTTCAAATATAATAAAGCAAGTTACTCTTTGTTACATTGAGAAGAGAATTGTACATCTGTTACAGCATGGTACATATGATGCAATGGTTGGCATATTTATGTTCCTCTATGTGAATATGAAAATAATAGGCACAAACTTTAACTGGTCAGAGGATTACAAAGTCAGAAGTCTTACTCCAGTGAAGCAACTAAAGTTCATCACTGATGGTCATATAAAACAAGAACTGCAAAGAGCTGCTATTGATCTGGAACCAAATGTGAGTGTTACTTCTTTCTTTGTAAATTTGTTATAAGTAGAAGTATTTTACATAAAAATACTTAAAATTATTTAAAAACATAAATCTGCTTTGTTCTGACTGAAACATGCACAGTTTGTTATGCCTAAGTCCCAATTAATAAAATTCTCCTCTGAATGTATAACAATAATTCCTACTTAATTAAGAATTGCATCCCAAATTCCTGCATCATATAACATAATTGTTATGTATATCACATGTACTTAACATGTTCCTCAAAGGAAATAAGCTTGAAAGTAAAGATTAATAATCAACTTTCCAAACCGTTAAAAATTCTAATAAATCACTGAATGTAGGAAATATTTTACTTCTCGTAATTTACATAATTTACTTCACATAATTACTATTAGTAGATTGGTATTTTCACTACAGTAAAGACTTGCTAATTGGAAACAAAACTTGCTCAATTTAGAAAATTCTTAAATTATCAAATATTTTCTCTAGCTCATGTCAACAGATGTATGGTGGTGACAAAACATGAACAAAATAAATCTAGCTTGGATAAAATATTGATTGATTGATTGATTGATTGATTGATTGATTGATTGATTCATTCATTCATTCATTCATTTATTTACTTATTTGCTTGTTTGCCATATTTTGATGCCTTTTCTGTGGAATAAAATTGTGGGCAAGGAAACGGTCTCTCTCATCACATAGGTATTTTATATACAGTTTAATGAATATGCTCGTATTCTGTAACAGTGTAATGAACAATATGAGCCACAATCCATGTGAAAATCTAGCCACATTAAATGATATGGGTGAAACCAATGGTATATACATAACCCTGTGACACAACAGCCAATCCGGGACAAGGGCTACCGTCTGACTGCTGCATCTCCCACCTCTGCCCACCACAGGTGTCATGAATGGGGTGTAGTACTGGAAGTGGGACATGGTCAGCATCCCAGTTCCTCCTGGCTGATTATGTGGTCTTCTCAACCTGGGGCTGCTACTTCTCAATCAAGTTGTTCCTCAATTGGCCCCTCAGGGACTTAATGAGGCTGAGTGCACTCCAGACCAGGTCTCCCAGTGGGAGAAAATCCCCATGGCAGTACTGGAATCGAACCCAGATAGAACACTGATTACTTTTTAAAATGTACATTAGACCATAGTCTAATGAATAGTTGTGCAGAGTAATAGTTTAAGATGTAAAAGTTAAGTTGTTTCCTTCATCTGTGTTATTTTCTAAGTTATCAACTTTTGTACTTGCACTACTGCTTACCAATAGCAAGTAGAGGAAGCTCACAAAACACTGATAATGAAATTTTACCAGAAATATACATTTTGAAGTTCTAGAATAAAAAAAAAGCATTATTAAAAATCTGTGTGTGTTTGTGCGTAATATCCTTAATGTGCATATGTTTATGTAAACAGCATAATTTAAAAACAGAAGGTTGGCTAAATGCTGACATTTAAGTTCAGCATCTCCCAAGGATGTTACACATAGATTTTCAACAAAACTTCCCCACCCCGAGCTACCCTTTACATGGAAAACATTTCATTTTTTATGATGTACATCTCATGATAAACCATATCTTATAGTTGTTCCTTTTTTTTCTCTTTCTTTCCTTCTCGTACCAACAACAAAATGTGTAATAATAGTATTTCTACAAAAGTTTATTGCAATTGCCATGAAATAGATAGAACAATAAGCCTTTGTTAAAATAGTTTGAAGAATGATAAAGAATGTCATATAAATGTATTAAATCAGATTGTTTTATAGAAATCTTTTTACTAATTTATTTCTAATCAAAACCAAAGTTATTTTCCAAATGTTTTGGTTATTCACAGCAAGTTTTGTTGAATCTGAATTGTACATTATGTAGGTACCTGGAACATTTTGAAAAAATATAACTATTTTTGGGAAACCATACATGATTCACCTATGTGTTCAACTCTTACATTTTAGTGCATCAGTTCTTAATTGATTCTCCATGTAGAAAAAAATAAATTATCAAAAACTTTAGTTTAAGCATTGTGACTTCATCCACTTGTGCTCTAGTCAGCCTTCAGTTTTTACTTGTGCATCATTGGCTACTCATTCATATTGAACACAGGGCTTGTCTTCTAGCCTCTTCTTTCTTCCAATCACTAACTGACTGCTGAACACAAGACTTGATGCACAGACAGAACTTGCTGGGCAAACAGCTGACAGAACTGAATTTCGCTATTACCTGCCTTCACTTCTGTTTCCTTTGATACCTTCATGAGCCCCTGAAAAGGTTGGGTACAGGCATGGGAAAGGGAGAAAGCTTCTACAACTGTTGCAATACAAGCTCTGGGTAGTTCATTAGCTGAGAGTGCTTCCTGCCAATAATATACCAGATGAGACTGAACAGCATGCCTAGTGCTGGAGATTAGCAAAAGCTCCATCAGGATATATTACTCACTTTAACTGACTGGTCATATCACAACAATTAAAGGTAATATAATGTTCTACAGAATAGTGAATCATGGGATGCATAGCTATGCAAATAGATCTTTATGGAGCTAGAATTTGGTTTTAAGATTTCCCAGATGTTTACAAAGAAAGCTGGATCATTTGGAGCCAACATGACATCAATTTAGCATTTTAACAAACATTTATGTTCTATGTACTATGAACACCACAGTATATTGTCTTTCTAAGACTTCAAAAGTAGTTGAATTTTGAGTTTTTGACCAGTAGTAATGCTGTTGTGGCAATAATAATCCATCTGTAAATAAATGGTGGTGAAATAAATGATTGTTGGAAAATAATGTATTTTTGTATCTGTCTTTATTTTAGAGAACTGAGGACCCATATAATTAAAAATTTTAGATTAGCAAGACTTTATTGTGATACTATTTCCTGCATTTTGTTTCTGTAATAATTCTACTTTAGGATCAATGTACTTATGAACACAAACTGTAAAAAGAACATAAATGTTAATGTTTCAGAAAACCTGTGTGATATTTATTCGTGATACATTTATGGAGTATGGCAAGGATCTGATCAAAACTTTCAAGTTACATCCTGATTCTTATGTGCAGATGTGTCTCCAGTTGGCATTTTATGAACTTCATGGATGGTAATATTGCTAAAGAAAATAGCATGTATCAAAGGGTTCTAACAGTTCTAAAGAAATTGATATTTGCAAAAGATTATTTCTATCTCTTAGGACTAGTAATGTTATTTTATTTAATTTAAAAATGTACCTTTCCCACAGTCCTGCACCTACTTATGAAACTGCTCCAACAAGGCAATTCTATCATGGAAGGACAGAGACAGTGCGTTCCTGTACAGTTGAAGCTATGGAATGGGTCAAGTCTATGCACCAAAAAGATACTAAGGTAATTTGCTTGCTTTAATAGGTTGAACAGTTTTGTCATTTTGATATAGTTATGAACAATTGCCATTTAAAACAGCTTCTTAAAATATTAAAAATCAAAATATAAAATCTTTCATTACATGGTGGTTGTTTTTAATGAACTGTGTTGAGAACTCTTTTTATTTGCAGGGTGTCATGGTATTGAAAAAACACAAGGATTTTTTCATTGACATTTTTTCATTGAATCATATTTCAATTTAATACATTGTTAATTCTTATAATTAATTATTATAAAGAACTTACATCAATAAATATAGTTTTAATCATGACCCGGAATTTGTTTTCTGGAAATACAGCACCATATTGTTTGAGATTGTAAATAAAAAGGAATTTTGCAGCACTCAGATGAGCACAGAATTTAAATCTGTTTCTAAAGTTGCTCACAATTATATGACATGCTTCAGGAGTGGTTATGCAACATTTTACATTATTACTGCAACATTTCTTGTTAAGGGGTTCACTTGTTAGGTACCTTACTTTTCAGAAAGTAATTTACTTTTACTCTATCAATATTTTTCTATTGAATGCAAACAAAGAAAATAACTACATGAGGCATAATTTTGTGATAAAATGTAAGCCAAAATAAGAATTGTGAAATGGTAAGGTTACTAAAATAATATATGAAGCAACTCCAATTCCATTCAGAATTGCATATGATCCTGGTTAAAAGACATAATACCACCAATTCAAAGATCAGTTATCCACCAAATCAAATGAAAAGTGGTCTGAAATTACATATTGAAAAAGGTAAAGGAAATTAAAATCTTGAAAACTATGAAAAACCAGTGTTTTGTAGAAATACAAAATATAACCAGAAAGAGCAGTCAGAGTAGTAGCACACTTCTGACAAAAGAGCCATGAAATAGACCTGGAGTCATTACTAAAAGAGTCACAGATAACGGGATTAACAGTTTAGAAAAGCATATATAGCCTGAAGAACACAGACTTAGTTTAACTTCAAGTTACCACCAAGTAACATGAGCAATAATTTCCTAGAGGAGGCATCAGATTGTAATGACAGTGCAACAGAACAGGATAACATTCCAACATAAGTCTGCAATTGGTTAAGGAAGAAAGCAATTCCATTTTCAAAATTTCTTCCAAATAAATTCAGCTAAATGAGGTAAAATGTTAATCATACTGATTCAGTTCCCAAACATGAAAATTATTAGATGCAAGGTGAGGAAAGATATTTAGGCATTTATTTCAGAGTACATTTCCGTAAAATGTGTTAAAGCTTCCTCAGATAAAGGAAATATACATTTAATGATTCGGCCATACCTATAAACAGTATATGTATTTTAACGAGCTGCACATTTTACATCTGTCATTTATAGTTTCTCCATTATATGAATGAGATTAGGAATAAGGAAGGTTATTAATATAAATTTTAATATACTTCATTTTTGTCACACTAATACTCTTTGATACTTTAATCAAAATCTTTAGTTATGGGAAAATAGTGTTAAGTGTTATTCCAACTGGAAGTTAATTCCTTCAAAATCTTTACCTTGCATATTTAAGCATTGTCAAAGAGACTCAGATACATAGTGTTTTTTTCAAAGTGTTTTCTTTATTTTTTGTTTTATCTATTTACTCAGGGGAGCTCTAAACTTTTGTAAAATTATATGAAACTTCATCATCATCAACATCAAGGCTTAGGCCCTCCAGCCTGTTCCAACTTCAAGAGATTTGGTCTCTCCATCTAGCAAGTGGTCTTCTTTGGTTTCTATGTCCTGCAGGTTTGTAAATTAGTATTCGTTTAGGACGCCTATCATCTGGCATTCTGAGTATGTGTTCATACCAATTTTGTCTCTGTCAATTTTATCTGTAAATTTAAAAATATTTAATTGTTCTCTTATCTCTGTGCTTCTTTTCTGGTCCATAAAAGTGTAGCCCGCTGTTGGTCTTACAAAACTCATCTCAGCCGCTTCTATCTTCCTTCTATTTGTGCGAGTCAGAGTCCAATTTTTACTGCCATACATAAATGTGGGAATAGCCATAACCTTATAAAATTTCAGTTGAGTATCTTGAGTTATTTTGTTTCTCAGAGTTCTTCTTATAGTTCCACACGTGCTTTGAAATTTCTGTATTTTTATATTTGTATCTTCTTTTTGGCAGTTCAATATATTGAAATCCAAGTAATTAAAGAATTTCACTTGAATTATACTGTTATTTATAACAATTTTGCATCTTAGATGATGTTTTCCTTGAAATCCCATTGGTCTTGTTTTTGTGCATGAAATATTTAAATTATATTCATGCGTACTTTTTCTAATTTATTAAAAGCTCTCTGGAGATTATCTCCTGATGAGCTAAAAATAAGCTAGTCATCAACAAATAAAGTTGTTATTTATTTATGCCAACAAACTTACTGTTGGTGTTTTTAAACACACAAACCGTGTGTGGGCAATGTTTGAGAGGTAGAACTGGCATTTTTAAGTTCCAGTTCTACCTCTCAAATAAAGTTGTGTTTAAAAACTTTGACATTTATTTTAAAATGTTCAATTAGTGCATCTTGCCATTTCTTAATAGCATGTTCAATATATAAATTTTAAATAGAGCCAGAGATAGCGGACATCCCTGCCTTACCTCTTGATTCACTTCTTTGGCAATATTACTCATTGTTACTTGTTTGTCAATGCTGATTGTTGTTTTGAAATACATACTTCTAATTACTTTTAAAATGTGATTTGGATATCCATTTGTTCCATATCTGTGATATGATGGTTCACAACCACCCAGTAATGACAATGACAATGGCAAGAATGAGAATAGCATGAACATTTTGGTTCACAACAACATACTAACAGCAACAGGAATAAATAGTGGATATTGTGTATTGGGATGTCACTTATTTCTTTTGACCATTGAAACAATTTTAAACTGCTCTCTAATTCAGTCAACATAAAATCAGGTTAACGAATGCCAAATTTCAACAAAGTGAAACAAAAATGCAAAGCTATCGCATATTTCTGATTCTGAGAAAACAGGAAGCATCAGCCCTTTAGCATCCTCGCTTTGATTAAAATTATTTGTTGTTCTTTATTGTTATATAAAATTCTTTCTGATTTGATTTTTCCCAGAATTGTGACTAACGAGAGCTCTACCAGCCATTTACGTCATGGCCACTTTGAAGAATTTCTACCTTGAAGGAAGAAGAAGTCTTTAATATACACTTAATGGATCTAATATGTCATGCCCATTAATGGGAACACCAAAGTTGAATCTTGGCCAACTCTTGCTTGTCGTTCCTGGGGCCCGGGAAGGCTTGCCCTTGATTTGAACACTCCCATTTGAAAACATATATTTCAAGTCTCTTGTTCTGCCTATCATTACCACTGTCAGTGGTTGTGAACCAGCTTTAATTAAACTTGCCCTTTGTTTTCTTGTGCAAGCATCCACTGCATACATATTTTAAGATACATGGAGCTAATTTCTGCCTTAAGCAAAATGCAACCTGATTGGATATTTAAATGCCAAGACACTTCTTTTGGCGGTGCTATGGCTGAGCAGTTAGACCATTTTGCCTACCACCTAGGCAGCCCAGGTGCGATCCCAGGGACCAGCATGTGGTATTTGTGGTGGATGAAGTGGCATCTGGATGGGTTTTCTTCGGCTTCTCCAGTTTCCCCTGCTACTCATTCCACCAACTGCTCCATCATCACCTTTCTATTCATCCATTTTGTCTGCATTTCATATCATCCTCTTCCTCACTATCATACCTGGTGCTTGGCTGACCACCTGCTTCCAGGTCTTCACTCTATCAGTTCATAGGTTCCTCTGCTCCCCAACAGGCTTGTAAGTCCTACGGGGTGTAAGTTCTCCATAAGAGGAGTGTAATCAGGTAAAGAAGACACCCCCCCCCTTTATAAACACCTGCTGGCAGGTCGTTTTTTACTTTCCCTACTATGTGTAGTAAATAGAGGAAGTATTGCATTCCATCCAGAAATTTAATGTCGAGATTTCACCGGAAATATGTTTTCAGGCCTCCTGAATGCAAAAAGACCATTTTTAGAAAAAGGTCCGTATGTGTGTCTGTGTTGTGCTATGGACAGCATAACTAAAAAGTGAAAAGTCGGTTAAAAACCAAAGTTGGTATTTAAGTTTAATATCTTTCAAGGTTGCGACACAAAGATTTTGAAGAAAATAGCCCCACCGTAAACTACCCTTTACATGGAAAATTTTGATTTTCTTGAAAATGGCTCTAACGATTTTGATTAAAATGTCATATGTTTGAGATATTTTTATGACAAATGAAATGTATATCTTGAATTTTCTGGCTATAGCCCCTGTAGCACCTGGACGACTTTTGCATAACTGGTAAACCGTTAGAGATAGACCAAATGGTACTATACAAAAAATGTAGATCTTGCTAAAATACACAATTTATGTCTAATACATTTTCTTGTAAGGTGAACCATTTCAGAGATATTCCTTGTTGTGTGTGTGAGTTTTGGAAAACATAACATTCGTGAAATGGATCATCGTTGTTCATTTTTTAATATGTTAAGTGCCCAAAGACAACAGAATCTCAAAGCTTTAAAACATTTGACTATCACACAAAGCCTACTGTAATCTAACATTCCCCTTCCACCTACAAGGAAATAAGCAATAAGATAATTTGTATAAATATTTATCTCAACTAACACAAAGATATAGGAATAAGAGTTTGTAAGAATGGTTAGTAAAAGAGTAGAGAAAGTCATGTGAGTGCAACACATCAGATTTTTTTATATGTTAGCCATGTGAAGAGAATGGAATTTGAAAGCTTTAAAACATTTGTCTGTCACTTAAAGCCTACCTTATTCCCATATTTCCCTTGCACCTACAAGGAAATAAGCAATAAGATAATTTCTGCAAATGTTTATTTCAACTAACACAAGGAAGATATAGGAATAAGAGTTTGTAAGAATGGTTAGCACAAGAGTAGAGAAAGTTATGTGACTACAGCACATCACATTTTTGTGATAGTTCTCCTTCATGAAAAGGAAGGGTGTACTTTGCTGACTTGTAATTTCAGTAATAATTTGTGGTAAAATAAATGCTGTAAGAAATTATGTAGTGATATTACATATTTCTAATTATTCTTTATTCTAAAATACATATTTTAACTTATAATAGGTATCCACCAAGAGGGAGTTGCTGAAGAAGGCCATACATAAGCATGAACAATTAATGAAGGAGGCTAAGGACAATGCTGGTTGTGACAGACATTTATTGGGACTATACTGTATAGCTATGGAGGAAGGCAGAGAAATTCCAGCCATCTTTACTGATGCTGCTTTCACAAAAAGGTAGTAGTAGCGGCAGTGGTAGTGGTAGTAGATAGTAGTAGTAGTAGTAGTAGTAGTAGTAGTAGTAGTAGTAGTAGTAGTAGTAGTAGTAGTAGTAGCAGTAGTAGTAGTAGTAGCAGTAGCAGTAGTAGTAGTAGTAGCAGCAGTAGTAGTAGTAGTAGCAGCAGCAGCAGTAGTAGCAGTAGTAGTAGTAGTAGTAGTAGTAGTAGTAGTAGTAGTAGTAGGTAGTAGTAGTAGTAGTAGTAGTGGTAGTAGTAGTAGTAGTAGTAGTAGTAGTAGTAGTAGTAGTAGTAGTAGTAGTAGTAGTAGTAGTAGTAGTAGGTAGTAGTAGTAGTAGTAGTAGTAGTAGTAGTAGTAGTAGTAGCAGTAGCAGTAGTAGTAGTTTATAGACTAATACAGAGTGTCTGACACTGGCACGCTATTTACATTGAGACAGGATATTGTAAGACCCCAAAAGAAAATCGTTTATGTGAATATTTGTTAAGAGTGTAATTTGTTTTTGATGTTGGTATGAATTGGTTAAATGACGAAAACGTGTTACTAATGTTCATTGTTACAAACAATTAAGTTTGTTTGAAGACGTCATAAATATTTCCATATTTATTTTTAATATATATGTATAAATAAAAGAATTATATGTGTTCAATATTGAAAGCGAAGGGAGAATGGCTAAGAATCGCTTCCCTAACAATGCGGGAACTATTTGATGAACGCATACGTGGATGTACACAAAAAGAAGTGTAATGCGGTGCCAATTGTCTAGTTATTAGCGTCCGTGCCTTTGGTATGGATGGACGCATTTTTATGTGTGCGGGTCATAAAATAGTGAAAGTAAATTTACTAAGTGTTTAAAGATCGTTAATTTGTGTAAAATAAGTGAAACATTAGCTAACTTTAATAAGTTAGTTAATACGAAGTGTGCAATTAAATGAAAGGACGTAAAATAGACGAAGTGTAAAGTGATAGAAAACACATTTAGCGAAATATCGCTAAATTTTCAGACATTAAATCTCGGCGATGCTAGGGAAGTCGATCCACTGAAATAAAAGACTTGTAACTGTGATACGATTTAAATACTGTGAACAAGAAGGTGCGAATAAAATATTTCACTAAAGTTAACCCCGAGTGTATGTTCATTCCATCCAGTACCACGACCCGAGATAACGAAAGAGTCAAAAGCTCATCACCATCACCGTATTAATTTATAAAAACAGCACCAACATTATTTATAAAATTTATACAGATCAAAATTATTTTATGGAAAAGGTTTGTAATAATAATAGTATTTTTATCAAAATATATATACATAGTTTGTAACAATTTAAATTCAAATTACAGTTCATCCACTTTATACAAACATTTATGAATAAGATACTGCTTTAGTTTATTTTTAAAACAATTTTTTGTACAGGACTTAATTTCAACAGGTAGTTTATTGTACAGTATACTGCCTACAATATATGGATCAGTATTTATGATATTTTTATTCACTGTTATTCTATGGAAGTCCATATTTTGTCTTGTGTTATGCAGATGTATTTCACTATTCATCTAGACACCATTTGTGCTATTTACAGTTAAGAGAATGATTTTATACACATACATATAATGATACAACAGTTAGAATATTTTCCTTAATAAACACATTTCTGCAAGTTTATAGTTTACAAATATTGAACATAATTCTTATACACTTCTTCTGTAAAATTAAAATTCTATTAATATGTACCTGTGCAGCTCCTCCCCAAACTTCTAAACAATAACTGAGATGCAGAAAAATAAGTATATTATTGTTGCTATTTCTGCTAAAATCAAGGCATGTTCTCAGAGATGTATTTATAGGTGGTCAAACCTTAAATTAAAATTAAACTTAGCTTTATTTATGGGCGCTATTTAACTGCTCTCAGCATGAAGGATCATTTAATTTTGCTCAGAGGCTCTTTATCAGGCTTATAGTTCTTTAAAACCCACCTTTGTGGTGCTCAAGAGGTACCAAGCTCAAATATCAGTTAGAGTGAGTTATCCGATTAAGGTTTTTTTCTGAGATTTTCCATTATGTTGAGAAGATGAATGTAACCTTAAGCTCTAGGCACCTCAGACCTCAGGCTCATTTGAGCACCAATTCATTAATTTAATTCATTGTCTGATATGACATTACGTTGGAGGACATTAATATACAAAAAAAGTTTCTTTTATATGCTTTAAATCTATGACACGGGACCACCAGCTTTGCTCCCCTTCTGAAGGAAGACAGGCTAAGGACTAATACATAAAAAAAAAAATCCACCACCCTCTGACAGGTTTTAATCTGTGACCTCTGGAACTAAAGGCCAGTACGCTAACATTAGACCATGGAGAGAAACAGGACAAACCTGTGTAGACATACAGGACACCAAGAAAGAGCATAGAGTTGAGTTGTGTACATTCACATGCTAAACGTTTTAATATTATTTTCTTTATGCAACTACTAATGCTTATTTTATTTGCAACTAATACCTTTACAAAAAATACCTTGATAAAACTAATTGAATCAAGGATGTCATTGCTAACAGTGTATTTAAACTTCCTAATGCTAAAATGGACTATGTCTTAATTTTTTTAATGAAATATGAAAAATAAAAGTGTTTGTTATGGGATGCCAATTTTCTAGTATCTTAAATGTATTGTAGCTCAGGGTTATCAAACAGTCTTTCAAAATATATGAGAAATGATAAGAGAAAATATTAATTTAAGTGTTAGGATCACTTAGACTCATTGCCTTCAGTCTTACATAAACATTTTTTGAGGTTGGTAATAAATAAGTGCACTATTTGGTTTATTATGTACCTATTTTTGTCGCATATTTCTTGATACAATATTTTGTATATAGGTACCATATTGAGTTCAACATTTTCTTTCAGACTGAAAAAAAGCTTTCAGTCTTGTCCCTAATAGAAATAGTTTTGCATGTATTTGTACAGTCAGTCAGTTAAATGTCAAGAGAGGAAAAGATATGTAAAGAAAATTTTACATATTATATTATTAAATCTGACCTTATATAAAGGTTTGCCATGTGACACAGAATAGCTTTCATGTGTTTGAAATGAATACATAAAAAGGTTAATAAAAAAAAACAACAACAAAAAACAAAGTTTTTGTTAGTATATGGCACAGTTAAATGATTATTTTATATTTTAGTACTTTCAAATTTAAATGTTATGGTTTCCATACAAATGATTTCGGCATATTGCCACAGAGTATTTTATTGTCGTTAGGACAATGTCGTCCTGTAGCTGTTTAGGGAGCTTATATTGTTGTCTCCATTGCACAAATGATTTTGGTGTTGTGCCCCTTGCTCCGAAGAATAGGCCTGTGACCACGATGTTGCTGATATTATATGAGGCACTGAAGAATGGAGTTGTGGGCTCATATATTTTCTTCTTTTCACGATCCACTTGTGCTGGCTGGTCTAAGGATGTCTCAAACCTCACTGTGGGATCTAAGATCTCAGCTGTCCCTTTCTTCCTGTCGATAGCAATGACATCAATTTGACGGTTACTGCCACAGTCAGCCACACAGTGTACTTCTTCGTGGACTTCTAATCCTGTGTTTCGCAAAGCATTGGCAAGCAGAGTTCTTATGGTGTTGTGACGCTTTATTTGCAGCAACTCTCCCTGAGGACAATTCCCGAGTACATGCAGTAAAGTTTCTATCTCACTGCAATGTCTGCAGTGGCTTGTACCCGTGGAGCGTCCCGGAAGTGAACGTACTGGAACCACCATAGCTGTCATCTTCAACATGTCACGCCATTCTGAGCTGGATAATCCATTACGTTTCAAAATCCAAGTGTTGGCAGCAGGAACTTCGCCAAAGAGCGCCACTCCTCTTCCTTTCTGAGGGTATGCACACCAGGCTTCAAACTCCTGGCGTCTTAGTTTCTCCCTAAGTTGTTTAACAGAGTTTGTGGAGGACTCCTCTGGTATATGCAACTCTGTGAGGCATCGAGTTCTTATGGCTGCAAAATTGCGAACGTTTACATGTTCATCATCTAGATTTTCAAGTTTGGTGTTAATATTTAATTGTTGAAGATAAGCTTCCCAAGTTGCACGTATTATTGATAATCCCTTAAACTTTGTGCTGGTGTACAGCATACTGTTTGGGGTGTCATTTGGTAGTTGTAGGATTTCCTTCACAGCACTTTTGATCATTTTATCTGCTTTCTGGAGCCATACCTTTGGAATTTTCTCTATTGGAACCGACTGGAAAGGATAGATCAAAGTGGGCCCAATGTAGTGACACTGAAGATAAGAAAGCTATTTTCTCAGATGGATAGAAGAAGAAAATGCTTTAGAAGCAGAAGGTGGTGTTTCAGATGAACAAGAATGTAATGCAGAAAATAGTAATTCATGATAATGAGACACTATGTTAAAGGATAATCATTATTTTATTACCAATAATAGTATAATCTGGTCAACTCAGCCACCAAAAGTATCACATCATATAACACACAATTTGGTTTATTTTCTATTAATGAATGGGAATAGAGGTTAAGAATATATGTATTTTATATTACTTCATGTTATCAAATGTTAAATATTCAATATATCATTAGTTGCTGCATTGTCACTTGGGCTATCCCTAGACCTACCATGGCCATGCCAATTCTCATGGTGTCTTCTCAATGAAACAAATATATTTTTCCATCGATAGAAGAGCCAAGCTGCTCAAATGAATTTGTCCTTGTGATACCTATAAATAAAAATTCATTTGTTTTAAGGCTGAAAAACTCCTTTCTGCTCTTGCAGTAGTGGAAGGAAATGTTAAAATCAGTCCATGTAGTTTATAAACTTCACTGTACGCAACGTCAAGTCCATTTGATTTCATATAATTTGCAACGATTTGAACAGACTTGTTAGAAAACTTTTGAGGTGAATATAACACTTTCAGTTCATTTTTCAATGACAGATATCAAAATAAGAAACATACAGTTCTCTTGGTTCACATAATATATTTGTTGGAAAACTTTTATCATAGCTCACAAAACGTTTGGAATCCAGTAAGGCCAGAAATTTCAACTGTTTCTGTGATTCAAATGCTAATTTAGTTTGAGTCATTAATGTGTCCAGGACTTTACAGAAAATCCTTAAGTACGAAAAATGGGTTTCATCTTCACAACTTCTCTTTCTAGGTCTTTCTTTGTCCTCTTCATTAGCAATGCTCACAGTTTCTAACCATATTTCTTCAAATCCTATGTTTCTGATTATTGATCTCTTATGTTTATCCAAAGTTGTGATTAAATACACTAAATTTGTGAAACCCATCTTGTTTCAGGGTGTTTCCTTGGTTGCAAACAAGCATCACCAGTAACAAAATTTATTAAGTTTGCATGAACGAGTGAGCCACAGATACTTATTTATATTGAAAAATCTTTTCTAAGGATTCTTATTTTTTTCCTTCTGCTCACACTGCAAATGTGGAAGAGCTGCAGTAGGCCTTTCCTATTTTACTATACTAACTTATTCTCATATTTCAATTGCAAATATGGTCATTTTACTGAACGTTTTACATTTTATTATACATTGTGCATCTTTATATGTTAGTTAATATTTAAATGTTTTTGTTATATATTTATATTTTTAAAATGTTGGTTTTTAAAATTTTAAAAGTTTAAAATTTAAATTTAAATGTTGTATAATTTAAATTTTTAGTTTATGGTTTTTAAGAATTTGAAAGAATAGTCAATTTTTGTTTTGAAAATTGTTAGTGAGTTGAAATTAGTGGTTGGTTAATTTTATGAATTTAGAGAAATGTTTTGGAATAATTTGAAATTTTATGGAGTATTGTGTGTAAGTTTTGTATTTGTATATTTTAATTGATTTAATTAGTTGTAAAAATTGTTTTTTTTTTAAATACTGGATACCAGTATTTGCAATATTGGTTACCAGTATTTTGTATTGTTAAATGTTTTTGTAAAGTTTATATAGAATTGTAAGTTTGTAAATTTTTAAATTTTTTTTTTATTTTAGTAGAGGATTAACTGGATACCAGTTAATTTTAATGCTGGATATCAGTATTATTTGTATATTTATTCTGTATTTGAATTGGTAGCTTATTTTATTTTATTATTTTTATTTCATTTTATTTATATTATATTTTAATTTTTTTTTAATCTGAAAAATCGTTTTGTAGATTTGTATATTTTTATAGCTTATTAATAAATGTATGGAATTTGGAAGCTATGTCCCGGTGTAAGGAATTAGGTACCAGGATGGAAGTTTTCAGATTTTATTTATTTATTTAATTAATTAATTTACTTATTTGTTTGTTTATTTGTTTCTTTGCTTGTTTGTTCATTTGTTCATGCATGCGTGTGTGCATGTATGTGTTCGTGCGTGCACGAGTTCGTTCGTTCCTTCTTTCCTTTATTTATTTATTTATTCATTCATTCATTCAATCATTCATACATTCATTCATTGATTCATTGACTTATTTATTTATTTGTTTGTTTGTTTATTTATTTATTTTATTTATTTATTTATTTTATTGTGCATCCATTTCGAAGAATTAATACTAGCAACTGTCTTGGTGCACTGTACACTATGAAATAAATAATATTAATACAGCTGTTGATGACTCTAACAATAGCACAATATTATAAACAGAGCATTCTTGCTAACTCCAAGCCAGGCGTGTCCATATAGCACATTTTGGAGATGCTCGGGTGGGTACAGCATTATGGGATTCCAAAGCCTTGGTATGCTTATTCTTGTACTCTGTCACCTCATCGCTCCTTGCCCATATCGTAGGGAAGACTCCAGCAGCAAGCATCTGAAGCCCCATTCTCCTCTCTGTTCAGTGGTAGAGAACGAGACATATTCCATGTTATGTACTAATTCTTCATGAGGGAAACTGGCTGGTATTGTAATTATTATTAATATTGCTTATTAATTTCTGGTTTACTTTAGATATGGACTCCAGTGATAGCTTTGATAGCCCACAATATATGCCACTGATATCATTACAAAAAATTATGATTATACATTCTAAAGTAAGAACAAATTAGAAACTAAAATGTTCACTTATCTTGGTAATATTGCAAGTTCTTGGTGCAAAGCTGACTATATAGCTATATATAGCTATATAGCTTTGAGAATGAGTTGGAGTCAACTCGAAACTTTAGTCAGCTTTGCACCAACTTGCAATATTACTAAAATAAGTGAAGTTTTTAGTTTCTAATTTGTTCTTACTTTAGAATCTTGTGGCTTCACTGTTAATAGCTTCAATTTCCTTAATTATGATTATACATCTTTTAACACTTTTATGTAGAGTCCAATTGAACCCATGTTGATATCTAATTTACATAAATTAGATAAAGTTAAATGAAACATATCTCCTCATAAGGAAATGAACTGATCCAATAATACAGGAGTCAGCAATTTGGTAATCATGAATTGTGACATCTGGAAATGCAACCTGGCATGCACATGGTGCACTGTTTGAAGGAGGGCGTTTGAAAGCCACAATGGCAGTGTAAAGAACTTCTCTAACACACATTTGATTTTATAATGCTTAACACATATACACAGACTGAGAGGGCTTTAACATCTATTTTTCATTAATGTATTCTGTACTTCATTGGGAGCATTATGGTTTCGCATACACCTAACGTTAATTCATAAGTACTGACATACCAGAGTACATGGGTTTTCATCCGTCAATCATGATCTGCTTTTAGATTTTACATCAGTTTAGAACTAAATTGCTCACACATAGCACTAATAGGCACAGCAAGTAAACAGAGGGATAGAAATGTTGTCATATCAAGTTCTCTACATAAAAGTAAACTAGGCTTGTTTCGTAACTGTGATTTCAAAATTATGTTTGTAAATTCACAATCTCAATTTGTAACTGTGCTATTACACAACTACCTTTAAGGTTTTATAAACTAAGTGTAGGTACGTGTAATCCGCTTCCTCACTAGACTACAAAGTTTCATTGAATATTTAAATTTTATTGTTATATTTATGGACAAGCATTGGTTTTATAATATTATTTTAAAAACCTTAAGATTTCATATTTGTGACTTGTTTGTAGTCTTAGTGACAATGTTCATAAAGTTATTTAATGTTTGGCTTGTAAACACCAATCAAAACTTTCGAACATAACAGATGTTTCACATTTTCACCCATAGCACAGCAAAAGTATTGTTCTTCCCACTCCTCTTGGAATAGGAAGGTTTCTTTGTGTTTTCATAGTTTCAAGAGAGTCATTTATATTGATACAATGTCCACCACTGGTTGTTTTCATTTGAATGCCTGTAGATTGAGGGAGGGGTGAAACAGGGTGATGTATTGCTTGCCCCTGACAATGATATTACGCCATATCATCAGCTGGTAGATTTGGCAACCTCTGCAATAATCCATTGCAAGCAGCAACTTCTGTTATAGTGTACTGTGCCATTTGGAACTGAAGGAATAGCCAGCAATGAATGAGTGATATAGAAGAGTTTTATTTGGATTAATCTGTAGCACAATAACCAGAATGTGCTACATGGTCTGTTGTATGTATGTATGTATGTATGTATGTAATATATTATATAAGGTTATCAAGAAGCAGTCTTGTGTAACCAAAATTCTCCTAGAGGCAGGGATTCCAGTAGCAGCCCTGGCTGTCATGAGCCTATAGTTATTTATAACATTCCACGAAATAAAGTATATGATACATTCACGTATGTTATTCATGAAAGGTAATGTAGATAAACAGGATACCAAGTTATCTCGAGCAGTATGCACTGACATGGTGTGGAGGGGCCTGTTGATAACCCTATATAATTATATTTTACTAACAGAATCTGCAACTCTGTTTACATTAAAATAGAACATGATTATCTGGGCTTGTGTGCTGTGGTCTAGTGGAAATTCTCCTTCCAAACATTTTGGTCTTGCTGCGTCAAACATCCTCAGTGGTGTGACTGTAGTACTCTGGTAGTTTCAGCAATGACTAATACAGAGCTATTTGGTTTCACAGGTTTTATACAGTTAGCATGTGTGAGTGTTTGACGGTTGGTCCAATCTTTGTTTATTGATTTGGCTGCTGCATGGGATGGGCTAAAGTGAGGGTTGCTTCCACTGTCTGCAATTGTTGTCGATGGACTGGTATTTACTGTAGCTGAGGCTGTTGATGGCGTATGACCTTGAATTTGTCTCTGATCAGGGTTTTTTGTGTGCTTTGTATAATGCTAGATGCCTAGCTTTTTTTTAAGCACTTTGTTTCTTCCTTCCTATTGAAGTTATCTTTATGTTTGAAAATCTATATAGTTTCACGACTTAAATGGGTGTAATAATGAACCATGGAAGACAGGATAGCTATGTCTGAATACAGTATGTGTTCTCCTGGCATTAGTAATACGTGTTCTGTGACTGCAGACTTTTCTCTTTGTACCAAATGCCAATACCTTTTGTGTTCTGTAATGCGTGTGTTTACTGTACATTGAGTGGTCCCTATGTAGACAGAGCCACATGGGCACAGAATTCTGTAAACACCTGCAGAAGAGAGTGGTTCTTTTGGATCTTTTGTTGAATGTAGCATGTTTTTTATTTGTTGTGGGGTTTGTAGATGGCATGGATATTGTGTTTCCTGAGAATTTTACTAATGCAATCAGTAATACCTTTGATGTATGACAGGTAGGCTTTATTCTTCTCTTTAGGGTCAATTTGTTTCGGTGTAGACTGGGGCTTCCTCCTGGGGCATAAGGCATGTTTAGTTAACCGTTGGCCTGCAAAGCACTATTAATGTGAGAAAGTCTGCAGTCGCAGAACACGTATTACTAGTACTAGGGGAACACATTATATAGTATTCAGACACAACTATCCTGTCTTCCATGATTCATTATTATGCCTGTTTAAGTTGTGAAGCCATAGAGATTTTCAAACATAAAGATAACTTCAATAGGAAGGAAAAAACAAAGTGCTTAAAAAAAGTTAGGCATCTAGCATTATACAAAGCACACAAAAAAACCTGATCAGAGACAAATTCAAGGTCATACGCCATCAACAGCCTCAGCTACAGTAAATATCAGTCCATCGACAACAATTGCAGACAGTGGAAGCAACCCGCACTTTAGCCCATCCCACGCAGCAGCCAAATCAATAAACAAAGATTGGACCAACTGTCAAACGCTCACACATGCTAACTGTATAAAACCTGTGAAACCAAATAGCTCTGTATTAGTCATTGCTGAAACTACCAGAGTGCTACAGTCACACCACTGAGGATGTTTGACGCAGCTTCAAATGAAACGTCTGGAATGAGAATTTCTACTAGACCATGGCACAGAAGGCTGGATAATCATGTTCCATTTTATGACACGAGCCGTAAAAGCTAACACAAATTGATCTGTTTGCATTATTATATAAACAACAGAGATGCTTTCTCTCTCAATACTTCCTTGCCCCTCTTACTCTCCTTTTCTTATCTGGTGTCTCCATTTCTCCTTCTTTTATTATTTTTCACCCTCTCTCTTGCTCTATCACACTCTTGGCTGCCCCCTCTCCCTCCCTTCTCACCCTCCTTTGCTACCACAACCTCTTGTGCCCTCACTCTCCTCTTCAGCTCTTTCTCTTTCTTTATGTGCATTGTATGTTTCTCTGAAGTTTTCAAGTACAGTATTAAAACTGCTTTCTGGTAATAAGAAAATAATTAAAATATAGAATTGTAAGCTTCAAAGTTTAACTGTGTTAAATTCATTCCAATATCACTGATTTGTATAATAGTTTCCTAGTTGATTAATTATATCAAGTGAATAAAAAAGGATTAATTGATATACATATATACATGAATAATACTAATGAAAAATTGGTGTAATGTGTTAAATATTCCAGCTTTAGAAATTCAGGGAAGAATAAAGAAAATTAATGTATATATGAATTTTTGGTATGTAATATTTTTTACAAAACACAATAATAAGCAGTCTTTCTTTAAGTGGTAATTTTATTGTTATTGGTTGGGGAATTTAATGTCATATGGACAAATTGCCATGGTAGCTCAGTGGTTAGAGCAGTCACACATGAAGTGGAAGATCCATGGTTCAAATCCCATGTATGACACTGAATTTTTCAAACCTGAATCTACCTCTCAATTTTTCTTTATGCTTTTATTTGTCTCTTTTATTGTTCTCCCTATTTATTAGGTAACTTGTTTTGTAACTGGAAACTAATGTCTCATACATTTGGCACCAAGTTTCATAGCAATAAGTTCAATCATTCTTAAGAGTAAAGTTAGTGTCTGTATATAGGCACATAAAGAAACAATATTTAGAATACTGTTTTTAACATAGGTTATTTATGTGCATTTATTGTTTATGTAAAAAATAATGGTTAAATTGTTTTATTATAATGTGGAGACTCCTAATTGTAATAATTAAAGCATCATTAGGTATGTAGATCTTGGTCACTTTCTGTAGCCTTGTCATCTTCAGAGTTCTTTTCTTAATTCTCTGTATGCTCCACTACATCACAGGACTACATGCTCTTAACTAACCTTACGTAGCAGTGTATTGATCTTATTCACATATTTACATATACATATTTACTGATGGCTATTATTCCTGATTCTTTTCAACACTTGAAGGTCTAATGAGTTTATGTGTTTTATGAATGATTTTTATGCTTTTTGATAAGAATAGATTTATGCTTTTTGATAAGAATAGATTTATGCATTTGCCAGTTGCTCTCTCTAAGAATACTGTTTATTAGTATTACTCTCTTTTTTCACTGTGCACCATATGAGGTCCAATGTTCATTGCATAAAAAGTTATTTCTATCGAGTGTTGCTGTAATTTTCCTTATTCTCTCCATTAGGTGGTTGTTGTTTTTGTAGTCTACTAAGGAGTAAATTGTTATCCTACTGTTTCAACTGTTGTGACAGCCAACAGTTTGTAAGGGAACACTGAGTGAGCCTGTTTGGTCAAAAAAAAAATGGATTCTTGGATTTTTATTGCAAAAAATGCACTAACCATACCTTGAAGGATATATCTGTGAAGTTTTAAGCTCCTGGAGGCTTGGAATAAACTGTTCTTAAACAAGGTGCTAAGTATTCTGCTGCGTTTGCATTCACTGTAGCCTAGTTGAACAAGTTCTCCTATATATCTATTAAGCAAATTCATGTATTTCAAAGCTTACAATTTAGAACATTACATAACATCAGAAGAAACTACAGTTCAAAAGTATTGGAAAGCACGAATGCTAATGGCTTCATTGCCAGATGCAAGGCACTAGAAGACAACAACATAACATCTAAATAATCAAGAAATATTCAACATAGACAAATTAAAGAAAGAAAAAATAAAAATAAAATTGTCACCGGCAATCAATTTCCATTCTGCATTCATTACATCATCCTCAAAATTCAGAACTCTTTAAATGCTGTAGAAATGATACTAAAAGTTCAGCAAATGCACTCTAACAGGTTTGATGTCTGCAATGCCAAAATCTGTATATTGTCGATCTATCCATGGAAAGCCTATATCTTACCTTTTTATCTTGAAAGTAGGCATATAAAATGCTAAAATCTTAAAAAGATAATTCTTATTAAAATTCTAATTACTTCTTTCCCCAACAGAATTTGTCACAATGTAGAATTTCATTTAAAAGACTACACAGTTTATACTTTGAAACTCAAAATTATAATTGCACTTATCCCTCAAAGATACAACTAAATCAGCAAAGTGCAGGAAGACCTGAGTCCACCGCTAAGAGTATACCAAAAAATAAGTACATATAAACATGTGAATATTATCAAACATCTCAAAACACTTATCACTAAAACAAAATGACAACATTATCCAAATGTTTTTCACCAGCTTCCAAATTATTGGAGATAAAATATCTTGCCATATAATTCTTCATAAAATGAAAAATAATTTTAGATAATGTGTGCAATTTTGTTTATCATAAGTCAATTTTACAGTGCTGCTTTTAAAGCATCTATTAGAATTTCAGGCTGTGGAAACTTCTCCTTTCTGGGTGGTCCCTTCTTGATTCCGCTCCAAATGCCCTCTCTGAGAGGGCAGCGTTCTTTGTTTGTCATTTGTCAATTTCTGAAGTTATTTACCATGCTTCTATTTGGCTTGGTAGATTTCTGTTGTTTGCAAGTATTTGATCCTACTTTTGAAATAATTTAGTATGTTTGCGAAGTTATTTGAGTATAATTTTTTATATATACATTGCGTGTAGTATTACTTATTTTATTTGTAGCAAAAATAAAGCTTAAATTATGGCAATGCCCATTATTTCTATGAACAGACTACATGTTTGTAAACCCTATACATTAGGTATATTTTAAAATCACATATTGAATTACTCAGTTTTGGAATGCCAAAAAGAATGGGCAGTATGCCAACCTTATGCAAATCGATGAACAAAATCAGATGGGGAAAAAATATACTTACACAGAGGTTAATGAGGAAGTGTGTGACTATACTTTAAACTTATTTTTCTTGGAAACAATCTGGTTGTTATTTTTACTTTCTCTACTGGTAAGAAGAGAAGTATTGCATTCCACCCAAAAATTTGGTGTCAAGATTTCACTGGAAATATATGTTTTGAGACCCCCTAAAACCAAAAAAAGCACTTTTAGAAAAAGGTCCATGTATGTGTCGGTGTGTCTGCCTGTCAGTCTGACAGTCTGTGTGCCTGTCTGTCAGTCTGTAGACAGCATAACTCAAAAACGAAAAGCTGGTTAAAAACCAAAATTGGTATTTAAGCTTAAGGTCTTTCATCCCGCCTCGGTAGCGTTTTTTTTTTTTTATTAACGTCCTCCAACATTGTGTCATATCGGACGAATGAATGAAATGAAATGGGTGAAATGATGCTCAAATGAGTCCGAGGTCCATGGAGCTTTAAGTTTCCCGACATTCATCTTCTCAGGGTAGGGAAAAAATCGGAAAAAAACCTTACTCGGATAACTTACCCTAAGCGAGATTCGAACTCGCGACCTCTTGAACGTGAGGCAGACACGCTAACCATCACGCTATCGAGGTGGGCCTCGGTAGCGTGATGGTACGTCTGCCTCACATTCAAAAGGTTGCGAGTTCGAATCTCGCTTAGGGTAAGTTATCCGAGTAAGGTTTTTTTCCGAGGTTTTCCCTACCCTGAGAAGATGAATGTCGGGAAACTTAAAGCTCCATGGACCTCGGGCTCATTTGAGCATAATTTCACCCATTTCATTCATTCGTCCGATATGACACAATGTTGGAGGACGTTAATCCAAAACAAAAAAACAAAAAATTAAGGCCTTTCAAGGATACAACACGAAGATTTTGAAGAAAATAGCCCCACCCTAAACTACCCTTTGCATGGAAACTTTTTTGAAAACTTTGATTTTTTTGAAAATGCTCTAACGATATGGATTAAAATGACATATGTTTAAGATATTTGTATGGTAAATGAAATGTTTATTTTGAATTTTCTGGCTATGTAGTCCTGTTTATCCTGTAAGATTTTTTAATAACTCATAACCGTAAGAGATAGACAAAGTCTTACTCTACAAAAAATGTAGATCTTGCTAAAACACACAATTTATGTCTGAATAATTTTGTTTGTAGAGTGAACCATTTCGGAGATATTCCTTGTTATTTGTGTCACTTTCAGAAAACTTAAATTTTCATGAAATGGAACTACGTTGTTCATTTTTTTATATGTTAAGCATGCAAAGAGAATGGAATCTCAAAGCTTTAAAAGATTTTACCATCACTCAGAGCCTACTGTATTCCAATACTCCCCTTGCACTATAAGGAAATAAGCAATAAGATAATTTGTACAAATGTTTATCTCAACTAACACGAAGAAGATAGGAATAAGAGTTTGTAACAATGGTTAGTACAAGAGTAGAGAAAGTCACGTGAGTGCAACACATCAGATTTTTTTATATTCAAAATCTATCTTCTCCCACAAAAATGTAGCTAGAGAACTAAAATTTTTTTCCAATATATTTTAGAATATGGGTACCTACTACAATTTCTGATTGGAATTTTGATATTGGTTATAATTTCTTTTAAAAAAATAATAAATATAGTAATGCACTGTTTTTATGACATTTTTACACTTTATGGTATTAAAAATTTTTTAAAGAAAAACTATTCATTATATGAAAATTTCCATCCTTTAATTTGTTACAAAGGTAATAAGAGATATAATTTTAGAAATCAACTTTGTAGTTCAATTTCTATTGAAGGAGATATATTTTGATTATACCCAATAAAATTGATACAAATTAATTAATATATCAAGAATATGATTGGATATTGGAATGAAATTTGGAAATGCCTGTGCAAAAAATTAAGCCTCTAATTTCAGTACTTTAGAAAATCACTTTTTTCACTCCGATGTACACTTAGGGATTTATTGCAAATGATTAATGTTAAAAATAAAAAAATATAACTTGATATTAAATATTTTACATGTGAATACATTGATATTCTTCACAATTAAGTAAAGGCAGTAATAATAATTTATAAGAAAGTGGTGTCCAGTATGAAAAGTGACATAAAAGAAGAAGCTAAGTGGATCTTGGTATACAAAATTTCTATGTGATATTAAAGCTCTATGGAAATAAGAATACCCGTTTTGACCTTTTGTTTTTGCCTATCATCTCTTTCCTTCATTCTTCCTGCTAACATTTCAATTCTGGTTTGATATGCAAAATAATCATAATTGGTATGAGTACCTTTTTTGTTTTTTCTTAGGTAAGAGTTATCCATTGTATACAGATCAGTAATCTTCTCTGGACCTTTAAACTTGGTCCACTGTCTAAAATAAAATTTTTCCTAATGTAGAAAGTATAAAGAAGTATTGACTTAATGTCTGCACAGGACAACAGGTTTTGTAAACGAAGATTGACTGTTTATGATCAGTTTTTAATTTTTATACTTTCTGGCATTTTATCTTTGAAATAAAATGTTTTGATTTCAGTGGTGGAGCGGGTAATTTTAAACTTTCAACAAGTATTGTTGGTTACACTTTTATTGGCGGAGCAGTAGCTCCTATGTGTGAAGATGGTTATGGATGCTTTTACAATATTACACCAGAAAGGTAAGTTCTTTTAAAACTAAGAATGAGCCAAAGAATACAATACTCAGCTCAAACTTGAAACTATTAGTATGATTGGTTATATCATCATAAAGAATAGACTGGTTATTTAACATTGCTTGCAGATACCAGGCAGCTCATAATGAGTAAGTTAGATGAAACTTTCAATGAGACCACATTTCACTACCTAGGTAAAATACCTCAACCAAGATTCAAAACTTGAGCTCCCTACATTGTAAGGAAGATCTGCTGTCCTCAAACTGAGGATGTGATCTATCTTTTGAGAAAAACAATGAAGTTATTTATGTGTAACACTTTGGGGTTATTTTAGTCTTAACTTCACTTTTTACATCAGAACTTATTGGAATATGCTTGGTAGACTGTTGTCTCTATCCTCAGCCAGGAAGCATGCCCGTGAATTGAGGCTGATAATGGAGACGACAGTCTCTAAAACATGTTCCAGTAAGTTTTGGTGTAAAAAGAGTAAAAAGAATCCAAAATTTTACATGTGAATGTGATCTTAGGTTTCATTTTGAGCATTTCAAGTAGAAACAGCATAAATACGCAGTTTTTGCTGATTTGCTTTCTTCAGTGAAAGGAGGTCTCCTATGCTTTCAGATTTGTGGTAACTCTCCCTTCTTAAGCGTTTTCTGCACAATGGATTATTGTACATTTGGTACATCTGATATAGAACATGTCAAAGAATTACATATATTATTTACAAAAATATATTCACACCATAAAATAATTTGCAAAGAATAATTGTTTGGTTTTAGTTTTAATAGTATTGAATATTTCTTCAGCTTTTATAGCATTCAATATTTTTATAGCTGTCTAAGCTGCTTATAACTTCATTCTTTTGGTAGCTCACCTACTAAGCCTAGTGTTTATGATTTCTAACAAAATAATAGGCATTTCATCACAATCTATAATTTATGGTAAAGCAAACAAGCTTCAAACATAAATCCTTATTGCTATTGTAATGAATAGAATGTATATCTTGAAAACCTAAATTTGTTTGCACAATTTAGTTTTGTTGCCTTAATCGTGTAAGTGAAACTTCAGGTTAATATAAAGATGCATATTTTTGAAATGAAAACTTTACTCATTGATATATTACTATTTGAAGCAAATAAGATGCTGTGCAATAAAAGTTGAATCTTTCTTTTGCCCACTTTATGTAGCAGATATATACTGTTGTTGATAACCTGTTTTACATCCAGAATTCTAGGCTCATTTTGATGTAATATGGCTGATTTAGCTGCTCTGGATAGAAATCTAGAGAAATACTTGTGAAGTGTTTAATTGTTTTCATAATCTTTACAGGATTGACTTCTCAGTCACAGCATTCAAAGACTGCAAAGAGACTAGTGCAAACTCACTTCGAGATTATATTAAAAATGCACTTAAAGATATGCAGGACATTATGGAATTGTCTTCCAACTTGTAAATGCTAATTCAAGATTATCTTTAAGTGTCATATATTGTATTTCTGTACATTTTAATGGAAGTTCAATATAACTGATATTGCTAATATTATTTCTTTTATTTTTCTTTCCCATAACTACTTCCTCAGTGATTACTTTCAAATAGCCTGTTTCATCTTCTTATCCAATGATTCAACCTTTACACATTTGTATCACTATCCTTTAATGCCCGCCTCGATAGCGTGATGGTTAGTGTGTCTGCCTCACGTTCAAGAGGTCGCGAGTTCGAATCTCGCTTAGGGTAAGTTATCCGGGTAAGGTTTTTTCCGAGGTTTTCCCTTATCCTGAGAAGACGAATGTCGGGTAACTTAAAGCTCCATGGACCTCGGGCTCATTTGAGCATCATTTCACCCGTTTCATTCACTCACCGTCCGATATGACGTAACGTTGGAGGACGTTAATTTAAAAAAAAAAAAAACTATCCTTTAATAATTATCCTACATATTTTATTGGCCAAGTGATAAATGAATATAATTAAATGAAATTAAAAAAAAGTTATTGTTAGACCAATATATGTACAAATAAAAGGGACACAAGCTCAATAACTCAGGAAAAAAAGCTTTGGCAATGAAAATAAATGAGGCAATTATAAAATCAAAGAAACAAAAGACAATCATTTCACTTCCACTTAGAGGTCAGGGAAACTAGCAAAAGACACTGTAAGTAGTAACCAAAAACAGTGTAGTAAGGTTAGGTTTTCACCAAATTACAATGTTTGTAAACAAAGCACTGAGGTCAAAGGTTTGGATACTGCAAACATCCTTAGTATGAATATACAGTGCCTAAGAAACAAGGCAGAAGAGTTAAGTATGTATTTAAAAGATTTAGACTGTCATGTACTCTGTCTGAGTGAACATTGGTTAAAAGAAGAAGAAATAGGTTATGTAAAAATAGAGAATTTTAAACTAGTAAACTATTTCTGTCGTAAAAAGCATAAGAATGGGGGGGGGGGGGGGGGTTGTAGTCTACATTCGAAATTCATTAGAAGCAAAGAAACTGGAACTTAAACAGTTTTGTAAAGAAAGGGTTTTCGAAGTAACGGGGGTAATTATTGATTCATACAAAATCATAATAGTTGCAATTTATAGGTCACCTTTAGGAGATCCCAATTTGTTTTTAGAAGAAATTGACAAGCTTTTAAAGCATCTTATAAAATTTGGGCATAAGGTAGTTGTTTGTGGGGATATAAATGCCCATTTTGATGTCACAACAGATAGGAACATGGTAGATAACTTCCAAAATTTATTGCGACAACTAGGCTATCATTGTGCAAATAGGTTACCAACACGAGGGTCTGCATGTCTAGACAATATCATAACAAATTTGAAGCAACAGTGTTATTCAATAAATGTATTAGAGCATTCACTATCGGATCATCAACCATTATTTTTTCAGGTATCTGCATCAAAAAAAGACAATCAAGAACCTCAAAAGAAAACAGTAAGAGAAATAAGATACGTAAATGAAGGCACTGTACAAAATTTTAAAGACAGTTTGAGATCAATAGATTGGGAAGAAAGGTTATATAGTAAAGCAGACTCAGCAGAAAACATTTTTAATATATTCTTCAAAACCTTGATGTATTCATTTGACAACACTTGTAAAAAGCATAAAAAAATTGTAAATATTAAACAAAAGGGTAAAAGAATTAAAAGGCAAGAATGGTGTAACTATGGTTTAGAAAGTATGAGAAATAAGCTTATAATTTTACAAGATATGTATAAGAAAAGACCAAGCGATTCACTTTTAACAGTAGTAAAGGAATTTAGAAGTTGTTATAAAAAAGTCATAATAGAAGCAAAAAAAGAAGTAAATCAAAATCTAATAAACAACTCTGAGAATAAATGCAAGGCTGCATGGTCCGTGATTAACTCGATAAAGAAATCAACTGAAACAATAAGTTTAGATGAGTCAATACCACCTGATGACTTTAATAATTTTTTCATAGAATCTGTTAAGGAACTAGCATTGCAGGTAAATTATTGCAGTAATAGCGCTTGGAGTGGAGTAAGAGAAATGCCTCAAGGGGATGAAAATGATACATTTGTGCTAAATACAGTAACATGTAGAGATGTTGAGAGGGTAACAAAGAAACTCAAAAATTCAAACACAAAAGACATTTATGATTTTTCAAATAATTTTATCAAAGAAATTTTACCATGTATTTTAATTCCCTTGACTTGCTGTATCAATAGTTGCATTGAGGAAGGTGTTTTCCCAGCAGTTTTAAAATATTCAAAAGTGACCCCAGTATACAAAAAAGGCGATAAGCAAAAACCAAATAGTTACAGACCAATATCTATAATTCCCACAGTAGCAAAAATTTTTGAATGCCTTATAAAACAGCAACTACAAAATTATTTTGAGATGAGAAATTTGTTTAGCGATAGTCAATTTGGATATCGAAAATGTAGGTCAACCATACATGCAGTAGACTCACTAGTGGAGAAGATTCACCAGGCGTTTGAAGATGGAGTTACTGCACATGTTACACTATGTGATTTAAGTAAAGCTTTTGATTGCGTAAATCATGAAATCTTGATAAAGAAATTAGAATATTATGGAATAAGAGACCACAGTGTAAAAATTTTCAAATCCTACCTCGAAAATCGACAACAGGTAGTATCAGTTGGAGGGAAAAGATCTCGGGTATTAAAAGTGACAACTGGAGTTCCACAGGGATCAGTTCTAGGGCCTTTACTTTTCCTGATAATGATTGATGATGTTGTAAAATGTTCTCCATCTCATACAGTAGTATATGCTGATGATACATCTTTTCTAAATTTACATTAAGATGAGGAAGTACTGCCACAGTTAGTAAAAGCAACAACCGAAAAATCGCAATCCTGGTTTCAAAGCAATGGCCTTTACATGAATGAAAACAAAACACAAAATATCCGCTTTACTTTAAAAATTGTTGAACAAGCACAAAACAATGCAAGCGACACAGTTAAACTCCTAGGCATGATCATAGATAAACAACTATCCTGGAATCCCCTCATTGATCAAATATGTAGAAAATTATCAACAGTGGTATTTTTGCTAGCTAACTTAAAACGAGTAATATCACAAAATTATGTTTTAATGGCTTATTTCTCATTTTTTCAGAGTATTTTTAGATATGGACTAGTACTATGGGGTAGTAATCCAAGGATAGCAGAAATCTTAATAATTCAAAAAAAGATTATAAGAATATTGACAAATTCAATGTAGAACACTGTAAACCATTATTTGTAGCATTAGGAATTCCAACAGTAGTAAATGTATATATTTATGATGTTTTGATCAGTATCAAAGAAAATTTACTTAATTTTAACTTAAGGAATTCAGTACATGAACATGGGACAAGAAATATGAATAGAATTGATTTGCCATATCATAGATTACAGAAAACATCTAGATACTATAAAGTAACAGGAGTAAAGCTTTTCAATGCACTCCCACAAGAAACAAGAAACCTGAATGTTCAAACATTTAAGAGCAGACTGTACAAATGGCTAATAGACAATCCCTTTTATAATGTGCAAGAATATTATGAACAAAATAAGACTGGATTGTAAATTTATGTAAGTCTTAGTTGTAAATAAAGTAAGTGTAATCTTAAGTTAGCAATGTATGTGAATGTATTTATAGAATGAGTACATAATAAGTTGTTTTGACAAAGTCTATTGTGATTAATGTAATTACTAAATGACTAATAAAGTTATTGTTATTGTTATTATAGAAAATTATAGACCAATAACACTATGTTCAGTGGTATCAAAAGTAGTGGAGGGAGTGTACTTGAACCAATTACAGCAACATTTTGAAAAGAAAAAAAATTTATCAGAGCTGCAGTAAGGTTTCCAGAGACACAAATCCACAATAGAGGTAATAAATAAAGTAAATTACATAATTATTAATACTCTCCATAATTGTGTAATTGTGTTAGCTATATTTTTAGATCTGTCAAAGGTGTTTGACAGTGTAAATATAGGCATACTTGTATGCTATATTTTTAGATCTGTCAAAGGTGTTTGACAGTGTAAATATAGGCATACTTGTAAATACAAGTATGCTTGAAAAATATGGAGTTAGAGGTATTGCACTAAAGTGGATTGTAACCTATTTAGAAAATGGACAGCAATGTGTAGAAGCAAATAATAAAAATAAAAAGGGTATGATAAATAAAGTAAGAACAAACTTTGAATTAATTGAACAGGGTGTGCCAAGGGGTTCAAAAGTAGGCCCTTTTTTGTTTTTAGTGTATATAAATTAGCTTTTTGAAATAAGGGTGAGAAACGGATGTATGGCAATTGGCTATACAGATGATGCAATAATAATAATTAGGGATCATACCTCAAGAGGTGTAGAAATTAAGGCAAATAATATCACAAAGATTTTAAAAGAATACTCTAAATTTGGATTTAGTATTAAATGTAACGAAGACCACGTGGATAAAGTTTAGAATAAAAGAGCCTATACAGACTTTATTGACCTCAAGGTAGATGGGGAAAGTATTCCTGAAACACAACCACAAATTTTCTAGGTGTTATTAAACTGGTAACCACATCAATTGTGTATAGCTAAAAAGATAAACAAGGGCTTATGTGTAATGAAACAGGTCAAAAATAGTATGGATAAAAAAACATTGAAGCAAGTGTATTATGCTTTTGTATATTCACTTGTACTTGCATGGCGGATGTGAAAGAGGTTGGATGTGCTAGCACATGCGCTTGCGACAGAAGATGATAGACATACAAATGTACCGAGTTAGGATAGGTGCCTTCAATGCCAGCAGAATTAAATTGCAGAAGAAAGAACAAGGATTGATGGACATAAGTCTGTGGTTCATCTTTGTGATACATATTTTATTGGAATTAAATCTTGGACCGTCAATGGAGCAGATAGGCAAGATGTTGGAAAATATCACCAAAGAAGTGAAAAACATAGAAAGCAGAATTTGTGAGAGAAGGGTGAAAAGTTTGACGAGGTTAAATTAGCATTGGGAAAATTTGAAGACAAGATAAAGGAGGAAATAAAGGGACGTAAAGGCAGATTACTAAGGACTGGAAAACTTAGAGGAAGGAACCAGGAAACTGAACTTCATTATCTTTGGTGTGGGAGAGAAAAGCAACAGAAGAGTTTGGCAAGATGTAAAAAATCTATTTCAAGAGAAACTAAAATTGAACCTGGTGGGATGGGAAATTGTTGACTGTTTTAGGATAGGACGTAAAAGCCTGAGACCAAGACCTATAATATTTAAATTCTAATTCAAATTCAAATGGGAAGTATTGAGGAATGGCAAACAATTAAAAGAGACAAAAATATTTGTTGAACAAGATTTGGGAAAGAAGCAGAGAGAATTAAAATTGATAGCATTAATGGAAATGAAAATAGCAAGAGATGCTGGTAAAAAAGCTTTTGCTAAAAGAGTGGATTTGTGGATTGATGGGGTGAAACAGGAACTCACTGTCAGCATTATATAGCATGGGAAGGGAATTATATCCTACGTACATCACGTGGTAGAGAGCATGTGTCCACAGAGGGTTGTCAGCAGTGGCTGAAACGTCAGAGCAACGAGGAGAGGGGAGCTACATCATCAGTGTCAACAACATCAGAGCAACCAGGATTATGTTACCAGTGATGCCACTGGGAAGGCAGGCATCGCAAGTGAAGATATATGTAGCCCAGGAGAACAGCTTGTGGAAGCTGAGAGAGGGGAGACAAGTGGGTCAACAGATAGAGGAGGGATCTGAAATAAGGAAGATCTGAGTGTAGTTTCAATGTAGTTTCAATGCAGTATTTTGGAACTGAAAGAGTGGGTGCAGACAAGAAGGTAGGTGGTTAGAAAAATATATATTTGACAGGAATTCTGATAGAACTGAATAAAATTGTATTTGACTATATCATAGATATATTTGTCATACAAGAAGCAAATCTAACAAATGATCAGCTTAAATACTTCAATTTTACTGGATTTTTACTACACCTACTACCCAAAAATAGACAGATAAGTAGTGGCATATTAGTTGGAGTCAAAAATGATATTAAATCCTCCTTTCAAATTGTTAAAGATATGGATAACACAGATAAAGCTGAATTAATAAAGCTAAATTTTTGGGATAACGAAACACATCTTCATTTATTCAGTATTTACAATCCTCCCAGGAATGAACCAGATCTCTCACTTATTGAACAATTAATAAAACAATCATAATTGGGGATTTCAATGCCCATTCCAAAAGATGGGGTTATGAAAAAGTGGATTCTACAGGGCAGATAGTGGAAGAATTTTTGAATACCACAATCTTTGAACTGATTTATGAGAAAGAAGATCCCAAAACCTTCATACATTACTCTGGAGCAGGCAGTAACCCAGACCTCTTGTTAGCTACAACAGATATTGTTTCAAAAATTAAAAAACAAGTTATAGAAGACCCAAGTTCTGATCACAGAGCAGTAATTGCTGATATAAAACTAGATAATACAAATAACAGTCAAAATCACACAAATCTGTATTGGAACTTCAAAAAAGCAGATTGGAACAAATATAAAACTGAACTGGAACATAAATTTAAAGAACAAGCAACCTCATAGCTGCATGACCAACCAGATCATATGAACAAAAATTTCTGTAAAGTCATCCTAGAAACCGCAAAAAAATATATTGCTCGTGGAAGAATTACAAATTTCAAACCCTTTTGGAGCCCCCAGTTAGAAGAACTGAAAAAGCAAAGGGATATAGCTAGAAATACAGCAGAACAAACAAAAAACATATCAGATAAACAGATATGGCGAAAGAAATATGCCTCGCTAAAAAAAAGAAATTAATACTCCTAAAAAGAATCACTTTAATAATTTCTTAGAAAAATGGATTATAGGACAGATGGCAACAAATCCCATAAGCATAAAAATGTCAAGGACAGGAGAGAAAACAACAGCACACTTATCATACACAACAATAAAATATTAACAAATGATGCAACCATAGCCAAAACATTCAATAAATATTATGCTAATTCACATAAAGTAACAAGAAATAATAAAAAGGAACGTAAACACTTTAAGAAAGATTTGAAACAAGAAAGAGAATGTGATCCTAACACTCAATACAATATATTTTTTCAAAATTTTAATATGCAAGAACTGAACATTGCAATTAATAATCTAAAAAACAATAAGTCTCCTGGACCAGATCACATACATCCAGAGTTCATAAAAAACCTTGGAAAAACAGCAAAACAACACGTACTAAACCTCTACAATCTATCCTGGAACACCACTGTACCTGCCGAATAGCGAAAAGCAATAATTGTCCCACTCTTGAAGAAAGATAATACAGCATTAGAAATAAAAAATTATAGACCAATAGCTCTTACTAGCATAATAGCAAAAGTGATGGAAAGAATGGTGTCAAATAGGTTAAATTGGTTTCTAGAATCTCAAAATTTAATTTCTCTATGTCAAGCTGGATTCAGAGAGTTCCACTCTACAAATGAACAAGTCTTACTTCTCAGTCAAGAAATCAAAGACACCTTCAATAGAAAAGAGGATAATGTATCAGTTTTTATTGATTTCCAAAGTGCATATGATTCTATATGCAGAACAAAACTGCTAAAGAAAGTAAAAAAAATAGGGATACAAGGTCCAATGTTCTCATGGCTATATCATTTCCAAACACAATGCTTTATTGTCACCAAATATGGAAGAAATATATCTAAATATAAACAAGTACACCGGGGATTACCACAAGACGCAGTGCTCAGCACTACACTTTTTAATATATTTATTAATGATCTGCCACAACAAATACAAGAACCAAGTGTTAAGTGTGCACTATTTGCTGATGACATAGTAATGTGGACTTCAAAACCAAAAAACAAAAGTACAGAACTAGAAAAAACCATGCAACAATCCTTAAACAACCTACAAAAGTGGACCAAAGAAAATTTAATGACTGTTAATACAACAAAATCAAACTACCAAATCTTTTCACTAAGAAAAAAACCACTAAAAATAAAAATAAATTTTGAGGGTCAACAATTACCAGAAACAAAGGAAGCAAAGTATTTAGGAGTTACATTTGATACTAAACTTACATGGACCAAACAAATAGAAAATGTAATACAAAGAGCAGAGAGGCGCCTTTCACTGTTAAAACGTCTAACAGGAATGAAGTGGGGATGTTCCAGAGCAACTCTTAACACAACATACAATGTATATATAAAGCCATTATTTACTTACTGCAGTGAAGTTCTTGTAACAGCAAACACACAAAAAATTCAAATCTTTCAAAACCAAAGTCTGAGACTAATTACAGGTGCTATCAAAACCACACCAATAGCAGCTATGGAAATACTAACCAACCGATACCCCATTGAATATGAAATAGAAAAAGCTGCTCTTATTCAACACAAAAAGTTGATCAGACTCCCATTCAATACATGGCACAACAGAAATTTTACACATACACTAAAGACTCAGGAGAGCTTTCTTCCCAAAATTCAATACATCAAGAACGTATACCTTCCTAATTCAAAGGAAAACTTCATATCTAAAGTCAATCCGACACAAACATTAGACATTACATATTATTACCACCTGACAGAAGAAGTTAAAAGTGATACTCCAACTAGTGTTTAAAATTATTGGCATTAGAGACAATCCATACTAGATTTCCAGCACACGAACGGCTCCATATTTATACTGATGGATCACTAATATCAAACCAAGATGGAGCAGGGGCTGGAGTCACGTGTCACCTCTTTTCCCATTACAAATCTTTAAGTTATGGAACTACAAACTTTGATGGAGAAATTGAAGCAATTCGAATGGCCCTACAAAATCTCTTGTATAGAATTTCACATTTTAATCAAGCAGTTTTTCTCTCAGATTCCAGGGCAGCAATTATAGCAATTACTTCCAAGTTGTCAACAAAAAACCAAACAGTTATAGAATGTTGGAAAATCCTTACCCATCTAACTGCTCTTCAAAAACACCTGGTCTTCCAATGGATACCAGCTCACTGTGGACTGAGTGGTAGTGAGAAAGCTGATTTTCTTGCAAAAAAGGGTACCGGCAGTGTACAGAAATCTATAGTTAATCTACCATTTTAGGCAGCTAAAAGACTAGTTAACTCTGAATTCAAAAAAATTATTGCAAAATATTACTATGAAAAATCAAAGAAAAAAAGATGGGAACTACCAAACATTCAAACAGTAATTCCCGAGTATCCTCGAAAAACAGCAGTTGCAACCTTCAGGTTGATTACAGGACATGATTGTCTGGCAAAACATTTAAACAGAATTGGGATATATTCTTCACCACTCTGTCCTCTATGTGATCTGCAAGAGGAAATGGATTGAGACCACCTTCAAATATGCCCGGCCACTTCTAGTGCCCCATCCATCAGTGAAAAATATTGGAGAGCAAGAGGATTAATGACTTCATTGTCAGAAATCCAGCATTAGCTAACAACATTTGATAGTTGTCAAAATCATATTTAAATAACATGCTGCATCTGCTATACCTTTTGCTGGTTTTTATGCTTTTGTTTTTCTTTTATTTTATTTTTGCGTAACCTTTCATTGTGTACATAGAAGTAACATTTGCTCCAAAAGTATTACATCTAGAAAGCACAGATCTTCGAAGGTGTTAAAACAGTATATGAACTTCAAAACGAGCAGAGCAGTTTTGTCATATTTTATATACAATTTAAAAACTATGTTAATCATTACAAAAACTGAACAAATTTTTAAAAACTATATGTAAACAGCTAACTGGCTGAGAGGGTTTGGGGAGCTGATCACGTCCCACCCTCCACTACTGCACCCCACCAATGATGTCTGTAGTGGGCAGAGGTGGGGGACACAGCAGCTGGGTGGTAGGCGTTGGCCCTTCGTGGGCTGTTGCGCCGGGGCTTAGTTTTTATATGTAAACAGCAATTTTCATTATAAAATTAGAATTTTGAAAAACGAAACTACTCATTTTATTGTTGTTAGCTAATGTTGGATTTCTGACAATGAAGTCATTAATCCTCTTGCTCTCCAATATTTTTCACTGATGGATGGGGCATTAGAAGTGGCCGGGCATATTTCAAGGTGGTCTCGATCCATTTCCTCTTGCAGATCACATAGAGGACAGAGTGGTGAAGAATATATCCCAATTCTGTTTAAATGTTTTGCCAGACAATCATGTCCTAAGCGGTTGCAGCCTTCTGACTATTGACAAATCATGACTGCTTAGCTAGTCATCTCTACAGAATAGGTATCTCAGCTTCACCAATATGTGTCCTGTGTAACGATCCAGCAGAAATGAACGAAGACCACTTGAAGACCTGTGAAGCATTAAGATCAGAAGAAAATACAGTTCAAAAGTATTGGAAAGCACGCATGCTAATGGCTTCATTGCCAGATGCAAGGCACTAGAAAACAACAACAACAACAGTCATGTCCTGTAATCAACCTGAAGGTTGCAACTGCTGTTTTTCGAGGATACTCAGGAATTACTGTTTGAATGTTTGGTAGTTCCCATCTTTTATTCTTTGTTTTTTCATAGTAATATTTTGCAATAATTTTTTTGAATTCAGAGTTAACTAATCTTTTAGCTGCATAAAATGGTAGATTAACTATAGATTTCTGCACATCGCCCGTACCCTTTTTTGCAAGAAAATCAGCTTTCTCATTACCACTCAGTCCACAGTGAGCTGGTATCCATTGGAAGACTAGGTGTTTTTGAAGTGCTGTTAGATGGCTAAGCATTTTCCAACATTCTATAATTGTCTGGTTTTTTGGTGACAACTTGGAAGTAATTGCTATAATTGCTGCCCTGGAATTTGAGAAAATAACTGGTTGCTGAAAATGTGAAATTCTGTACAAAAGATTTTGTAGGGCCATTCGAATTGCTTCAATTTCTCCATCAAAGTTAGTAGTTCCATAACTTAAAGATTTGTAATAGGAAAAGAGGTGACATGTAACTCCAGCACCTGCTCCATCTTGGTTTGATATTAATGATCCATCAGTATAAATATGGAGCCATTCGTGTTCTGGAAATCTAGTATGGATTGTCTCTAATGCCAATAATTTGAGAACAGTAGTTGGAGTATCACTTTTCTTAACTTCTTCTGTCAGGTGTAAATAATATGTGATGTCTAATGTTTATGTCGGATTGACTTTAGATATGAAGTTCTCCTTTGAATTAGGAAGGTATACATTCTTCTTGATGTCTTGAATTTTGGAAAGAAAGCTCTCCTGAGTCTTTAGTGTATGTGTAAAATTTCTCTTGTGCTATGTATTGAATGGGAGTCTGATCAACTTTTCGTGTTGAATAAGAGCCGCTTTTTCTATTTTATATTCAATGGGTTATTTGTTGGTTAGTATTTCCATAGCTGCTATTGGTGTGGTTTTGATAGCACCTGTAATTAGTCTCAGACTTTGGTTTTGAAAGATTTGAATTTTTTTTGTGTTTGCTGTTACAAGAACTTCGCTGCAGTAAGTAAATAGTGGCTTTATATATACATTGTATGTTGTGTTAAGAGTTGCTCTGGAACATCCCCACTTCATTCCTGTTACACGTTTTAACAGTGAAAGGCACCTCTCTGCTCTTTGTATTACATTTTCTATTTGTTTGGTCCACGTAAGTTTGGTATCAAATGTAACTCCTAAATACTTTGCTTCCTTTGTTTCTGGTAATTGTTGACCCTCAAAATTTAGTTTTATTTTTAGTGGTTTTTTTCTTAGTGAAAAGATTTGGTAGTTTGATTTTGTTGTATTAACAGTCATTAAATTTTCTTTGGTCCACCTTTGTAGGATGTTTAAGGATTGTTGCATGGTTTTTTCTAGTTCTGTACTTTTGTTTTTTGGTTTTGAAGTCCACATTACTAAGTCATCAGCAAATAGTGCACACTTCACACCTGATTCTTGTATTTATTGTGGCAGATCATTAATAAATATATTAAAAAGTGTAGTGCTGAGCACTGAGCCTTGTGGTAAGCCACGGTGTAGCTGTTTGTATTTAGATACATTTCTTCCATATCTGGTTGCAATAAAGCGTTGTGTTAGTAAATGACATAAACATGAAAACATTGGACCTTGTATCCCTATTTTTTTTACTTTCTTTAGTAGTTTTGTTCCGCATATAGAATCATATGCACTTTGGAAATCAATAAAAACTGATAAATTATCTTCTTTTCTATTGAAGGAGTCTTTGATTTCTTGACTGAGAAGTAAGACTTGTTCATTTGTAGAGTGGAACTCTCTGAAACCAGCTTGACATGGGTATACTAAATTTTGTGATTCCAGAAACCAATTTAACCTGTTTGACACCATTCTTTCCATCACTTTTGCAATTATGCTAGTAAGAGCTATTGGTCTATAATTTTTTATTTCTGATGCTGTTTTGTCTTTCTTCAAGAGTGGGACAATTATTGCTTTCCGCCATTCAGCAGGTACAGTGGTTTTCCAGGATAGATTGTAGAGTTTTAGTAGTTGTTGTTTTGCTATTTTTCCAAGGTTTTTTACGAACTCTGGATGTATGTGATCTGATCCAGGAGACTTTTTGTTTTTCAGATTATTTATTGCAATGTTCAGTTCTTGCATATTGTTGTTGTTGTTGTTGTTTTCTAGTGCCTTGCATCTGGCAATGAAGCCATTAGCATTCGTGCTTTCCAATACTTTTGAACTGTAGTTTCTTCTGATCTTAATGCTTCACAGGTCTTCAAGTGTTCTTCGTTCATTTCTGCTGGATCGTTACACAGGACACATATCGGTGAGGCTGAGATACCTATTCTGTAGAGATGACTTGCCAAGCAGTCATGATTTGTCAATAGTCGGAAGGCTGCAACAGCTGTTTTCCTTGGTCTCTGGGGGATTATATCTGGGTTGGAAAGTAGTGTAATCCATTTTTTATCTTTGGCATTCGTTTCTATTTCTTGAAGGTATGAATGAGAAAATTTTTTAATGATCAAGCGTTTTATTGAGGAATATGAGAAATTGAATTTAGACTTTTGTTTTATTGTTGTGCCTTTCTTTGCAAGTGAGTCTGCAGCTTCGTTCCCCATGACTCCACAGTGTGCTGGAATCCCTTGGAGATGAACAGTCTTAACTTTTTGGAGTTGTGTTAACATTTTGTAGCATTCATTAATTTTTGTTGACTTCTTTGTAGTATTTGAACATATTCCCTGAATTGCAGCTTTAGAATCTGAAAGAATTACTGCCTTGTTAAATTTATTTAAGGGAAGATTTAATAATTGTCGGAGAGCAATGTATATAGCCTCTATTTCTCCATCATAATTTGTTGTGTCTCTGCCAACAGAATGATAAAAGGAAAAATGTGAACATGTAACTCCAGCTCCAGTAAGGTTTTCCTTGGAGGATCCATCAGTATATATGTGCAGCCATTCTTCTGTGGGATACCTAGTATTGATTGTTTCCAGAGCTAGAAGTTTTTGTATTTTTTTTGGTGTATCTGAATTACTTATTTCCTCTATTAATTCCAAATTGAAGGTAGGTTGCAATAATTCCAATGGATTTTCTCTTATAAGTAGATTTTCTCTGGTGTTAGGAATGTTCAATTTGGATTTAATCTGTGTTACCTTTTCTAGGAAACTACTATGAGTTTTAAGGATTGAAGTGGGGAGGTTCTCTTCTGTCCATTTAGAGTTTGGCAATCGTAACATTTTCTCGTGTTGGAGCAATGCTTGTTCTTCTATTTTTGTTGTTATTGATGGGGTCCGTGTTAAGGCAAGCATGGCATCAATAGGTGTGGATTTAACTGCTCCAGTGATCAGGCGAAGAGCCTGATTTTGTATTTGTTCAAGTTTATTGATGTTAGCATTTGCTGCTGTTATTAAAGCTTCAGAACAATACAAGAGGTTTGGTTTAACATACATTTTGTATGTTGTGTTAAGGACTCTCCTTGAGCAGCCCCATTTAGCACCAGCTAACCTTTTCAGGATTTGCAGTTTCTTTTCTTGCATATTAAAATTTTGAAAAAAGATATTGCACTGAGTGTTAGGATCACATTCTCTTTCTTATTTCAAATCTTTCTTAAATTCTTTACGTTCCTTTTTATTATTTCTTGTTACTTTATGTGAATTAGCATAATATTTATTGAATGTTTTGGCTATGACTGCATCATTCACTAATATTTTATTGTTGTGTATGATAGGTGTACTGTTGTTTTCTTTCCTGTCCTTGACATTTTTTATGAACTTATGGGCTTTATTACCATCTGTCCTATAATCCATTTTTTCTAAGAAATTATTAAAGTGATTCTTTTTTGCAGTATTAATTTCTTTTTTTAGTGAGGCACATTTCTTCCGCCATGTTTGTGTATCTGATATGTTTTTTGTTTGTTCAGCTGTATTTCTAGCTATATCCCTTTGCTTTTTCAGTTCTTCTAACTGGGGGTTCCAAAAGGGTTTGAAATTTTTAATTCTTCCACGAGGAATATGTTTTTTTGCGGTTTCTAGGATGACTTTACAGAAATTTTTGTTCATATGATCTGGTTGGTCATGCAGCTGCGAGTTTGTTTGTTCTTTAAATTTATGTTCCAGTTCAGTTTTATATTTGTTCCAATCTGCTTTTTTGAAGTTCCAATACAGATTCGTGAGACTTTGCCTGTTATTTGTATTATCTAGTTTTATATCAGCAATTACTGCTCTGTGACCAGAACTTGGATCTTCTATAACTTGTTTTTTAATTTTTGAAACAATATCTGTTGTAGCTAACAAGAGGTCTGGGTTACTGCCTGCTCCAGAGTAATGTATGAAAGTTGTGGAATCTTCTTTACTATAAATCAGTTCAAAAGTTGTTTTATTCAAAAATTCTTCCACTAACTGCCCTGTAGAATCCACTTTTTCATAACCCCATCTTTTGGAATGGGCACTGAAATCCCCAATTATGATTGTTTTATTTAATTGGTCAATAAGTGAGAGATCTGGTTCATTCCTGGGAGGATTGTAAATACTGTATAAATGTAGATGTGTTTTGTTATCCCAAAAATTTAGCTTTATTAATTCACTTTTATTTGTGTTATCCATTTCTTTAACAATTTCAAAGGAGGATTTAATATCCTTTTTGACTCCAACTAATATTCCACTACTTATCTGTCTATTTTTGGCTAGTAGGTGTAATAGAAAACCAGTAAAATTGAAGTATTTAAGTTGGTCATTTGTTAGAGTTGCTTCTTGAATGAAAAATTTATCTATGTTATAGTCAAATAGAATTTTATTCAGTTCTACTCTTTTTGTTTGTGTGAGACCACCCGCATTCCATTGTAGAAGTCTGATGTTAGATCTTCTATTAATATAATGTTTTGGTTCTCGAGAAGTAGTCCCCGTCCGGAGATCCGAATGGGGGACTATTTTAACTCCGGAACATTTTACCCGAGTCATATTGCATAAATATTGAAGAGACCAGTAAATGTAACCGCTTTTTAGAGAGCACCATACTTTAATGTTTTGGTGGTCACATCGCTCTCTCACAAACCCCAGAATGTCTGGAGGACCACACCTGTTGTTGGTTTATGGGTGTCACCGACATGACCGGGAGAATTACCAAAATAAATTCACCGACCATATCCTCTGATTACCAATCAGAGGACATATTACATGCCATGACAGGTCAGCATGTTAGGGGTTAAAATTTTAGAGAAATGGAGAGGTTGGAAAAATAAAGACTCCCTAGCCCTCGGGAACCCTAATAGCATCGGGGTCGGAAGAGAACAAGAGATGACCCAGGTAAGGTCAGATAGAAAAGTTACAGTGAGTGATTATACTGATTATAGTTGTAGTGGTTTAAGTGATGTTCACGTTACAATACCCACATGTTTATCATGTGTAGATCAGTGTGCACTCAGGGGACATTTATAACTTCAGTTTCTACCAGTGTGCACAGAATTTTAGAGGTCACTTTTGGGAGCTATAGCTTAAAGCAAAAATTAAAAAAGGAAAAGATAAATGGAGAGATTTTGTGTCTATATTATGGAATTAAGTTATGGTAATTATTCATGTGCGTAAATATACATTATGAAGCATTTTCACTTGTCATACAAAAAGTTGAACATTTTAATGAAATTAAAACAAGTATCTCTGTATAGTTTCGTGTACTAACATGTAGATATAGGTAATAAGGTAAATTTCCCAGTGAGAAATCAGATGTTTTAAAAGGTTAAGAATTTTGAGAAAATACTTCGATTTAGAATGTAATGAACATAACGGTCCCAACTTTTTATCTACTTACTTGCATTCATAGTATGAAGATTAGTTGCATATTCAATACAGCTTTCACATTTATATACCTAATCAGCAAAAATTAAAGGAATAAATATGTAATGAAAATAAATTAGGAGTGAACTGTGATCAAATCTAAGCCGGAACAAATTGGAAGAGGTAATTCTCTCCAGATATATTTATTCGTTGCAGGTTCAATGTTTACAAAATAAGTGAGCATTTAGGTAAGAAAGCATACATTGTCAATAATATTCAGTTAAATATTTTAATTTGGTATATAATACGCTGTAAATATTTTATTTTGTACATTTTTTAAAGTACACATTAGGCTACGATTGTTACTTATTTTGATTGCAGTTTCGGTGGTGGTGGTAAAATTGGTTTGTAATTAGTAGAACGTGTTGACGAAAGTTTCCTATGTTTTCATTTAAGGAATCTTTTATACCATATATCATTGCATTTTGCTATACTTTTTTAATTATTGCTTGAGCGTTTATGCAATGCTTTAAATGATATACATTAAAATAGGTTTAAAGTGCTCACTTTCAATTGCTATCTGAACTGCACACGCTCTCCATCCTCCGTGTGACATACTCGCACGTTGCTTGCAACCAATGGCAGCAATTGTGCCAGAGTGGCCTACCTTCTTTCTACTCTGATACATTGGGGCACGCCCCATGTAGATCTTAGGATGACTGTACACCAGAAGTCCACAATGCCTATCTGTAGTGTCTGAACTTGTTTTTTTTATAATTTTTGTCAGGCTACACTGACTGATGTTTTATTTACACCGATGGATCAAAGAGCACCAGCAGTGTTGGATTTGCTTATATTTATGGAACCAAACCACATACATTCAGTTTTCATAATAACACTTCAATTTATGCTGCAGAGCTGTATGCAATTTACAGAGCCATTTTATAAGTGCACCGTCGTAAATTAGGTGACTGCCTGATTTTGAGTGATTCTCTTAGTGGCATGAGCATCGCCAGACTTTTTTTCAGGGAGGGCCGCATTTTGGAAGTTTCCAATTAAACAATATTAATTCATTATTCTGTTGTCAAAAACTGTAAAAGATGAGTTATAGTACTTGTTGCAGAGAAGAATATGTTGTTAGCTAATGCTGGATTTCTGACAATGAAGTCATTAATCCTCTTGCTCTCCAATATTTTTCACTGATGGATGGGGCACTAGAAGTGGCTGGGCATATTTGAAGGTGGTCTCGGTCCATTTCCTCTTGCAGATCACATAGAGGACAGAGTGGTGAAGAATATATCCCAATTCTGTTTAAATGTTTTGCCAGACAATCATGTCCTGTAATCAACCTGAAGGTTGCAACTGCTGTTTTTCGAGGATACTCAGGAATCACTGTTTGAATGTTTGGTAGTTCCCATCTTTTATTCTTTGATTTTTCATAGTAATATTCATAAAAAAAGAGAGCAATAGCAGTAATAGTAATCGTTTTTTTAGAGAGCACCATATTTTTATGTTTTGGCGGTCACATCGCTCTCTCACAACCCCCAGGTGTCTGGGGGACCACACCTGTCGTTGGTTTACGGGTCTCACCGACCTGACCGGGAGAATTATCAAAATAAATTCACCGACCATATCCTCTGATTACCAATCAGAAGACGTATTACATGCCATGACAGGTCAGCATGTTAGGGGTTAAGGTTTTATAGAAAAATTAGAGAAATAGAGAGGTTGGAAAAATAAAGACTCCCTAGCCCTCAGGAACCCTAATAGCATCGGGGTTGGAAGAGAACAAGAGATGACCAAGGTAAGGTCAGATAGGAAAGTTACAGTGAGGAGCAAAACACCAGTAAGTGGAAGTAATGTTCTGCTCAGCTTGGGTACCTTGTGGTTGCCATGCAGAGAAGAATATAAATATTACTATTAGACTATTGCTTTGATGTTGATGTAAAGAACAGTGTTTATTTAGCAGAGAAGAATATAAATTTATGCTAAATAAACACTGTTCTTTACATCAACATCAAAGCAATAGTCTAATAGTAATGGCCGCCTCCATAGCACAGTTGGTAGCACACTTGCCTCTGGCGCAGAGGAACTGGGTTCGATCCCCAGTACCAGCATGGGGATTTTATCTCCTCTGGGAGGACTGGCACGGGGTACACTCAGCCTAGTTAGTCGGAGGAGTCCAATTGAGGAGCTATTTGATGGAGAAGTAGCGGCCCCAGGTCATGAAGACTGCATAACTGGCCAGGAGGGATCAGGACACTGACCACGTACCACCCTCCAGTACTGCACTCCACCAATGACACCTGTAGTGGGCCGAGGTGGGAGACGCATTGGCCACTGCAATTTTTCACATGGTTACCTATTTAAACGAGACCCTGGTCCTCTATGTCCATTGTGCGACAACCTTTTGTCAGTCCGTCACGTGCTGCTACAGCATTCCTATCTAGTGCACCTTCGAGACTCTGCAGCTACTTGGCAGACTTGCAGAGGTCTTAGCGACGACAAAACAGCGGTTGATAGAGTTCTTACATTTTTAGCGGAGTGTAACATGAGTTTGAGGATTTGAAACATTAGATCTCCTTTTTTATGCTTTTTTGACATATTTATCACCTTGTTTTAATTATGGCTCTCGCCACTCTTGTTTTTTATATATTTTTACTAGTAATTTTATTTTCGATTGAAGTTTATATCTGCCTTTTACCATGAAATGCTTAAGGACACTGATGACCATGACCCTTAAACCTACATCTCCCTCCCTCCCTTCACCTGTTCTTGTGGGATTTTGATACCCATTAATCCTGGCCTTTCCAACTCCATCACTTAGTGCTGCGTCGCACTCAGCAGCCAATGCGACTGTATGTCTATGACACAGTAAAGAGTAACATACTCTCTCTCCTCCCAATGCAGAGGTGGTGTTAAATGAGATATAGCAGATAGAGCAGTTATAGTTTCTCCTTCATTACAAAATGTTTAATTCTTTATGGGAAATTTATATTTTGCTGGGAATACCAATGGGAAAGCCCATTGCTTTATTATAGGTACACTGCATTTTACATCAAGAACAATTATGTGCAAAAAATTTTCACAACTTTAAATCTTTTATGATACTGTTGCAAAAGGAATATATTTCTGCAGAAAGCAGGCATTGAACCATCGGCAGTTCAGAGTATTTTTAACAGATCCCCATGCAGAATAAAGGGACATTCCATTTTATTGTATTGCACGCTGGTTAAGTTGCTTGAAAGTGCTATCAACCTTTTTTTGCAATAATTGAAGAACTAGCTTTGTTCACAATGAAAGGTTCTCCACATTCACCTTTGCACAATAAACAATGGGTAGCTGACTTCACATTTTTATTTAAATATTTTGCTGCAGTTGATAAGCATCGTGTGCGATAGAATTAAGGCTTTCAAAATGCAGATTTTGTTATCTAAAGATAAACTTAAACACAGAAATTTTGACAATTTTCCTTCGTTATGAGACAGAATATTAAAAGACCCCAAAAGAAAATCGTTTATGTGAATATTTGTTAAGAGTGTAATTTGTTTTTGATGTTGGTATGAGATGGTTAAATGACGAAAACGTGTTACTAATGTTCATTGTTACGAACAATTAAGTTTGTTTAAAGACGTCATAAATATTTCCATATTTAATTTTAATATATATGTATAAATATTAGAATTATATGTGTTCAATATTAAAAGCGAAATCAGGATAGCTAAAGATCGCTTCCCTAACAATGCAGGAACTATTTGATGAACGCATGCACGGATGTACACGTTTCAGTCGGAATGATAGACTCGCAACTAAATGAATCGGGACTAGCGCCTAAATATTCAAGGTGATAAGACGTATTTTGGTAGCATGTGAACATTGTAGAATGTTTACCAGATTTTCATCAAGCTTTTGTTCCACTTTTTGAAAAAGTGGAAAGACTTAAATAATCTAAAATGGTGCTAAGAGGATTTATTTAAATGTAAAATAGAGAAAAAGTGTTAATAAAATAATACATTGTGGTGAAGAAACATCGTGTGATTTTTCATTCCATCCGTTACCACGCCCTGAGGGAAAGAAGAGTCACATCGCTCAAACACGAAGGAACACTTCAATAAAAACAGCACCAGTTAAAATCATTAAATTTGTGTACTGATGAAAATCTTGGGCAATACAAGATGTCATTACAGAATTTGCGCAATTAATTCAATGCCCGATTCAAAACAAATAACGATATGACAGCTAAACTTAAAAATTTTTTACTCAATTTTCAGTGTGCTCTGAAAAAGCACCATCATATTTCCAAACAGCTGATAAAACTACAGTGCGGTGCATTTTTAAAGAGAGGTAATAGCACTGCAGTGCCATTTAATTAAATTTTGCAAAGGTGTTAACTTCTCAAAATTCAAGCATTTCCCTTAAAATTTATGTTAATGTTCAGTAGAACTTATGCATGCAAACAAATGTCTTCAGTTATATTTAAATAAAAGCAGGATGTCTCTGTCTGATGCTGCCTTAGAGGCAGTACTGCGAATTTCTGCTGCCAAATGTATTGTACCGAATACTAGTTGCAGCAAAACTATGTCAAAAAGCTACCTAAATGATAAATGTACAGAACAGTAACCAAAACATATGTAGAGAATAAATAGTGTGTGTGTTCACAAAACTGTCATTAATAATAGTTTTGTTAAGCTATATGATGATTTGATGACCTGTCCCATTCAACAGTCAATGCAACATTCACCCCAAGCAGGTAATTTGACTACCACTACCACAATACCTTCTTGGTGCTGCCTCTGCACTTCACCTTCCTGCACCTCTCTGATGCCCAACTCAGCACCTGGGGCCCTGGCAGCACCTCAGTTGGAAAGGCTTGCATTAACACATCATAAGAGTTAAAAAAATATGATTTTGTCGTTTAACGATGCTGTCAGTTGTCAGGATTACATCAGCATTGCTGGTTTGCTGGAATTTTGTCCTGCAGTTCTTTTACATGCCAGTAAATCTACTGACTTGGAGCTGTCGTTTTTAAGCACATTTAAAAACCATTGGCCTAGGCAAGATTTGAACCCGCTAAGAGTTCCAAGAGTTTCTCTGTAGGTATGCTGCAGAAGAGAGAGCTGATGGTTTCATTTGATGGTTAAGTTTAAATGCAAGCTTAATAATGGATTTTTGGGGATTCATCAGGACGTGTCATGAAAGAAATGCTATTGCTATCTACTTATTAAAAAAAACAATTCACTGAACCACACGCATTTTGCTCCTTGCAGATTTACACAGATTTAGGAATTGCTTCTTTGATAGGGGTTTAAAAGATGGAAATATTTTTCTCCTGACCTTATAAGTGGCACATACATTTATATATTTTGTAAATAAACTGAACCAATTAGTACTATAAGCATATCTTGTTATTTTTTCACTTACATTGATAAAATGACTAAATAATTAAATATCTATTAGAACATCAAAGCCAGTTTATAAATCAGAACAATCTGACATTTCCTACTGACGCTTTTTAGGTGGAAAATTTTAACTCTTACCCCATATAGCAGAAATGCTCTGTTCTTTTTGTAAGTGAAATGCAGTTCTCTGCCACTCACCCACAAGCTTGTTTCCTGAGGTCGATGCTATAACCATCTATGGTGAAGTGTGTGTTTATGAAGGGCTAGGTGGAGTAAGGTAGTTTTAGCTTTGAGGGGAAGGGCTCCTTAGAGCTGCTTTTCACCATGCCAAATTACAACCCGCTGTGAAGGATATTCAAGGGCTTTATGCAGATGGAAGAGATCCAATCATTCACTGCAGATCTATGAAAACCAACTTATATAGCCACAATTGAAACATCTTTGCTTTTGTACACTTAATGTATGTACTTTAAAGACTATGTTTAAATTTATCCATCATAAATTTGCAATCATTGACATATGCAAGCTCTGTAAGTGGAAAAAGAAAAAAAAAACACTGTTAAATTACAGTACCATTTATTTACAATCTCTTTATTATATTTGTCTGGAATTTTCTGTCAGTTTAAAATGAAGCATATGGTAAACTTAAATGATTAGGATTACTGTAAACCAAAGTATACTGTGCATACGTAAATAAATGTGTCCTTTACAAAACATCGAGTCAAATTCCACGCACAAATTCAGCTCTCCACTTCCTGCTAATCATATGTTGGCATACCAAATCTCTTGAACATTCTACAGATGGACAAATGTTGAGAAGCTAACAAATATATAATGCATCTTTAGGCTGAAACTTGCTTCTTCTTGGGCTTCAGAGTGAGGTACAAAATTAATAAGCCTACTGAGGCATAAGTTGCTTTTGCTACCTGTAACAATCAAACAAAACAGTTTCGTTTACAATATGATACAAATATTACGATCATAGGCTCCTTGCTTTACTCTATTCAACAAAACACAAGTGTGATGTTCTTTATGACAAACTTCATATTACAGTTTGAACAAAACCAAAAGGTCTCAAATTTGTAATATGTAATGAGCTGTATACCTCTAAAAGTTAGGACACACCAAACAGGCACACACATAAAAATACTTTTACATTTGTAGTTAGCATGTTATTTCTCGACAGGGAAATGATCCAAGCATCAGCAGGAAATGTATCGCACAACAGTTAAGAGACAACTACCAACTAAAGAGACTGCTGAGTATTTTGCAGCATGTGTGGATCCAGTAACAAGTGTGTCAAGGTTGAATGTAAGCAAAACACAAGATGGGGATATGATTGGATGTGAAGCGCGAAAGAAACAGGGGAAAGAGCCAAGGTGGGAGATGATAACAGTGGATAGTCGGGAGGAAGCAAAAAAAAGTGTGAATTCAAGAATTAGCTACAGAAAAAATGACAAATGAAATAGCTAAGGCATCTACTCCATAGAGGAATACATGAATGATAAGCTAGAGCCTTGGTTCTCATAATGCCCTTTTGTAACTTATCTTGGAAAAATTTATACTGAGTTAAATATATTAACTTGTTATCTATGGAACGTAGTAAAGACATATATATTGTACGCTTTGATATAACTTTATCATATTGTTAATACTCCTACTTGATGAGTCACCAGATTACTGAGATTTTGTTCAAGAATTTGTAAGCGTCTGTGACAGTAAACCATCTTATGTCTATTCAAGACATTCTCGGGCTTTGAGGCACTACACCTGGCTCGAAGCCCAAGAAGATCTTGAATATATTCCTCACCTGGAAAGCTTCAGATCATATTTTATCTTATGTCATTTCTCACATGCCTTTCAATCCACATATATTTCCGGTGAAATCTTGGCATGGAATTTTTGGGTGAAATACAATAGTTTCCCAACTTACTATATGTAATAGAGAAATTAAAAAAGAAAGAAAGGAATAATATCATGTGCTAAATTAAGAAATGAATGCATGAATAAATAATTAAATTTTCTCGGAAATACATCCCTGCGAGACTGACAACCACCACTGACACATGGCACTTCCCCTCCTACGCTGCACAGCCACAGCGTGTGACAGAAGGGAGAAGGGAGCTTGACCCAATAGCCAAACACTTACCTGTGATCACTGCACAGCATGCAAATAAAACCATTTGTTAAATCTCTCTGAAATATACTTACATTGGCTCTGCCTGTCATTGTTTGGCTATTAAAATATCTCGATAGGCCCTTGAATTGTGATTCATCAACATGGTCTCCAGCCATTTTCTGAAAACAGGTATTGAATGTATTAGTGTACATATTGTAAGAGAAGCTGTTAAAAATTAAGCAGAATAATATTAGATGAAAAGTGACGGTAGCACATTACGAAATATGCAGTGATCAAAGAGAGTAGTTGAATGAACCATTCGAACTCAATCTAAAGAACGATTAAAATATTACCGAAAAGCCATTAGCGCATCTGATACAACCGCTACTGAGTTTACGTGCTCATAATACTAAATTGTGCATTCGCCTGACTTACTTTAATACACAAAAAGCTCTAAAGATTGTTTTTGTGTTAAAAATGCCCACTGCTTAACGTTTCGGTATAATAGATTGAATAATACATATCTATTCATATTAAAAGGACGTGTATAACCTTGAAGCTTAAGTATGCATTCACCGGGGTTCGATATTTTATTTCTTCCTTTCTAGAGCCGTGATTTATTCAACAATATTCATAAGGCGTTTATTGTTCCTTATATCAGGAGGAAATGAAGAACCTCTGAATGTCTATATTAAAACGAAAATTGAATGGTTTAATTATTGACATATACATAACGGATGCACTAATTTAGCTCTAGGCGAAGACAAGCCATTGAATTAAGTAATTATTTGTTACCGTTTAACTCCGAAGAATTTAATGTAGATTTTAATTTTCGCTTTCTTTTTAGCAGACTACACCTTCTATACCTTTGTAGCAGAGCTAACCTCAGCAGGAAGAAAAACACAGACTTCCGTTTCCGGATATTACTAGCTTGAAAAGGAGGTGATACTTTTTAGTTTCTACTTGAAGAATTAAATTATTATACGTCATGGTACCTAATTTATATACAACAAATAAGTTTTATACATTTTTTTCGTGTTCTAGAGTAGGAGGATTTGGTAATTAAAATTGGATTCCCAAGCGCGCGTAATTGCACACAAAATGAGTGCGTTTAAACGAGGCAAAAGGGCTGATTTGGACAAACGAGCCCAATTTTACAATTATTTTACCAAAACAAACTTTCAAGATAAGGAGAATAAATCGAAATGTTAAGTTTAGTACAAAGATACCACAAAAAGATAAGAATAATAATTTCGTCTCTCTTGGTATGCTCATTTAATTTTAAACAAATGTATGTATACTTATGCACCTGTTGTACCTATATAATTTATTTCCACTTCAATAAGAAAACACGTTAGATCAATAATTACATTAGAAATCAGATTGTTTACATTTTAAATTGTATAGTAGTCCTACTAAACCAATTTATAAAACACGCTAAGTTGATGGATTTCCTGGGGCCCCATAGACTCAACCTGCCCCATTTCTGGTGCATAGAAATCAGGCTATTTAGTAGGACTACTATACAATTTAAAATGTAAACCATTTGTGGTGCATAGAAATCAGGCTATTTAGTAGGACTACTATACAATTTAAAATGTAAACAATCTGATTTCTAATGTAATTATTGATCTAACGTGTTTTCTTATTGAAGTGGAAATAAATTATATAGGTACAACAGGTGCATAAGTATACATACATTTGTTTAAAATTAAATGAGCATACCAAGAGTGACGAAATTATTATTCTTATCTTTTTGTGGTATCTTTGTACTAAACTTAACATTTCGATTTATTCTCCTTATCTTGAAAGTTTGTTTTGGTAAAATAATTGTAAAACTGAGCTCGTTTGTCCAAATCAGCCCTTTTGCCTCATTTAAATGCACTCATTTTGTGTGCAATTACACGCGCTTGGGAATCCAATTTTAATTACCAAATCCTCCTACTCTAGAACACGCAAAAAATGTATAAAACTTATTGATTTTATATAAATTAGGTTAACCATTCCTACAAACTCTTATTCCTATATCTTGTTCGTGTTACTTGAGATAAACATTTACAGGAATTATCTTATTGCTTATTTCCTTGTAGACTCAAGGAGAAAATTAGAATGCAGTAAGCTTTGAGCGATAGTAAAATCTTTTAAAGCTTTGAGATCCCCTTCTCTTTGCATGCTTAACATATAAAAAAACGAACAACAATGTTGCATTTCACGAATGTTTTAAGTTTTCCGAAACTGGCACAAATAACAAGGAATATCTCCAAATGGTTCACTCTATAAAAAAATTTATTCATACATAAATTGTATGTTTTAGCAGATCTACATTTTTTGTATAGTAAGATGTTGTCTACCTCTTACGGTTTACAAGTTATTAAAAAGTCAGCCAGAGCAAACAGGGCTCTATAGGCTATAGCCAGAAAATTCAAAATATATATTTCATTTGTCATAAAAATATCTTAAATATATGGCATTTTAATCAAAATCGTTAGAGCCATTTTTAAGAAAGTCAAAATTTTCAAAAAATCTTCCATGTAAAGGGTAGTTTAGGGTGGGGCTATTTTCTTCAAAATCTTCATAACGCATCCTTGAAAGACATTAAACTTAAACACCAACCTTGATTTTTAACTGACTTTTCATTTTTCAGTTATGTTGTACACAGACAGACTGACAGACACACACACACAGAACTTTTTCTAAACTCTGATGTGTTGCACTCACATGACTTTCTCTATTCTTGTAATAACCATTCTTACAAACTCTTATACCTATATCTTCTTCGTGTTAGTTGAGATAAGCATTTGTACAAATTATCTTGTTGCTTATTTCCTTGTGGGTGAAAGGGGAATATTAGAATACAGTAGGCTGTGAGCAATAGTGAAATCTTTTAAAGCTTATAGATTCTGTTCTCTTTGCACTCTTAACATATAAAAAAATGAACGATGTTCCATTTCACGAAAGTTTTAAGCTTTCCAAATCTGACAAAAATAACAAGGAATATCTCCAAGATGGTTCACTCTACAAACAAAATATTTGGACATAGATCGTGTGTTTTAGTGAGATCAACATTTTTTGTATATTAAGAATTTATCTACCTCTTACAGTTTACAAGTTATTCAAAAGTCATCCAGAGTAAACAGGACTACATAGGCTAGAGCCAGAAAATTCAAAATATACATTTCATTTGTCATACAAATATCTTAAACATATGGCATTTTAATCAAAATTGTTAGAGCCATTTTCGAGAAAATCAAAATTTTTGATGTAAAGGGTAGTCTAGGGTGGGGCTATTTTCTTCAAAACCTTTGTGTCGTATCCTTGAAAGACATTAAACTTAAATACCAACTTTGGTTTTTAACCGACTTTACGTTTTTGAGCTATGCTGTCACAGACTGACAGACACACACATGGACGTTTTTCTAGAAATCCTGTTTTTGGATTCAGGTGGTCTCAAAACATATATTTCTGGTGAAATCTTTTTGGGTGGAATACAATACTTCCTCTACTTACCAGTAGAGAAAGTAAAAAGGGGGGAAATTAGCAAGCGACAAGGTAGCAGTGAAGAAGGAGAAGAAAGAAGCTATGACTGGTGACAAAAATTTGACAGAGAAAAAGATGGCGGCAGGGAATTGAAAAGTAATGAGAAATCCTCGATACAGTGACTGGGTTAATGTTTCTACTTTTTTGATACAGTGACACAAAACAATCAAATTTGCAGATATGTAAAAGAATTCATTTTTTAGCATACTATTGAGTAAGTTCTGAAAAATTTTAATTGTAGAAGCGTCGTTCTTGTTTAGTTCATCATCATGGATTTACAATTTTTAAAATCATTTGCATAATACACTGCTGCTTCCAACCATGTCCCCCAAGTAACTATGGATCTATGTGGAAGTGCAAGATCTTGATTTTTGGCTCCGAACCAATCAATTCTCATTGACATTTTCATAAAACCTTTTTGCCATTTCAGATCAATTGTCCATTTTAGGATACTATGTACGAGGTGCAGTCGAAAAGTAATGCATATATTTTTGTTGTAAAGTACAGAACTAGAAAAAAAAACATGTAATAATCCTTAACCAACCTACAAAAGTGGACCAAAGAAAATTTAATGATTGAGAGGTAGAACTGGACCTTAAAAATTCAATGCCACAGCTGAGATTTGAACCACAGACCCTCCGCTTACCAGGTGAGTGCTCTAACCATTAAGCTACTGTGACAACCTGCCAGAATGACATTGAATTCTCAAACCAGTTCATATTTTTCCCAGTAAACCACAAAGGCAGTCTCACATCAGAGACAATTAGCCCAATTGTGACTTACTATTGAAAGTACTTTATGTCCCGGGATTAATTAACCTTCAGATGGTAATTATTATTTATTTATGCCAACAAACAAGTTGGTGTTTTTAAACACACAAACCGTGTGTGGGCAATGTTTGAGAGGTAGAACTGGAACTTAAAAATTCAATGCCACAGCTGGGATTTGAACCACAGACCCTCCGCTTACCAGCTGGGTGCTCTAACCTATAAGCTACTGTGACAACCTGCCAGAATTCAATGTCATTCTGGCAGGTTGTCTCAGTAGCTTAATGGTTAGAGCACCTGCCTGGTAAGCGGAGGGTCTGTGGTTCAAATCCCAGTTGTGGCATTGAATTTTTAAGTTCCAGTTCTACCTCTCAAACATTACCCACACACAGTTTGTGTGTTTAAAAACACCAACAGTAAGTTTGTTGGCATAAATAAACAATAATTTAATGATTGTTAATACAACAAAATCAAACTACCAAATCTTTTCACTAAGGAAAAAAACCATTAAAAATAAAAATAAATTTTGACAGTCAACAATTACCAGAAACAATGGAAGCAAACTATTTGGGAGTTATATTTGACACCAAACTTGCATGGACCAAACAAATAGAAAATGTAATACAAAGAGGAGAGAGGCGCCTTTCACTGTTAAAACATCTAACAGGAATGAAGTGGGGATGTTCCAGAGCAACTCTTAACACAACATACAATGTATATATAAAGCCATTATTTACTTACTGCAGCGAAGTTCTTGTAACACCAAATACAAAAAAGTTCAATACTTTCAAAATCAAAGTCTGAAACTAATTACAGATGCTATCAAAACCACACCAATACCAGCCATGGAAGTATTAACCAACCAATACCCCATTGAATATGAAATAGAAAAAGCAGCTCTTATGCAACAAGAGAAGTTGATCAGACTCTCATTCAATACATGGCACAAGAGAAATTTTACACATACACTAAAGACTCAGGAGAGCTTTCTTTTCAAAATTCAAGATATCAAGAAGAATGTAGACTAATTCAAAGGAAAACTTAATATATAAAGTCAATCCAACACAAACATAAGACATCACATATTCTTTACACCTGACAGAAGAAGTTAAGAAAAGTGATACGCCAACTATGTTCTAAAATTATTGGCGTTAGAAACAAACCATACTAGATTTCTGGCACATGAATGGATCCACATTTGTACTGATAGATCACTGATATCAACTGAGATGGAGCAGAGGCTGGAGTCACGCATGACCTCTTTTCCTATCACACATTTTTAAGTTATGGAACTACAAACCTTGATGGAGAAATTGAAGCAGTTTGAATGGCCCTACAAAATCTTTTGTATAGAATCTCACATTTTCATCAAGCAGTTATTCTCTCAGATTTCAGAGCAGCAGTTATAGCAATTACTTCCGAGTTGTCACCAAAAATCCTAACAATTATAGTGTTGGAAAATCCTTACCCATCTAACAGTACTTCAAAAACACCTAGTCTTCCAATGGATACCAGCTCATTGTGGACTGTGTGGTAATGACAAAGCTGATTTTCTTGCAAGAAAGTGTACCAGCAGTGTACAGAAATCTATAGTTAATCTACCATTTTTGCAGCTAAAAAATTAGTCAACTCTAAATTCAAAAAAATTATTGCAAAATATTACTATGAAAAATCAAAGAATAAAAGATGGGAACTACCAAACATTCAAACAGTAATTCCTGAGTATCCTCAAAAAACGGCAGTTGCAACCTTCAGGTTGATTGCGGGACATGATTGTAAAACATTTGAGCAGAATTGGGATATATTCTTCACGACTCTGTCCCCTATGTGATCTGCAAGAGGAAATGGACCAAGGCTACACCACCTTCAAATATCCCCAGCTACTTCTAGTACCCCATCCATCAGTGAAAAATATTGGAGAGCAAGAGGATTAATGACTTCTTTGTCAGAAATCCATTATTAGCTAACAACAACAACAACAACATTTTTGTTGTGACTATGATAGTTGCTGTAGCAGAAGCAATGGTGGGGAAAGGAGACGACCTTGGGCAATGAACAAACCATTAGTTTGACTCCAAGAGTGGGCATATGAAGGTACAGTGGTGGTTTCCTTAAGAGGCTATTTGTATACTGCTCATTATGTAATTTTTGCGAGAAGAACAGAGTTGTGTTATCAAATTTTTTTTGTGTAAAGGGTGAAAACTGTGTCAGTATTCAGAACAAACATATCTCTGTTTTAAGGGATGATGCACTGGACTATAGTAATGTGAAAAGGTGGATGACACAAGTTTAAAACAGGAAAGGTGTCCAGTCTGATTTGCTGACCTTACTCATCTTGCAAGGCTGCAAACACCGAACATGATAACAACCACTTTCTGAGTGATTGCCGATTGATCATAGAGGAAATTTGTGCTAATACAGGCCTTAGTCATGGTTCAGTGGTGAGGATCATTAAAAATGACTTGAAAATGAGAAAAGTGAGTGCCCATTGGGTGCCAAGAATACTTGAAAGCAAGAAAGAACACCAGATGATTTGTTCGGAAAAAATGTTGACACGGCATTGCTCAGATTCACATTTTTTGGCAAGAGTAGTCACTATGGATGAGACATGGATGCCTCTCTTCAATCCTGAAACAAAGCAGCAGTCAAAATAATGGAGACATTCACTCGCCACCCCCAAAAAAATTCAGAATTGGCCCATCTGCAGAGAAAACTCGTATTCAATATTCTGGAATCATAAGGGAGATTTTGTGTCATATCCTGTTCCAAACAGCATGTCAATCAACAGAGAATATTACATTTTGAAGAACCAGCTGTTGCCTGCATTTGGAGAAAATCGGCCTGAATTGGTGGGAAAGTTCATCCTTCACCAAACAATGCTCCAGCACACAAGGTTTGGATGGTCACTGAATTTCTACTGCAAAATGGAATTGAGACATACATCCCTCCTATTCACCTGATCTTGCTCCGCACGATTTCTGGCTATTTGACACCCTGAAAAACACTCTTGAAGGAAGACAATTTTCTTTGAGATCAAGCCTAGGATTTGCAGTATATCAGTGTCTAAAATATATGCCCAAAGACTCCTCCAAAAATGTTTTCAAAAAATAGGTTGAGAATTGGCAACTGTGTTTAAATAAAGAAGGAGATTATGTGGAAAAATGACGTGTGTTATGGATGATTTTATGTGAATAAAGAATATTGAGAATTCTTTATGCATTACTTTTAGACTGTACCTCATATGTGTATGCTCACCTACTCTGTGTAGACCATATATTATACAAATTATTAGAGGTAACTTGAAATATTTACTTTAATATCTATATTTACAAAATCTGTTGTGAACACTCAGATGATATTCTCTACCCATAAACATTCCATATATCCATCTTATAGTATGCATATAAAAAGTTATTTTTTTATCCACATTGTTATTCACAACCTGGGAATAATTTAAAATTAAGCAATCAGTGTTTGGTTATTAGAAACTTGTAGAGGCAGCATTTGAAAGTTTAACTGTTGTAACAGGTTCTTTCTGCTAGAAAGAAAATAGGAGAATTGGAAACTTGAAAGTATGTCCATTAAATAACACATGCGCACACGTTCGTGAAAGTATAAATATGCAGCACTGATTATTTAAAAAAACAGCTAACACTATGAAAAAAATTTGAAACAAATTGTGTATTTTAATGAGCTCTGAAATGTTCCTGAAGCAAACTTTTATCTATGCCTGCCTACTAATTTATCATTTACAAAATATTCATCAGGTATTCACAGAAAATTTAAGAATACATTTAATTTTTCAGATGAATATCTTCAATATTTTATATTTTAATAAAAATTGTAAAAGTAATTTAGTGATAAAATAAAAAAAATAAGAAAAATGTTTAATATAAATAACTGAAAAAAATAGTTATCTATCAAGAGCAGGTTGCAACGATTGAATTTTCTTGATCTAATGGCATACTTAAACAATACACACACATACATGCATGCATGCACACACACACACATACAAGCAAGTGCCAAAAATGCTTGAACAAAGTGAGACACTTTCAACATCTCTTGGCTTGATATAATAATGTCTGTAATGTCTGTGTTTGCTTTTTGCTTCTTTGTTAGAAATACTTAAGCACAAACTGTAATAGGCGGTGCCATGGCCGAGCAGTTAGAGCATTTGCCTACCACCTAGGTGACTGGGGTTCGATCCCAGGGACCCACATGTGGTATTCATGGTGGACGAAGCAGTGTTTGGGCAGGTTTTCTCTGGCTTCCCCCACCATTCATTCTACCAATTGCTTCATCATCACCTTTCACAACATCCATTTTGCCTGCATTTCATACCATCCTTTTCCTCACTCCCATACCTGGTGCTTGGCTGACCACCTGCCTCCTAGTCTTCACTCTGTCTGGTCCATAGGTTCGTCTGCTCCCCAGCAGGCATCTTACCCTAGGCAATGGCTTGTAAGTCCTAAGGGGTGTAAGTCCTACATAAGGGGAGGGTAGTCAGATAAAGAAGAAGACAAACTGTAGTATATTTAATGCAGACATACTATCAGGTGCTCAGCATGCATAGCAAGTAACACTTGCCCACCAGCTGAGAGCCACAAAATCTGTTCTACTCTATGCTGGTTACCCTGTAACTGTAAGAAGGTGCATGCTCCATGTAGCACACAAACAACCACTGCCATCAACCCATTATGTAGCAAATATAGGTTTATTTGTATTCTCCCCACATCTCCACTTGTTTGTCAAACAACCACCACAAACCAGATGCCATTAGCACCAGTTGATCATTTCTGATGAAGGGATCAACATCTCTTGAAACTAGTTAACACACAAAAAGGTATACTTAAATGATATGTGTCAAAGTAATTGGGGCAATAGAAAGGTTCTGTATCAAGTGGTGTCTTAGGGTTAATACAAGCAAAACAAAAATAATGGTTTTTAAAAAGGGCAATAAGCTGAGAAAAGAAGAAAAGTGGAGTTAGAAAGGAAAAGAAATTGAGGTAGTCAGAAACTTTGATTATTTGGGAGTAAGGTTAAGCAGTAATGGTAGATGGGGGGAACAAAAGAAACAAGCGTTAGCCAAAGGAAAAGGGGCAATGAAAGCTATTAGAGCTTACTCAGGGGTCTCCGTCTAGGGGATATGTGAATAGCGACCACAAGGTACCCAAGCTGAGCAGAACATTACTTCCACTTACTGGTGTTTTGCTCCTCACTGTAACTTTTCTATCTGACCTTACCTTGGTCATCTCTTGTTCTCTTCCGACCCCAATGCTATTAGGGTTCCTGAGGGCTAGGGAGTCTTTATTTTTCCAACCTCTCCATTTCTCTAATTTCTCTATAAAACCTTAACCCCTAACATGCTGACCTGTCATGGCATGTAATACGTCCTCTGATTGGTAATCAGAGGATATGGTCGGTGAATTTATTGTGATAATTCTCCCTGTCAGGACGGTGAGACACGTAAACCAATGACAGGTGTGGTCCTCCAGACATTCTGGGGGTTGTGAGAGAGCGATGTGACTGCCAAAACATAAAAATATGGTGCTCTCTAAAAAAACGGTTACTATTACTGCTATTGCTCTCTTCAATATCATCAGTGAAAAATATTGGAGAGCAAGAGGATTAATGACTTCAGTGTCAAAAATCCAGCATTAGCTAACAACAACAACAACAAGCTATTAGAGCATGTTTGGACAAAACACCAGAGATGCAAGTGAAATGGTTAGAAAGAATATATGGAGCAGTAGTTGAGACAAGAATGCTATATGGTGCAGAGATTTGGGGCTTAGAGGATGGTTGGGAATATGTAAATAAGGTGCACAGAAGCTTCTGCAAGTTAATATTGGAGCTACCGAGAGCCTCACCAAATGGGGTTGCGCAAATGGAGTTAGCGAGATTAGGTAGTAAAGCAAAAATCATGGAAAGAGTAGCGAAATACTGGGTGAGGATTAAGGAATTAGATAATAAGAATATAGTGAAACAATGTTTGGAGGCTCAGCAAAAGCTTTATAAAGAAGATACTTGGTATAAGCGCCTAGAAGGAGTTTTAAATGAAATAGGGTGTGGGGATATATGGAGAGATGGACTGGTACTTGAGAAAGGATGTTGGAAAAGAGTTAAAATGAGAATTGAGGACATGGAGAGACAGGAAATAATGGGTAGTTTTAATTCAAAAAGTTCATTGCGTACATACATAGAGATTAAAAGGTCATGGGAAAGAGAAATTTATGTTGACGTATGTAACAAATCTGCAAAAGACGGCTTTGCTTAGGCTAGGTCGGGGGTGGTGAGGCTGAAAGTTTATGGGGAAGGGGAAAATGTTTATTGTGTAGTAAGAAAGTAAACAATTGTTGGCATTTAATTCTGGAATGTGAAAAAACAAAGAATTTGAGAGGGAAAGTACAAAAAAAAAATTGGTTCAGACTACCAAACGAAATTATTGGCAAAAGGATACTAAGAGTGAAATCAAAAGAAAGTTTAATAGAAATAGGAAACTATTTAGGTATAGTGAGAAACAGGTGGTTAAAGAAAATTAGAAGTAAGGATTAGAAACAAAAGTGGGTTCAGGAAAAGAAGTAAAGAGGACCCAGTAGCATGATAACCATGTTGATGCTACGGGTTCTTTGTAATGCAGCAATCCAAAGAAATGAGATAAGGATATGTAAGGGATATTGTAGAGTAGATTTAAGTGTTACTCAGAATTGAGGAATTATATGTGAACTAATTATGTATTCTATGAAGAAAATAAATATCTATCTATATCTATCTATGTATCTATTGAGACAGAATATTAGAAGACCCCCAAAAAAAATCATTTATGTGAATATTTGTTAAAAGTGTAGTTTGTTTTTTGATGTTGGTATGAGATGGTTAAATGACGAAAACGTGTTGCAAATGTTCATTGTTACGAACAACTAAGGTAGTTTAAAGACGTCATAAATATTTCCATATTTGATTTTAATATATATGTATAAATATTAGAATTATATGTGTTCCATAATAAAAGCAAAGGGAGGATGGTTAGGGATCGCTTCCCTAACAAGAAGGAACTATTTGATGGACGCATACGCGGATGTATACGAAAAAGGCAATATCACGTGAGGTGACGTCAGACTCTTCCCACTAGCGTGTGTATATTCAAGGTGAAAGGACATGTTTAGGTAGTGTGAACATCGTAGAACATTTACCAGACTTTCAAGCTTTTGTTCCACTTTAAATAAAAAAGTGAAAAGATTTAAATCATTTAAAACAGTGCTAGGAGGATTTATTTTAATGTAAAATATAGAAAAAGTGTTAATAAAATAATACATTGTGGTGAAGAAACATTGTGTGATTTTTCATTCCATCCGTTACCACGACCTGAGATCACAAAGATTTCAAAGGCTCAAAGACCCAACGAAGCATAATTATAAAAAACTGCACCACTATCTATGATATGTGTCCCAATATCTGACCCAATTTATCCATAAATATATAGTGTTGAATGGTTATTGTTAACAGGTTTACTGTCATGGACAACTTACCTGTAGATTCCATATTCATGTTTCTTTCCATCGTTTTCAGTGCCTTGTATCCTATTTAAGTGTTGGATTTTGAAGCAATGTTTTGAAGCATGTTGGATATTGAAATACATAGATAGAAAGGTGTTAAACAACATGTTATATATGAACATGTGTCCTTGCAGATGGAAGCTGTGCCGGAAATAATGCATTTGTATTCTGATTATTTTAATAGTTTTGTGTCACTCGCTGATTTTGATCGTTTTCTTACTTGGTAAAACAAATAACCAAGTGCAACACATGTTAATGTTGCTTTAGCAACCTGAAAAATAAATTACAATTATTACAAGCTACTACTTTTATTAAGTGTTAAGTTTTCATTATATTAATTCTGATTATACCCCTTTTAAATCCCCTGAAGCTTTTATTGCTATGCAGGCTATGGAATACTTTAAGAATAGGGAGCATTTATAACATAGACCAACACGTAATTACACTTGTATAAGCTTTCAACAGAATACAATAGCATGAAATATGTGACTGCAGATGGAGTAATGGGGATACAATTTTCTACATAATCCTTCAAATTTATTGGTTATGTCCAAGATTCTGGACTGTTGCCTCTAGTCACTATTTACAAGAGAAAATACTTAAGAGGACTTTAGCATCTTTTTTTCTTTCAAGTTGCATATTGAATATACACAAAATAGTGGAAGGTTGTCCTTTATTGGCTGCATATAAATGTCCAAAACCATGTATTTGCAGAAAAAAACAAAGTCCAAACAAGAGTAAGAGAACTTGCCAAAAGGAGTTCTAATGAAAGAATTCAGAGAATTGTAATTGAAAACAGTGGAATGGAAAGCAGTGACAAGGATAATAACACTGATAATGAATCCACAGACAACACAGTGAAGCTAAAAGGTGTTACTTCGTGGTAGCTTAACGACCGTTATCGATACTTGTAGTCCGGCTCCGACTATGCTCAACATGAGATTTAATCCAGGGTATGCGCGAGTATATTTTATAGATCACCCAGAATAACTTTGGAGACTATTTATTCTCAACTCTTTAACACATTTCAGGAGTTATGCCGACTTCCATATATATCCTCGCAGAGCAACCGCAACTCACATGTGTACACAGCTAAGTCCTCCACCGATCTGGGGAGAGTGATCACGCTTCCTGGCGTCCCCACGCTAGGAAAAAACGTTCTTCCCGATTTTAAATTTCATGACGTCATCAAAAGAAAGCCTCGCATCCAAAATACTATTTCATTCCTTTTCACAATTTAGAAATGTCCCTTTCTATTAAAACATGTCCTTTTTTTGAATTCCGAATATATAGTTACCTTTCTATGATTAAACAATGTTTTCTTTATATTTTATTAAACACATCGCGCGACTTTTAAGGTTGGCAGACCTGAATTTTGACTGTGAATTTCAAATTATGTGGTATGACGTCATGACTCGTTAATTTCAAACCAACAATGCGTTTATCCTACAAATTTAACGACTATTATTTACTCATATTTTGCTCACCTTACAACACTTCCTACTCTATTATCTACCCATGTTATTACTCAACACGTATCGCAAATCTCACATCCGGCAATTAAATTAAAACGTGTCTTTATCAAGCCCATTCAATTTGAATCTAAATTTCGGTATCAAATGCCCCCATTTATGTTATTTTATTATTTCATAATAAAATAATGTAAATGTCTTGCCCGAAAGAAAAAATTAAAAATTACTCCTGAATTTTGAATAATCGGCAACACTCCCATTATATACAATTTTCAATTACACTGTTTTGAAATTGGTTACTAACATATCTTCCCATTAATCTTTATAACATGACAAACAATTGTACACTTGACTTAACATTAATCCTTAAATACTAATTACAATATGTTATGGTTTCTTCTGTGCAAATTTTATATAAAGGTTAAATTTCAAGAGTCTTTCTTTATACTTCCTTCTTTTAGTTAGTTCATGTTTGCTCACTTCGCTCTCACTATCACGTGCACTGTGAATTTGCACTTTTGTTATTGTAACACATATCTTTACTCGATCCTTTAAGCACTAAAAATGTACATATATTTATATAAATCCATTACACTCTTCAGACAAGTTCTTTCTTTGTCTTGCTGTGATAACTATCTATACATCTAAATATATATATATTTTTTTTACAAATGTTTACAAATTAAATATTCTGTTTTCTCTCTATGCGGAGATGAACATTTTAACAATCTTTCTAAAGCTGTTATTGTGAGTTCTATACAATATATTCTTAAGCTCTTTGTAATATATAGAAATTCACATTCTGCATTTGTCATGAATACATAAGTATCTGACCAATATATGGTTTTCAAATAAGCTAAAATTTAAATTTTATCTAAAAGCTGATTGGGCGCCAATAGAACAAATGACACTTCGAATTTTACATGAAATCAAGGTTCCAAGGTACCACACGGTTTCTTGTATGGTCGAAGGAGTTGTTTATGCCACCTTCCCAGACATTTTTCATTTTTAACATCTTTTACTTCATAGGTATGACAACCAAATTTTGATATAATTTCTGCAGGACCTTTATATAACAATTCCATCCTTTTGTTCCTACCTCGCAATGCACTTGATAACTTATGGTCTTTAACTACCCAATCGCCTATCTTAGGTTCCCATTTATGTTTTCTACTCTTTTTCTTTAATTTTCGCTTCTCTGCCTTTTTCTTGATTCGTTCAAAAGCAATTTTCGCTCTTTCTTCTTCACTTAACTGAATGTCATTAATTTTGAGTATTTTTGGTACCCCGATCAATATTGGTTCTGGTTCAATTCCTAACATTAATTTTATTGGGGCAAACCCAGTAGTTACATTAATGGTGTGATTAATAATCTTTTCTATCAATGGACAATATTTCACCCAATCCTTGTGATTATGATGTGTAAGTACACGTAAATAAATTCCTATATCTCGGAGGACACGTTCTGTTGGATTCCCTGATGGAAAGTATGAGGAACAATGATTTAGTTTTCTCGCATCTAATGTCACCCTAATCTTTCCATTGGCCTTATTTACAATACATAGGGGATTCACAAATTCTGAATTCGAAATCTCAATAACCTCATCTTCTAACATTGACTTTATAACTTCATCTACCTCTTCTCTTATGGTACTAGGGATAGCTCTCGCTTTATGTGTAAAAGGTTTGATGGGTATCATCTCAAACGAATGAGTATAAATATTACATTTACCAGGTTTCTCAGAGAATACTTCTTTATTTCAGATTAATATTTTAAACAGTTTATCCCTCTGTTGTTCATTTAGTTGATCAGCCTGAGTTACCTTTTCCCGCAACAATTCTTCTAAGTCTTCACTAATCTCCTTATCATAGTACCTAGTTGCGTCAGAAAACCTCAAATTGTCTATGAAATCATTTCTATCCCATTCTACATTTTCTTTATTATCGACACTGTACTCTTTGACATTTACTCCAGTTAATTCCATAGCTCCTACTTTAACATATTCTACAAAGAATGTATCCCCTTGGATTTCTTCTTCCTCTTTTTCTCTTACAATAGTTTCTGAACTACTATCTTCCATAAATGGCACTATAATGGTCTCATCTTCAACTTTCATTTCTACAATCATGTTTTTAAAATTCACCACAGCTTCCCAGGCATAAAGACAATCACAACCTATTATAATATCTGTCAAAGTCTTCCTACAGTTAGAAATAAAATTCCTAGTATTCTCCCATTTATTTCAATATTTATCATTGCTTGAAATTTTACTCTCTCTTTTCGTTTTCCCACAGCTAGCGAGCAATATATCCCATTAACTGGTAAAGACATTACTTTAAAACCACTACTTTGTAAATTATCATAAAAATTTTGTGAGCATACTGTGCTATTTGATCCCGTATCTATAATTGCATTGTATTGTTTTCCATTTACTCCAATTATGATTTTAGGTGGATCTCCTACTTTTTCGTTTTCGTCGATTCTATTTTTACATTCTCTTTTCTTTTGTATCATCATTTGCCTTCCAGGACTATTTATTTCCGAGTACTTATCACAATCATTACTAGGATACCCAGTTCTCACTGAAGGCGCGTTTGACTGGGTCAAGCGTTTCCCTGATTTTTATGTATGGCTCCTGTACTATTTCCTGAATTGTTACTTCTGTTTTCCTGCATTAAATCGGGGTTACTTCCTACCATGTTTTTGACAGTGTTAATGGCCTCAACCATTTCCGCATTTTCAGGGGAATTTCGTCCATTAGAACACCTTTCTCCCTGTCTTGGTGACCTCGGTCCAAACTTATTATCTCTGTTTGTCCAATACCCATCATTTGAATTTCTACTACGTCCAAAATAATGTCCCCGTCTACCCCGATCAAATCTATTTGTATTCATATAATTCACCCTTATGTTTCTTCCCCTTAGATTACCATTTCTATTTTGGTGATGCCCTTCCTGGTTACATCTACCTTGATTTTCCCACCGGAACGATTCCATCCTTGGTACTGGTCCTTTATACCTTTCCCTAACCTCACTTCTATTCTGATAATAATGTGCCCCTTGCCCGAAAGAATTTACAGTTTCTTTTTCTTGATATTTATTTCCAAATGCGTGTTTTGGCTTATTGACTTCTAAGGCTGATAATAATTCGATCATAGCTGCAATGCTACCGGGTCGGGCTATGATTAGGTAGTGTTGAAGCGTTTCCGGAAAATGTGGAGTAACTATATTTATTAGATCTTTTTCATCCATGGGAGGATCCAACATCTTTGACTTTCTCGCTATTTTCATAAAATAGTTGACCATCGATTCCTCCAATCTAGGATTAAACTTTCCATTGCTTAATTCGACTCTAATATTAGCCTGCCTACTAGCCCCCCAATATCTGGTTAAAAAGATGTTCCTAAAGGTCCCGTAATCATTATTGTTACCCATAGAAAGGCCTAGCCAATTGGCAGCATTACCCTTTAGGCACTTTCTTACTATCACCATCTTGTACTCCTCCGGTATACGTTTCACCGTGAAGTACTCTTGTAAATCTTCTATAAAGGCTTTAGGATCATCTGAATCTTCATTTTCAAAAACTGGAGGTGTCATTTCATTTAAGACATGGTTAGGCCAATGTAAATTTGAATTGTCACCTGTCCCTGAGCTATTTCTGAGATCAGAATGGGAATTACTGTTACCCCTATTTTGCATCGTAATGTCAGCTGATACACCTGGTATTGCCTCGTTTCTTGCAGCTTCATTATTAATATTGTGGTGATTACATGCATTTTCATTTAATTTCAAATTTTCTAACGCCTCTTTTACATGAGTAATTTCTGTTACTACCCCTTTTATTTGGTCTGTAACATCCTCCAAATTTCTAGCCTGCCTTTCACTTTCTACATCAGATCTTTCCATTCTAAGTTTACACCCCTGTAACTCTTCTCTAATTTCTTCCCTGTTTTTATCTAACCTTTGTACTACCTCTTCCCTTTGTTTGTCTAATCTATATGTTACTCTTTCCCTTTCTTTATCTAATTTTTCACTCACTTGTTGACCTAATTTCTTTTCAGAATTCTTTACTTCTTGCCTTATTGTCTCTAGTTCTCCCTTAACCTGTTCTCTATTTTCTTTTACTTCACTACTAACTTTATTAATTTCCTCCCTAACTTCTTCCCTAAAGGTTTCTAACGCTCTCTTCTGATTTTCCAATTGCATTCCCAATTCCTGTTGTCCCTTCTCTAATTTCTGTCCTAACTCTATTCTTAATTCTTTACTAGTTTCATCTATCTTGTGACTTAACTCTGTACTCATCTTTTTCATTATCTTTTGAAACATATTCTCTATTTCTGACATAATCGCTGGCCTTTCTGAATTACTACCAAACATTTCTGAGCTACCTATAGGTGTTTCTCTAATGTTCTGAACTTCTACTTCTTGGCATATTCTGCTACCGATTATATTTTGACTACCTTCTTCCATCCTAACTACACTTTTATTACTTTCCGGACTCTCAAAACCTAGAAAATCGCTATCACTGTCTTCCATTTCTAAGCTATTTGCATGTGTTTCTCTACTAGCTTGCATTTCTAATTCTCCTTCCATTTTTTGAACTATTTACATGCATCTAACTCACCAATATTTCACAATTTTCACTATTATGATTTTTTTTTTTTTTTGTTTAACTGCACTTCAACTTATTCACCACACGTTTCACACGATGTTCTCAGACGATGTTGACACGCTGGGCACCTCCTTTCTTGTTTGCTGGTTCGATGCTGGCTTGGTCGTCCTTCTTATTAATCACTGGTTCAATGCGGGTCTAGTTCATTCTTGGGGTTGGTCTATATTTTATTTTTCTCTCGACGCCCCACGTTGGATTGCCATTTGAAGCGATAAGTGTTTATTTGAAGCTATTTAACACATTTCGGGAGTTATGCCGACTTCCATATATATCCTCGCAGAGCAACCGCAACTCACATGTGAACACAGCTAAGTCCTCCACCGATCTGGGGAGAGTGATCACGCTTCCTGGCGTCCCCACGCTAGGAAAAAACGTTCTTCCCGATTTTAAATTTCATGACATCATCAAAAGAAAGCCTCGCATCCAAAATACTATTTCATTCCTTTTCGCAATTTAGAAATGTCCCTTTCTATTAAAACATGTCCTTTTTTTGAATTCCGAATATATAGTTACCTTTCTATGATTAAACAATGTTTTCTTTATATTTTATTAAACACATCGCGCGACTTTTAAGGTTGGCAGACCTGAATTTTGACTGTGAATTTCAAATTATGTGGTATGACATCATGACTCGTTAATTTCAAACCAATAATGCATTTATCCTACAAATTTAACGACTATTATTTACTCATATTTTGCTCACCTTACAACACTTCCTACTCTATTATCTACCTATGTTATTACTCAACACTTATCGCAAATCTCACATCCGGCAATTAAATTAAAACGTGTCTTTATCAAGCCCATTCGATTTGAATCTAAATTTCGGTATCAACAGATAAGTCAGGCATAAGAGAATCAATGTGATCAAAGACTAAACTATTGTTTCATTTAATTAAGGAAATTGAAGCTATTAACAGTGAAGCAACAAGATTCCAAAGTAAGAACAAATTAGAAACTAAAAACTTCACTATTTTAGTAATGTTGCAACATTACCAAAGTAAGAACAAATTAGAAACTAAAAGCTTCACTTATCTTAGTAATGTTGCATTACTAAGATAAGTGAAGTTTTTAGTTTCTAATTTGTTCTTACTTTGGAATATTGTTTCATTTATTGCAAAGTGTTGTGTGAAATTATTCAACAATTATAATTGAGTATAAGAGGGAAATGATAAAGAAAAGCTCTTAATGTTCCAGTCTTTTAGGGGTCAGGAAGATCTTAAAGATCAACTGGAGGATTAGCTAATAGCAGTAGTGTTATACCATTTTAATTAATTTGCTTGAGAGTTGAAGCATTAAATCAGAATAGCAAACAGCAGATGAAAGCTTGGAAATTTAGTAATGTGTACTTACATTTGCTCGTCCAGTGATAGTCTCACTATTGAAATGCTTAGATAAACCAGTAAGATTGGTTTCAGGGCTACAAGGCTGACATGGTATTTTTTCAGGTATTGTTGGTGTAACATGTTCTGGTTTTGCTTGAGCTTTTCCCAGTTCTCCTTTAGACTTTTCTTCTGTTTCGGCAACATTAGCTTTTGCTGATCCTTTGTCTTCAGAACTATGCTTGCTTCCAGTAGCTTCTGTAGAGGATTTGGCATCTGAACATTTAAGTGAAGAATTTTGAATTTCTTGAATGCTTGCTGTTATATGGTTTTGTTTATTGCTTTCAGATATTGGCGATATTAAATGTTTTGGCATATCTTCTGTGACATATATCATGTCATGCTTTAGGAAGAACAATAGTATTTTCTCTTTTAAGGTTTTGTTTACATTATGCACTGTATTTTCAGAAATGCATGTTTTATTCACAGTGTGCATGTTATCATGTATAAGTTTACGAAGAGCCTCTTCAGGCGACTTCTCAGATACTGCCTCATTCAATTCTGTCTTTCTGTCAATTAAGGAATGTTCATTTGGACTAAAGAAGTCTCGTAAAAGCTGATTTAAGGATAATCTTCTGTTTAAACCAGTTGTAAAAGTATTTCCATCTGCTTCATATATTGCTTTGGTCATTACATTAAGCTGTCGTAATGCATTTTGTTTGGAGTATATGTCACTGTTTGTTTGAGCTTTAACAGCAATTTTGGGACCATGGTTTCTCCAAAAGCCCTGGAAAAACTTCACCTCTTTGGAACTTCGAACATTAGTTTGTTTTTGATTCAGACAAGCCGACTTCTGCTCTGCTTTATCATCCACAAATTCAGATGACTTGAGAACAAATGGTGGTAATTCTTTTGGAGTGGGTACACTTTTATGTGTGGGCCTTGACTCAATATATGACACACTTGTATTTAATCCTGTAAAATGTTTTGAAATGTATTTATGTATATGAGGCAACTGAAGGCATTCAGCAGTTTTCAGTGGCAAATTTGGAAATGTTGTTAAGATTTCTGTCATTAGCTTTCTTATATCCTTCATCAGTAACGGCTGTGCTGTAATCTGTTCACAGATTGTATTATTTAAGCGGTACAACATTTGTGATTTATTTTGTGCTCTAGCTTCATGTTTAGCATCTCCTCTTGGTTTGTCACACATCTCACCAGGTTGTTTTGGAGCACTACCAGCACCTTTGTTATCTCCTCCATCTTTCTTACTGCTTTCCTCTTGTATTTTCTTGAACATGTTATATTTCAGTTTAGTATAGTCTTTTGTAGCGCTTGCCAAACTTTTAAAAAGCAAGGGTAGGTTTATTGATTGCCTTACAACAGAAAGTAATTCTCTTGGTTTTATTCCTTCTCTGAAAGCTAATTGCAATTCTTTGGAATTTACCGATCCTTTAAAACCAACAGTTAGTGATTTTAGGGACTGTTTTACAGCATTTAGAAGTTGTCTTCCCTGGATAGAATTTTGAATTCCTGTTTTCAAAATGTACCAATGAAAATTATTTCTAAAGCCATCTTTTAAGTTTTTAAATTTAACAGCCTTATGTATGTTTGTTAATAATGCTTTCTTAATGGCTTGTTTTGCTTTGAGTTCCTCTGCTTTGTTCTTTTCAGCAATCCCTTCCATTCTTTCCAATTTATTTTGCAGTAATTTTTGAAACTGCTGCATATGTTTTATTCCAGCAGAAAAAGAATCTTTTAACTTAGTCGCTTTTTTAACTGACTTTTTTGGGTTGCAATATTGTTCATCTTTAAGAGTTTGCCTTCCTGTGTCAGTGGCTGTAAATAAATAAAGTTCTTTAACTCGCTCAGCTACATGCTTTGAATCAGACTTTGGTGTATGTGTGTGCTGTTTTTTGCATGATTCTGAACCCCCTTTCTGAGGTATACACTGTAATATACATGGCTCTAAAAGTTGATTCTCTGGTTGTATTGATTTGTATGCATCAGCTGTTTTTGTATTATATTTTGCTTTATTTTTTCTTTCTGACTCAGTGTTTATCTTTTCACTTGCAAATTTAACATCTGGCATTTCCTTTTCTTTGCAACTAGACTTTTTATTCAGACTCCGATTGTCATTCTCAGCATCTTTCTCTGCTAAGGCCTTAAGAATTGGAGTGAATTTATCTTCTTTAGGAGTTGGTTTTGAATCATGACTTTTCTTTAGAGGAGTTTCTTCCAATACCTTCGTCTTTTGTGGTAATTTTTTACAGGAATTTCCATCTTTCTTTAAAGGAGTTGCTTCCAATACTTTTGTTTTTTGTGGAAATTTTTTACAGGAACTTCCATCTGTCTTTGTTTTTAAGACTGACTTTAAATCTTCATATGTTAAGTGACTGGGCGAGCAGCCATACTTTGGCATTGGTGTTACATCACATCCTGAACAGCTTTTATCTGAACAGCTTTTAACCGCACAGCCTGCACATCTGAAATATTGATCTATTTCCTTCTGAGACAATACTTTGCTCTTGTGCTTGTCTAATTTCTGTCTTCCTGTTGCACGTTTTGGGGCTACAGAGTGACCCTTTGCTTTCTTATTTACAATTAACATTTTATTTTTTTTTGGTGAAACGCTGGAAGTCTTTGTCTTCATGGCTTGTTTTCTTTCTTGAGGTGGTGCTTTTAATTTTCTCTGAAGATAGTCATAATAAGCATCACTTTTTGATAATGTAGTTTTGGGCTTTGTTAGTTTCTCCTTTAATGCCTTTAGTTCTTGCTTCCTTTGTAACTCTATTTCTTTCAATTCTGCTTTGGCTGCTGCCCTATATGCCACATTCTTCTTGTTAGTTATATCACTTTTGCTTTTCAAAGCATTCTGTTCTTCTTGCTTTGAATTCAAGTCTTCACTTTTACTGCTTCTGCTGCTGCTTTCTTTAGAAGACTGTGGTTTTGTGGAGGTTTCTGTTGCAGTTGTGCTTTTGGATTTTAATGATTCAGTATTTTGTATCTCTGATTTTGACATGTCAATATTACTTTCATTAGAACTGAAAGGCTTTTCATTCTTTTGTGACAGAGAGTGATCATCTAGTTGTTTTTCTGTCTTTTTAGATTTGGTTTTATCTGCAGAGTTATTAGAAAGAGATCCAATTGCTTTTGTTTCGTTAAGTTTAGATTCAGTGCGTTCTGTACTCTTAATAGATTTACTCAAATTTGCTTTGTTTGCTGCAGCAATTAATGGTAATTTCTGTGAAATTACTCGAGGTTTACAGTATGTACAAACTCTTCCTTTTTGTCTTATTGTTCTGGACAGTCTCAATCTTTCTCTCTTAACTGCTGGTAGTTTTTGTGATGCCATTTTTGGCTTGGAAACTTTCACATTTACATTTCGATCTTCTTGATTCTTTAGTGGAGTGGCATTTTCTGTCTTTTCTTTATCATTCTGATCTTTGTTTTCCCTGAATTTCATGCTTTTTCCTCCATTCGCATCTGCCTCTTCCAATGAAGCTTCAACTAATGGTGAAATTAATTGACGAGTGTTAGTACTTTGGTTATAGTTTTTAGAACTTGACTTTTTAATAATGCATATTTGCTCTACAGGATTTATTTTATATGGCTCATTGTCAGGTTTTTCATTTGGTTGTTCTGTACACTTCAAAGAAGCATCATGTTCTGCTTTTTCTTTGAGTGTTTTGGTAGAGGAGCTGCCTTTGGTTTCATTTAATGTGTGGGTGTCTTCTGCTTTAACAGCTGTTTTTTGTTCCTGAGTTTCCTTTTCTTTTATGGTTATAGGTGGGCCATTGTTTCTATGTGCCATTTTATCAATAATATAATCATTGTCATTCCACAGTTTCATGGTTCTCTTTCTATTTTCTACCTTTTGCAAAATAATTTTAATAGGCTTTTGTTCTTTTAAAGGTAGTATTTGTCTTGTTGCATTCAAAACATTTCTTTTAGGCTCTTTAGGTGTTATATCAACTGATTTTGACTGCTCACTTAATTCTTTTGCACTTTTAATGGACGTCTGACTTTGTATATTCTCTCTTCTATCATTGTGAGGTGAAAGCACATTAACAACTCTTTGCTTTTCTTTACTAACATCCGTTTTTTGTTGAGGTTCTGCAGCTTCTTTCACTTCCTTTGTCTCAGCAGATAGATGAACTGCATTTTGATTTTCTAGTGAGTCAAACTGTTTTTTGTGTGCAGATTGGAATTCATTTGAACTTGTGGTTTTGCTTAGCTGTGTATTAAAATACTCCTGCAAATATTCTATGTCATTATTATGATAGAATGCCTTGATAATATTTTCTGTTTCTTCTGCTGTTTGTTTTAGATGATGCAATAGTTTTAATAGCCCCTCTTTCATCGTTAGTTCTTTATCATTCCTTGACTTCATTGTTTTGACATGTTTAATTTGTTTCTTAAATAGTTTTTGTCTGCATGGAGATAGTGGTAATTTTAAAGCATTATTATCATTTTGTGGTGCCATTTTTACCTCTGGAACGTTATGCAATGCCAGTTCTGGAACAATCTTTTTTCCTTGCTGCTCTTTTTGCTTTATACTGGAAAGTTTCTGAAGCTTTGTTGCATGTGAAGGTGTTATTGTCCCAAATATTAGCTTTTGGAAAGGAGTCTTGCTTCCTGATGGAGGTAATTTTGCAACAAAATCTCTATTTTTTAAAGTTTCCACACTCTTTTGTAACTCCTTTTGACTGCTGATTTTTCTCACTGCTGGTTCTGAGTGCTTTCTTGCAATGAGTTGTGGTCTGTATGTAGAAGATAAGGCTCCTAGCAAGAGTCTCAAATGTTTGGAGCATGGAATAAAGGTTTTATTTGGAGATATTTGGGTTTCCTCATTTTGCTGTTCATGGGTGTTCCAAATAGGTGTGACAATTGTTTTTAAGACAGAATTCTCAACCACTTGAGTTGTAATCTTGTAGTAGGAGACATTGTCTTTTGATAATTTTAAATTTAAAGGTATTACTTGGATGGTTACATTTTCTCGTGGCTGTCTCTTGGCTGAAGACACATTTTTAAGAGCTTCTAGAAGTTTTTCTTCTAAGGATTCTTTATTTACATTTGTCTCTGATGTTTTCTCTGATTTATTTCCAGTATGTTCAAGTTTAGACTTCCCTATGGACCCACCACCAGATTCTGAATTAAATTTATCGGAATCATTTGATGAATCCGAATTACTTGACATAATCTGAAAAGCACAGAAAATACCTGTATCATTTGTCAAAAGAAATTAACTAGAAGTAAGCAGCAACTGAGAAAAATAAAGTATTGCAGTTGCAGAAATGTACATCTCTTTAGGTAGCATATATTGTCAATGAAGAAACAGCTGACATTTTAATAGCCTTTATATTTTTGTTACATTGGTAAAATCAAAATTGCAAGCATAATTTACAGTAATAAATGTACAAAATTCTTTCATTTAATCCTACAAAATATCTTTGAAGCAACACCATGTAACTTACTTCAGTTTTACCTTGTTAATAACAACAAAAATTAACACAATATAATGTGCAGTTTTCCCCATAATTTGCAATGAAGTATCTTGCAAACATGACATAACTGAAGTTGTATTTCAAGTCAAAATATGAAAAATATACCCATGTGTTTTAAAGTTAACCTTAGGTTTTGTTAACCAAAATATAGCTTCCACATACTGTGGTGTTGTCTTTTTCTTCTCATTCCTCCTTATACTTAAGAATTTATTACACACAAGGTATTATTTCTTCAGTAGTGATATGTAGTAAATTTTGTTTTCATAGCTTTTCTAAGGGTTCTCTATATGCATATGAAATAGATTTGATATCACAGCTATTTTCTATAAAACATGAGGACATATCAACAAAGGGAAGAATTTTTCACTATGAAATAATGCCAAGAGAGAGAGATTGCATTGAGTTGAAGGCACTAAGCCTAATATGTTTGACAATAATAGCATATGAGCTTAAACTATCTCTTTGACGTCATCATGTTTCAGAGCGTCATTTGATAACAATGCACATTACAAAAGTTAACAGCAATCAAGAATTTTCTTAAAGATTTCACTTTTGCTATGACAATAAATGCAAAGCAGATGTACTAATAAGCAGTTATGTTTCTTGTTCATAATAGATAACTATTTTTTTCAGTTATTTATATTAAACCTTAAGGACAAAAACATTTAAGCTTTTCTGGATAAATCTCATATTATCTTCTACCAATTATTATTCACTGCCGCTCAAGTTCGTCCAGAAACAACAGCATTATAAATTTTTCAAATTTGAAAGTAAAATTTGGTAACTGATAAAACCTTTAGTAATTATTCTGCAGATTATGGCAACAAAGTTCGCTCCAAATTTGGACTGTCTTATCTCATTTTAGGAGGAACAATTCCTCCATATTCTTCAGAACAGTTCTTGGGGAATGAAATACTTACCTCACAACTACAATTTACACAGGGTAGCAGTAAAATATCAGAGCAAAGTAATTGCTGTATGTGAGTATGCTGTGCACATTTAATGTTTGTTGGAAACAAATGACAACATAGAAATGTGAACTATGAATTATAACAGCAGTTGTTCAAACATGTTCAGTCAAGGTCCTGAAAATTGATGTATGGTGCGAACCAATAATGCTGGTCTAAAGTGCAGTTCATATTATTATTCTTCTGCCAATGGTCTATTTCATTTCAAACAGCAGGAAACCTTGCATTGATATTCAAGTTTCTGTCATCTAAAGTAGATGCTAAGTTAATGTCTTTTGCAAAATCACAGCAAAGTAGTTTCCAGGGTCAAAGTTACCATAATTTGATAAAATTACACTATTCTGAGGGTTGTAGCTCAGAAACTATTTAATGTAAAATTCTCAAATAAAATTAAAAATGAAGGTAATATAGTGTGGTTTATAGTGGTATTTATTCAATATTTTTAGAACTTAAATTTAATGTGATTTTCATAATATTTCATATTTTTTCTGAAAAATGCTGTTTTAAATGGAATATAAGTTATGTCATATCATTCAGTATTTAATTTCAACACAATATTAGTTAACATTTTTGTGACATCTTTAATGGACAGTTGTAGAAAAAATAAAAAGTAAAGAAACAGCATCAAACCTCCTAGTTGCACAGCACCATACCTTGCACCACCCATGAGTCATGTCAGGACATTGTCCACTGCTGTGTATGTTTTGCTGAGAGAGGATGCTGACAAGTGAGATGATAAGAGTTTGTGATTAAGCAGCCCTCTTTTGTTCCCTTGAACTTAAGCTAGTCACTTTTTGCCAGGTGTGGTTATGACATGGATGTGTTCTGTATTTTAGTTATAGTTATTTTTGAGCATATATTAGCTTTTAGTTTATTTCATATGAAAATCTATTACTTTAAGGTAATTTAATTATAATACAGAGTGTGAAAATAACAATTCTATATTGTATATATATATATATATATATATATATATATATATATATATATATATATATATATATATAAAAGGACATAAGCAGTCAACCTGTGAAGCCTGCTGGTGACCTTGATTTGTGGCGAGCCTCTTCGCATGTTGGGTGGCAAATGCAAGCTGAGCCTATGTAAGTACAGAGCAAGCTAAAATATTTATTGTTTCATTATTTTTTGCCACATTCCAAAGAAGGGTTGCCATAAAACTGAACACTGCAATTAATAAGTAATAAAAAGAGGTACAACCCTATATAAGTTTAATCATTACCTATAAAAAGGGCATTCATACTTAATACACGAAAAAAAAAGGGTTTTAAAAAATATTGTTATTGCTATGTTATGGTTATATGCCATCATCGACAACAGAAATTCAGCTTCAAAATTAATCATAGTTTACCAAAACCTGATGTGTTCTTGAGTTATATGGCACAGAAATTGTCTTATTCAGAAAATAATGCAAATTTCACTGAACTTTAAAATACTATAAATATTTGAGAGGTAATTTTCTGAAATTTTTTTCTTTTACAGTAACTGACACATATAGAAATTGTTAATGATTTTAAAAAATGCAAGTTCAATTTTCTCATCTTTTGTTTGATTTGAAATGGAAGACCTTTTGCCTTATTGTGTTGATCTACATGATTTCAAAACTGCATTTACCTATTTTCAGCATTGTAAATCAAGTTTTATCACCTGTACTAGCAGAACTGAGGCAGCTTCTTATCATACCGAGGTTCAGGTTCAGATTAAGATTTATTTTGTCTTTGTAATTAAAATGATTTTAACAAAATATGTCACACACACACCCACACCCCCCACCCCCACACCCACCCACCCCCACACCCACCCGACCCCGCCCCCACCCCCACCCCCCCACCCCCACCCACCCCCACCCACACACCCCCCACACCCACCCACCCCCCACCCCCACCCCACCCCCACCCACACCCCCACCCCCACACCCGCACACACACACGCACACACACACACACACACACACACACACACACACACACACACACACACACACACACACACACACACACACACTGTACAATAAGTTATGTACTCATTTATGGAATAAAATGTGCACAGCAGTAAGGAATTCAACTGTTTTTAAAGTGGCAGATGTTACTTGCTTCTTTGAATCTCTTCAGCTGATTGTCATATAATTTAATCCCCAAATTCTTCTCATTATTCTTAACAATGTTTGTTATGCAAAACTGTATATGAACATCATTATTTGTCACATATTATGCTGATGGTGATTTGAATTCACTTTAGCTCATAGATTTTTTAAATATGAACTGTGTGCCCAAGATAACACACATGCAAGAGCCAGTATTTTTAACTCTTAAAAGGTGCTAGACAAGATGACCATGGTTTTGACATATATTGTTCTAATTGCCTATTTCTGCAATTTAAATGTTTACCCACTTTCACTATGTACACCCAAGAACAATGCCATATTACATGAAACTAAGGTAGTTTACATAATAAATACTTCTTTGCATTTTTAGATTTACCTACTTTGCTATGGGTAGATTCTTAAAAAATGACAAGTTGAGCTCAGTTTGTAAACTAATTTTTAGTATGGTTCTTCCATTTCATAAAACACATTGTACTTGTGACGTACTTTATGTTGAGAATATTGTAACAACCTTGTAGTTTAAGATATGCTTTATTGCGTTATGTATGAAAGTGATTTTTCTTTCATAAATTAAATTATTTGCTAGCATCCAAGAAGCCAGCCATTGTCTTTAGGCTCTGTTGATCTATGACCTTGAAAGGGGACAAATCACCATTAGAACCGTCCACGTATAGACCTTTGTGCCTATTAAACACTCTTGGTAAACTCTATGAGGGAATGATAAAGAAAAGATTGGAAAGAGAGATCACAGAAAATAGAGGATTATCTGATCAACAGTTTGAATTTAGGAAAGTCCATGATAAATGCCATTGAAGCAGTACTTAAAATTAAGTCTGAATCCATAGAGAAATGGGTGACTTTAATTACATTGGATGTAAAAACGCTTTTAACCGCACTACATGGAGTATAATATTAGATGGTCTAATGCAAAGAAATATCTCAAAGTATATAATAAATGTATTAACATCCTATTTTCAAGGAAGGTAAATAAGGATTGATAAAGAAGAATTAAAGATAATGGCGGGTGTCTCACAGGGATCCATTCTTGGACCAACCCTTTGGAATGTATTATATGATGGAGTCCTTAATTTGAAATTCGGAGAAGGTGCAATACAGATTGCTTTTGCAGATGACCTAGGTTGGTTGTTAGCACAGAAGATAAAGAAGAGCTTACATATAGAATCAACAAGTCAATTGGTGGATGGTATATAACAAGTTCAAGTTGGCACCACAGAAAATGGAAGCGGTTATTACGAAGGGCCCCCGAAACCGCTCTGATATTTGTTTTAAGCTGAGGGAAACCATTATAATCTCAAAAAAAGTCTGTCAGATACTTAAATATCATGACAGATGAAAATATCACTTTTGAGAAAAACTGTGGCCAAAGTCAGAAAAATAAGCATCCCAACTTGCTAGAATCATGCCTAATATTGGTGGACCATGTTTAATTAAACAGCAAATGTTATATGGCGTAGTTAAGTCAATAATGCTATATGCTGCACTGATTTGGCACTCAGCTTTAAAAAAGAAGAAATATGTAAAGGCAATGCAGAGAGCCCAAAGAAAAGTATTGTTGAGAATATGCGCCTACAGAACGGTTTCAAATAGATCACTACAAGTAATAGCAGGAATCATTCCTATGGATTTGTTAGTCAAAGAAAGACAGTTGAATTGGGCCTCAAACAGATTTATTGAAGGCAAAAAGGAGATTAGGGAACAAATTATTAATGAATGGCAAGTTAGATGGAATGAAACCACTATAGATGGTCAATGGACCAAAAGAATAATTCCAGAGATTGGACTATGGTTGCACAGTAAACATCGACAGGTAGATTACTTCCTATCACAAGTTTTAACTGGTCATGGAAGATTTAAACATTACGCCTTTAAAATGGGAAAGACTGACAGTATAAGTTGTACATATTGTGAGGAATAAGATTCAGTTGAGCATACTTTCTTCCAATGCCCATGATGAGATGGGAAGAGAAGGGAAGCATATGCTAAATTGAATGTGGAGTTGACAGTGGAAAATCTAAGCAACATAATGATACAGAGCTCAGAGGCATGGAATGTAGTAAAACAATTAGCTATGTGTATCCTGTAAACCAAGGAGAAGGACGAAAGGAGGGCTGTACCCTAATCTAATTTTTAGAGAAATTGTTAAGGTATTAGAAATGGACCGTTAAAGCTACCACTCTGATGTGATGTATTAGTGAGGTTCAGTGCTGTGGGAGTAAGCGTTTTTTAAGGTGGTGGAAATCCATCTCGCCATGCAAAGTGTGGTTTGAAAGATTTTTCCCTTGCTATAAAAAAAACCACCATTGCTGCCGCAGCTAACAACAACAACAACAATAATATTGCCTTTAAATGTTGACATAGTTTTCAACTAAGTTTAATAAAATAGGAGTTTTATTTATCAAAATAGTCATGCTGTTTCACTTTACTGTAAAACACACCATGAATTTTCATTGTAACAGAACATTTGCACTGTCCTCAGCTCAACATTATTGAAACAATGAAAATACTTTCACTAATCCTTTTACGAATCATAACCTATTTTGATAAACACACACCTACACTTGAAGAGCTGCAACCTGAGTACAGTATACTTTGTATACCCCTTAAATCTATGTAACATGCAACCAACCTTACCAGTGAACCATACACATTTGCGACATATAATTTCAAGAAGTGGATAGTGATTCGCAAACATGTGAATTGACTGCTTTTCTTCTGTTTTTTCTAAGGCCATACTGCTCATCTGAGAGTATGTAATGTTTAAATCAAAAAGTGAAACTAAGCAGCTAAATACTACCTTTTCAAAAATCTTTGAAAAACAGATATCAGGTGGCAACTATCCATATCTTGTTTATGCCCTTTCTTATGCAATGGTCTTACTTTTGAAAGTTTTGCTTTCTCTACCACCTATGGTAAGTTGGGGAAAGTATTGCATTTCATTAAAAAATTTGAGTGTGTGTGTGAGAGAGAGATACCAGTATAACTCAAAAATAGAAAGTCGGTTAAATGCCAAACTTGGTATTTATGTTTGTGTGCACCTACCAAGGATGCGACAAAAAGATTTTCAAGAAAATTCCCCAAACCCAGACCATCCTTAACATGGAACATTTTTAAAAAATTTTGAATTCATCAACAATGGCTATTACAATTTTTATTAAAATACAATATGTTTAACATATTTTCATGAGAAATGAAATGTATATCTTCAATTTTCCCCTTAAAACCCACCCCCACTCAATTTACTGGGAATGTCCTCAGAAGCCCTCTTCATTCTGCACGACTTTTGTGTAACTGGTAAAACATAAGACAAGACAAAATCTTACTACATAAAAAATGCAGATCTCATTAAAACATATAACTTATGTCAAATTCATATTTTTTGTGAAGTGAACATTTCAGACATATTCACCATTATTTGTTTGAATTTTCCAATACCTAAACTTTTCTCAAATGGTAAGTCATTATTTATTTTTTTATATCTTGACCATGCAAGAGAACGGAATTTCAAAGCCATTACATAACGACCATCTCTGAAAGATTTGACCATCGCTTAAAGTCAATTGTATTCCCATATTCCCACCTACAAGAAAATTAGCTACAAGATAATTTCTGCAAATGTTTATCTCCATGAGCATGAAGTAGATAGAGGAATAAGCATTTATAAGAATAGTTTGTACAAGAGTAGAGAAAGTCTTGTGAGTGCAAAACATCAGATTTTTAAGTTTTGTGGAAAAATTACTGATTCTAATGATTCTATACTATACTATACTGATTCTATATCTCTACTAGTGGATTTTTTATATGTTACATATATTGGTTAATAACCCAATCAGGTATATTGTCCACTCCTGATGAACGTTTACTTCTCATTCCTCTCACCACACTCATTATTTCTGATACTGGGTCTTGGAACGTACTACTGTTTACTCCTGCTGTATTTTCAACTACATTGGAATGAATGGGAAGGGCTGTGTTAGCTCATAGTTTGCTTTTTCTGAAGAATATAAATTAAAGGGGTCTACAATTGATTTTAGTTCTATTAATTTCCCTTGTTTACGACTTATTACTTGTATTATGTGTCTATTAAAAGATTTTTTATTTCTTTGTTAACTATTCACCATGCTGCTCTGATTTTATTATTTGGCATTGCTGTGTATGTTTCATTGTCCATTCTTTTTGCCTCTCTTATAACCCGTCAATATGTTATGTATAATAAGCTCACCGGACAAAAAATTAGTCACCTCTGATCAACTCAACATTAATAATGCGTAACACTACCTCTGGACCTGTTAACTGCCTGGATTTGGCTACAAAGTGAGTCCACAAAGTTCTGCAAGTATGGCACATCCAGCTGACATCACTCACGTATGAGTTGCTCACGCAAATCTATAAAATTATGGGGAAGCTGATTTCAGCATTTAAACCGCTGGTCCAACATATCCCACAAATTTTTGATTGGGTTCAAGTTGGGTGAGTTTGGAGGCCAATCGAGATGTGATAAGGTGCATGTGTGTTCCTAAAACCAATCCAACACTCTTCTAGCCTAACCCTGCAGTTGTCATCTTGAAATATAGGGGAGACAACAGCACAATCATCACAGAGATATTGACCAAATGGCAGCACCTGCTCATTCAGAATATTCAAATAAACATGCTGGTTCATCCTTTTGGCCACCTTGTGGAGCGGGCCCAATCCATAGTAAGAAAAGCACCCCAAAACATCACTGACCTACCTCCGGCTTGAACCTGACCCTGTACACAATTCGAATGAAATGCTTCATGTGGCTGGTGGTGCACCGAACGACTTACATCATTCGTATACAGTCAAAAACGTGCTTCATCGGGCCACATGACATTCTGCCAGTTAGCTACTGTCCATGTTTGGTAATGTTTAGCCCACTGAAGTCGCGCAGCTTTATGTGTCTCTATGAGCAAGGACCGCCTTCAAGGTTTCCAACTCCAAATGTTCATGGAATGTAGTTCCCGCTGCAATGTTCTCTCACTAACAGGTCGGGATGCATTCACGGACTGGAGCAATTCTTGTCGTGTTTGGAAGTGATTTGCATTTACTAGCTGTGAAACTCGTCTCCAGTTCCTCTCAGTCATGATCTTTTTTGGACCACAATTCCGATGTCGTGTTTCATAGCCATGTGTATTACACCGCTGCTTGCAGACCCGCTGGACAGTCCACTTCGACACACCTACAAATCCGGACACTTCACCTACCACATGACCATGTGCAGGGCCAAACACAATTGCCCCGTTTTGCCACTGTCATGCCCTTACATTTCCCTATGTTGCACTACACTGAATGCTAGACACACCATGTCTTACAGCTTGCTGCCACCCTTTGATCATGTAGCAACAGTGCTGTGCAGTTATCCACATAACACGACCACAGCACTCTCTGTCGAGTTGTAAAGATCCATTGCTGATTTCTAGAGAGGGTGACTAATTTTTTGTCTGGTGAGTTTATATATCTGTTCTTTCTGTTTAACCAGACTTTGCCCTTGAAAAGTAACAATCTTAACCTCCTATTTAATGTAACTACCTCTTGGGTTATCCGTACTCAGAAGACTGCATTTTTGTTTACAAATAATGCTCATGCACAATGGAGAGGCACAATGGAAGCAGCTCATTGATATTGTCACGGCGCACCTTAAAGAAGTTCAAGGTCAGCTATGTACCTCATACCACTACACCAGCTGACAACAATGTCTGTTCAGAACAAATGCCGTTCTACAGTTCTAGAAGCTTTCACTGTGCATGAACCAGTTTACCAGAGAAGCAGAGAAATTTCTATTTCCAGAAAAATCAGCAGTCATTGAGAAACTATATAAGTGAATTGGCACAAACTGAGTAATGTGCTGGATTGAGTTAGTTAATCATCAGAGTTGTTTGTGAGTGTGAACAGCTAAACAGTGTTTGTGTTAAGGTTATGATAAAACAGAGCAGCTGTGAATTGCAAAGTCACAAATTGTGAATTGTGATTCTATTTTAGAGGAGAGGGCCTCACATACATGACCCAATACACACAGTTGTCTTTGAAGATTTTCAATTGCTCTGTGGACTCAAGCAATAAGGTCTTCTGCTGAAGTTACAGGAGTGCCATACACCATACTCTCCATACAATCCCACAGAAAACAGTCAACAGATGTCAGGTCTGGTGACCATGCTGACTGTGGAACTGGTCCACCTCTACCAATCCATTGATTTAGATATGCAACTTGAGATGATTCTGCACATTTGCATCAAAATATCTGGAGCTCTGTTGTGTTACAGCCACATTACCTACCTAACATTTAGTGGCACTACATCTGAAAGGGTAAGCAAAACATCTCTAATAAATGTAAGGTACATCCGTCCTGTTAGTCTGTTAGGCAGTAGATATGCTCAGATCGTTCATCTGCAGTACATGGATAACTAAAGGATTGCATACTTTCCATATTAAAAAGCAAAAACAAATCAGAACACATTGTCACAACCGTTCGTTCTCAGACTTCAGCACTCTCCAGTGCTCAAGCTGTGCATTTCTGGACAGAGGTTCGTTCTTGAAAACTAACCATATAGCCATGCCAAACAACATTGGTGTTTTTTTGGGTCACTTGGTATATTGTTTTTTCATATAGTATATATTATTAACATAAACCAACTAACCAACTACAGGCATCATGAGTGGGGTGCATTACTGGAGATGGGACACGGTCAGCATCCCGGTCCCTCCTGGCTTCTCAATCAAGTAGCTCCTCAATTGGCCCCTTATGGACCTAACGAAGCTGAGTGCACCCCAGACCAGATCTCTCAGCAAGAGAAAATCTCCGGGCCCATACCAGGAATTGAACCCAGATTTCCCGCTTGGTAAGCAACAGAACTACCACCATGTTAAGGAGATGCCATATATTAACATAATTTTCCCTATTCCAAACCACTTTCTTTTCTCTGAATGTTCACAATGAACTTTTCAAATTGAAATTTGTCCTTATATCCTCCAGCCTTAACCAGATTTCTCTCCAGAAACCATTTTGTAACAATTCCCTAGCTCTCCACATATATCCAAAACCAATTTTCTTCATAGTTTCCTTTATCTTACTGAGTCAAGTATATTTCTTGTACTACCAAACACTGGTGTAAGACATTCAGCTCATCTAGATTTAGAATTCTAATCCAATATTTCAACCTATTTGCACAGTTTTCCTCTAATTCCAATTTTTCCTAAGTCTGCTTGTGCAGTAGCATTGGTTGAAGCAAAAAAGAGCTCCAATTTATTTCAAAGTACAGCTAAAATCTTGTCTTTCACATCCACAAAAATGCTGATTAAAAACAAATATAAAGTCAGCATACTAAAGAATTATACACAAGAATCTGAATACATAAGCCAAAAATTATTCCACAAACTCTGTATAAAATTACAGTAGCAAAATTCACACTCCTTATAGAACATTATTCAGCAAAAATTTTGTATACATTAGACACAAATTGTTTTCTATGTAACAAATGAGAAGAAATAACTGAAGGATATGTCTTAAGCTGTGAAGCACTATCTGCTGAGCCCATGACATAGAGATATTGGAAATGGAGTGCTAATAGCTTCATTGCCAAAGCCCAGTATTAGATAACAGGACAGTGATCAGATAGGCATCTAGAAATTATAACAAGAATGTAACATCTCAATATACAGGCTAATATCCTTAATCAAGAACCAGTGATAAAAAAGATAGAGACAAATGTTTTAAGATGGTTTAGACACAAATAGGATGGATGAGAGCAGGAAACCAAAACAGGTGTGGGAGGCCAGATGGAAAGGAAGAAAAGGGAGAGGGTGACCAAGAATAGAATGGAACAATTAGGTGGAGAAAATTGTGAATAAGAAAGGAAAGACTTTGAGGGAAGTTAAACAACTAGCTAGGGCTAGGACAAAATATAGGAAACGGATCATGACCGACTGAGGAAACCCAATGCTCGAAAGGGAGAAGAAGAAGAAGAAGAAGAAGAAGAAGAAGAAGAAGAAGAAGAAGAAGAAGAAGAAGAAGAAGAAAAGGGAGAAGAAAAGAAGAACATACAGGCTAACCTTAGCTGTATGAATGTGTAAAGACTTTCTGCTAGCTCTGTTGGTTTTGGATCAAAATAGTTTATGGAACATAAAATATACTGAAAATATAAACAATTTTGGATTCCTTTGCAGTCACAATGCAAATTTTAATGATGACAATGATAAAAATCTTTCCGTAATTTAAAACTTCTAACAGATCCTCATACTTTACACCATACCACTTAAGACTAGCATTTAATTGCAACATTATTTTGAAGAAATAAATAAAAATCTAATGTGGTTGGTGAACAACATTTGCCTGTCCTAGGTTGAATGACTCTATCTTTGGCCAACTTTTTTAACATAATGATTGCTTTTGTCTCTACTATCCCACATGCACAAGAAACAGCAAAATTTTATATAACCAAGTCGTAATCCAAATAAGATAGCTATCACTTTAAAATCTGCACATATCTGCCATGAGTAGTCATCATATCGGACACTGCATAGCAAGAGTTGCATGTTCACATAACTCTCCTTCATACCAACTAAATGAGCCATAGGAATGGATGGAAACTTGTTTCCATTATATAGCAAGACTCCTTTCAAGCTTGTTTTTGAAGAGTCAATGAACAAGCGCCAATCTTCAGGCTTATGTTGAACACTCAGGGACTCCATCAAAGAATCAACATCATTACAGAACACTAGGTCCTCCTGTTTACTAAATAAGTGCTCCAAGTCCTTTTGGCATCAAAGAAAAGAAGTTATTTTGGTGCCATCCTGCAGGAGATGCCAGCCTTTCAATCTTGAAGCAAGTAACTCGGCTTTACTTTTAGATAACCCGAGCTCACAAACCAAATCATTTAGATCCTCCTTGGTTAATAAATGCGGCTCGTTTACGGTAACTCCTTCCACAAAATCTGGGTCACTTTGTTGTAATTCACTAATGTCATCAACACTTTCAAAATCTTCAGTCACATTACTGCCGTGTGGTGGAGTTGGTATGGGAAGGCCTGGTCCATGAGGCACTGGTCGAATTGCTGATTCCAAAGATGGATATTTAACAGTGTGTTTGGATTTGGAACTTATTCCAGATATATTTGTCAAGCAGAAGTAGCAGTCTGTTATATGATCCTTAGGTTCCTGCCATATCATAGGAACTGCAAAAGGCATATGACGGTTCCCTTTTAACCAGCCAGTTAAGTGTTGTACATTTGGCAAAACAGATTTCTGGAGCCCAAAACTTATTCTCATCAATTTTATTGTCAAAATAACACTCATAGCTCTTTTAATTCGAGAAGTCAAATTTTGCCTCTGTGCTTTTAAAGTGAGCTCACCACAAATGTAACAAAAATTGTTTTTATCATTTACACATTTGCGAGACATTATCCTCCTAATTCCCAATGCTTAAGAAAACACACTATTAGAAACACTACACTTGTTAATTTACAACTGAGAACACACAGGATTAGCTTCTACTCCTTTGGCAACCATGCAGGACAGTTTGTATCTGCAACAAACCTTCCTTGTCTGCTGTTGGAGTAAACATTCACCTGGACGGTAAAAGCATAGTTTTGAAGAGGCTCATTGTTGGACATTGTCATTCCTGAAGTCACAGACAACAATCACTAAAGCAAATATGTCATTTGTTGCTGTATTTTTTGACCTAGTAAGATAAAAACTTTCTTTTAATCAGCACATTTACCACCCTATGCTAATAACCATAACAGTTTTTTTAATATTACAAAAAAATGGTGGGTGATGGAGCATTTCTAACTTGAATTTTGGATTTGGCACATACGAATACGTAAGAATCAGCAGAAATTATTTATTTTAACATTTACATTGTTGACCAGTGTTATTTATGTAAACTTAGGTTTCTGATTCATGGGAGGTTAGGGTAGGTTTGGTTTTTTTTATGTAAGCTTACGTTATTTAGCAATCAGTGATTATACCAAATCTCGCTCACTTCACTCGCGTGTGTCCCTTAACAATACTTAGGATTGATTGTATAAGCTTCAGCTTCTGAATCATGGGAATTTAGGTTAGGTAAGCTTACATTAATCTTCATTGTGGCAACATCCTGTACTCAAATCTCTTCTCAGAGATTATTACACAGGTACCATATACTAGCTAACATAAGTATTTCTCACCTATTACTCAGATCTTTGCATCTTAAAATCAAATACTAAATTTGAATGAAAAGACTAAATGGCAAAGCTTGTATGGCTCAGACATAGATCCCAGTTATATTATAAGTTTCATAAAAAAAACTTGTGCAACTCACTGACTTTAAATCACCTAGTTGAAACATTAACTTAAGCTTGAAAAAGTCAATGCCGGGCCATCTTTGCTCTCTATGCTAATTTATAGCACATATTTTGATTTCACAGTTAGTGTTAATGACCATTGACAAAAAGTTAACACAATAAATAGGATAAAAGGTGTAATGTATAAAACAATAAATACTCTAGACATCAATAATTGTAATTCCTAAAAAGTAACAGTATTAAAATATTTTTATTCCTTACCAATGATTTGTAGTTGCCTACAAGTAATTAAGTATTTCATTAATATTTGCACCACATTAAATAATGGATACAACATAATCTTGCTTGTTGTTTCTTTAATTATGTGATTTAGTTAAAATATGTGTCCAAGTCAAATACTATATAGGTTACAGTAAATTTAACCAGAAATTAAATTGAAGTGGAGAGCTGATGAATTAAACAATTTACACTTCCATTATTGGAACAAATGAACCACTTACATACATGCAGATTCTTTGTTTTCATTGAACTATTAAAGCCAGCAATGCCAATCTTCTTCTTTTTCTTTACTTAACATTTTTCTAGGTTTTTTATACTTTTCCTATACCAGTTCCATAATTTAGCACTGTTTATACAAATTGTTCCACCTCCTCTATACAGCTGTTCTTCCTGAAACAAGTATTATCATTAGGCTTATCTATAAAAAGAGACCAGTTTTATTTTTTACTTTTTAGGTATTTTTGAATATCCTAATATATATAATAGATGGTAACAGCATTTTTTATTTGAATGAGAATTATATAAGAATAAGTTTTAAAAGCATTTCTGCCAGTGCAGACAGATTGATATTTTAATTAGTTTTCTTATATTTAAACTTCGAATTATTGTTTATTACATAACCCATTTCATAATTTAAAGTTTGACACTGCTAGGATTTTTCTAAAGAACTCTTTTACTTACCATTCTGTTTATGTCTCCAATGCAGACCCATGTGTTATCTTCTGAGTCTGAAATAGCCCATTTGGAGTGGTCTTTTGTAGAAGTAAAATCTGCTTTTGCAGCATCTATATATAAATGCCTTATATTTTCCACCCTGAAACATTAATAGATAAAGCAGTCACAGATTGCTGTATACTTTAATTCCATATTTTATTATGATTATTATTTATTAATTACTAGATAATACTTATCATCATGATTGTTGCTGTTGTATGAAATTTCATAAATATAACAAATTAAGTTCTGAAAAGTAAAATTCACTCTCAAGCTGAAAAGCTATTTAATGAAAGTATATAAATGTCATGTAATTCTCTCCCATTAGTCTTTGGCTAATATTTTAAGCATTTGAAACAGAGATGCCAAAAAGTAACAGTAGGGGGTCATTCTCCTCTTTTTCCCTTCCACTTGCTTTCACTTAGTATCTTGCCCGTGCAGAGAAAAGGTGACTGGCGTTGGCTAATGCGGTACATCTACACCCCTTTATGCTTGACAAAATAATTAAGTCAGTGTTGGGTATCAACATGTCTCATTACAAATTCCAATTGGAATGCTCCTAGCATTCTTCCTTGCCCTCATGTCTATAACATCACCAGCAAAGGACAACTAGGAAGGGAAAAACATAACCGTCTTGTTTCCCCTCAATGACACCATTGATTTAAAACATAAAAAATAAACTGGGTTGACTAGGGACAGCTTTTTATGCTTTCAATCATAAATCCTGCAATATTGGAGACTTCTTTTTCATTTAGTAAGAAACACATATAAACTATATGCTGTGATCATACTATTGTCACAACTCCAAATATATCAATCTGGGTGACTCACTTGACAAACAATCTGTGGATTCCAGTATAAGAATTGTTTGTACAAAAGTGTATCACCACAAACCAAATGAAGAGTATAGGTGTAAACTATGTGATAAATAGGGAGCAGATCTTAATTGGCTGAACCACAAAATCCACAACGCAGACTGCAGGGATGTGTTTCGTGAGTTCAAATTCAATGTCAGGCATTGAAAATTCATAAACAAACAGAGCTGTACTGTACAGTCACATAAATGATAGAAGTGAATACTTCAATAATCATTATGAGGAGACTATACTAGAATATCTGTGTATCTTTAATGTGTTAACATTATTATTAATGGATACCAGCTCACTGTGGACTGAGTGGTAATGAGAAAGCTGATTTTCTTGCAAAAAAGGGTACCAGTAGTGTACAGAAATCTATAGTTAATCTACTATTTTATGCAGTTAAAAGATTAGTCAACTCTGAATACAAAAAAATTATTGATCAATATTACTATAAAAATCAAAGAATAAACGATGGGAACTACCAAACATTCAAACAGTAATACCTGAGTATCCTCGAAAAACAGCAGTTGCAACCTTCAGGTTGATTATAGGACATGATTGTCTGGCAAAACATTTAAACAGAATTGCGATATATTCTTCACCACTCTGTCCTCTATGCAATCTGCAAGAGGAAATGGATCGAGACCACCTTCAAATATGCCCGGCCACATCTAGTGCCCCATCCATCAGTGAAAAATATTGGAGAGCAAGAGGATTAATGACTTCATTGTCAGAAATCTAGCATTAGCTAACAACATAACAACATTATTATTTTTTGTAATATAGGAACAACAGAGGTGCATTATTAATTACATTTCACACATATCTAACAGCAACATCAGTACTTTTATTTACATTGACCCAAAGATTATTATCTGATACACTGTGTTGAATATTACTCAGAACTTTTTCGTATAAGCTGTTGGTAAATTTTTGTGCAATGTTGAACTCAAAAGGAACTATTTTGCCAGTGTAATTTCCAATAAACTGTAGATTAATTACTTTATAAAAAGAGATATTGGCAGATATGCTCAACTCACACAGGTTTTTGAAGAACTTGGATTGTTTACAGGTAAGCGTATCTGACACAGTCTTCAATTAAGATGCCGAAGCATCTTAAATAAAAGAATAGAATTCTCAAACTTAATAGACACATATGATACAGACCTAGTAATAGGTACCGAATCATGGCTACAGCCGGATATCACAAACACAGAAATATTTAGAAATAACCTCACTGTAATAAGAAGAGATTGAAATGGCAAAGGGGCTGGGATATTTATTTGTGTCAAGAATACATATAATGTTGCCAAATTATGGCGGGATGAGGAATATGAAATATTAGAAGTAGAAATTTCAGGAAATTACATTAAAAATAAATGGCGGCAGACCTCTTGTTAGCTACAACAGATATTGTTTGAAAAATTAAAAAACAATTATTTATTTATGCCAACAAACTTACTGTTGGTGTTTTTAAACACACAAGCCGTGTGTGGGCAAAGTTTAAGAGGTAGAACTGGAACTTAAAAATTCAACGCCACAACTAGGATTTGAACCACAGACCTTCCGCTTGCCGGGCGGACGCTCTAACCACTGAGCTATTGTGACAAACTGCCAGAATGGCATTAAATTCTCAAGCCAGTTCGTATAGTTATAGAAAACCCAAGTTCTGGTCACAGAGCAGTAATTGCTGATATAAAACTAGATAATACAAATAACAGTCAAAATTACACAAATCTGTATTGGAACTTCAAAAAAGTAGATTGGAACAAATATAAAACTGAACTGGAACATAAATTTAAAGAACAAACAAACTCACAGCTGCATGACCACCCAGATCATATGAACAAAAATTTCTGTAAAGTCATCCTAGAAACCGCAAAAACACATATTTCTCGTGGAAGAATAAACAATTTCAAACCCTTTTGGAACCCCAGTTAGAAGAACTGAAAAAGCAAAGGGATATAGCTAGAAATACAGCTGAACAAACAAAAAACATATCAGATACACAAATATGGTGAAAGAAATGTGCCTCACTAAAAAAATAAATTAATACAGCTAAAAAGAATCACTTTAATAATTTCTTAGAAAAAATGGATTTTAGGATAGATGGCAACAAAGCCCATAAGTTCATAAAAAATGTCAAGGACAGGAGAGAAAACAACAGCACACCTATCATACACAACAATAAAATATTAACAAATGATGCAGCCATAGCCGAAACATTTAATAAATATTATGCTAACTCACAGAAAGTAACAAGAAATAATAAAAAAGAACGTAAAGAATCTAAGAAAGACTTGAAACAAGAAAGAGAATGTGATCCTAACACTCAATACAATATCTTTTTTCAAAATTTTAATATGCAAGAACTGAACATTGCAATTAATAATCTAAAAAACAAAAAGTCTCCTGGACCAGGTCACATACATCCAGAGTTCATAAAAAACCTTGGAAAAACAGCAAAACAACAACTGCTAAAACTCTACAATCTGTTCTGGGACACCACTGTACCTGCTGAATGGCAAAAAGCAATAATTGTCCCACTCTTGAAGAAAGATAAAACTGCATCAGAAATAAAAATTGATACACCAATAGCTCTTACTAGCATAATAGCAAAAGTGATGGGAAGAATGGTGTCAAATAGGTTAAATTGGTTTCTAGAATCACAAAATTTAATTTCCCCATGTCAAGCTGGATTCAGAGAGTTCCACTCTACAAATGAACAAGTCTTACTTCTCAGTCAAGAAATCAAAGACTCCTTCAATAGAAAAGAAGATAATTTATCAGTTTTTATTGATTTCCAAAGTGCATATGATTCTCTATGCAGAACAAAACTGCTAAAGAAAGTAAAACAAATAGGGATACAAGGTCTAACGTTTTCATGACTATGTCATTTCCTAACACAACGCTTTATTCCTACCAGATATGGAAGAAATATATCTAAATATAAAGAAGTACACCGGGGATTACCACAAGGCTCAGTGCTCAGCACAACACTTTTTAATATATTTATTAACGATCTGCACAACAAATACAAGAATCAGGTGTGAAGTGTGCACTATTTGCTGATGACTTAGTAATGTGGACTTCAAAACCAAAGAACAAAAGTACAGAACTAGAAAAAACCATGCAACAATCCTTAAACAACCTACAAAAGTGGACCAAAGAAAATTTAATGACTGTTAATACAACAAAATCAAACTACCAAATCTTTTCACTAAGAAAAAAACCACTAAACATAAAACTAAATTTTGAGGGTCAACAATTACCAGAAACAAAGGAAGCAAAGTATTTAGGAGTTATATTTGATACCAAACTTACATGGACCAAACAAATAGAAAATGTAATACAAAGAGCAGAAAGGTGCCTTTCACTGTTAAAACGTCTAACAGGAATGAAGTGGGAGTGTTCCAGAGCAATTCTTAACACAACATACAATCATAAAGCTACGTAGGCTTTCACGGCCGGCGTCTAAATTGTAGGATGAAGTATCTTCCGGGCTGTTATGCCGTGGTCTGCTGCAGAAGCTGCAAAGTGTAACCATACTACCTCAACATCTACTGGTCAGCTTCGACGTTACATCACTTTTCACCATGGTTCCTGTTGATGAAGCCCTTGAGCAGTTGAAACCCATCTTCTCCAATGATATACTTGCACTCTTCCACCATGTGATGTCCACGACTTATTTCCAGTGGAACCAGTCCTTCTACGAACAGCTAGATGGTGTCGCTATGGGCAGTCCCCTGAGTCCTGTGGTTGCTAATTTTTACATGGAATATTTTGAAACCTTAGCCCTAGAAACGGCCGCACAAAAACCATTGGTCTGGTTCCGATATGTAGACGACACTTTCGTCATATGGCTCCATGGAGAGAACGCCCTTCAGGACTTCCTTCAACATCTGAACAGCATCAATCAATGCATTCAGTTCACGATGGAAAAAGAAAAGGATGGACAACTAGCGTTTCTGGACGTCTTGGTTAGCAAGAAGGCCGACGGGACACTTGGACACACGGTCTACCGCAAGCCTACCCATACTGACCGATACTTAAACAAACATTCCAATCATCATCCCAGACAGAAGCGTGCAATGATCAAGACACTTGCAACCTGTGCTTCCCGCATCTGTGAGCCGCACTTCTTAAAACAAGGACTTGGCCACTTAGAACAAGCATTACTTTCCAATGGTTATTCAATCCAAGAAGTAAGAAGAGCTTGCCAGCCTCCTAAGACTGAATCTGTCATCCGGAATCCAGATCAGCCCAAAAGTAAGGGCATTGTGTTCCTACCATACTTGAAAAATGTCACCGACCGAATTGATTGCATATTACAGCCGCATAACGTCAAGACGATCTTTAAACCCACCAGACAGTTAAGCAGTTTACTACGATCACCCAAGGATCCCCGAGAAGCTTTTGTCATCGGCTGGAGTATACAGTATTCCTTGTGGTTGTGGCTCAGTTTACATTGGAACTACTCAGCGCAGTGTTAAGACCAGACTCACGGAACACAAAAGAAGCTGCCGTCTGGGCCAAACTGATAAGTCTGCGGTCGCTGAACATGCCATTAATGCAGTCGGTGAACACAGTATTAAGTTCCAGGATACGCGCATCCTTGCATCTACCATACATTACCATGCCCGACTACAGCGAGAGGCTATTGAAATTTACAAGCACCCTAACAACCTTAATAAGAAGGAAGAGGCCTTAAGATTAAACAGCAACTGGCATCTGGTCATAGAAAATAAAGAACATCATAAGAAGCAGGAAAGCAAGGTAAGCCAATCAGAAGAGACCAGCAGCATAAGAGAGATAGAACCCCCTCCACCAGCCACCACACCTCTGCGCGCCCCGGGCCAATCAGCGCACGTTGCGCATGGTATAAATGGAGCGCCACAGACAGTCGACGCATCAGTCGCAGTGATACCTTCTACGAGGAGACTTCGACAACGCCACTGAGGATGTTTACCGCAATTGTAAACGAAATGTCTGGAAGACAGATCTCCAGCAGACCACGGCATAACAGCCCGGAAGATACTTCATTCTACAACATACAATGTATATATAAAGCCATTATTTACTTACTGCAGCGAAGTTCTTGTAACAGGAAACACAAAAAAAAATTCAAATCTTTCAAAACCAAAGTCCGAGATTAATTACAGGTGCTATCAAAAGCACACCAATAGCAGCTATGGAAATACTAACCAACCAATACCGCATTGAATATGAAATAGAAAAAGCAACTCTTATTCAACACGAAAAGTTGATCAGACTCCCGTTCAATACATGTCACAAGAGAAATTTTACACATACGCTAAAGACTCAGGAGAGCTTTCTTTTCAAAATTCAAGACATCAAGAAGCATGTATACCTTCCTAATTCAAAGGAAAACTTCATATCTAAAGTCAATCCAACACAAACATTAGACATCACATATTATTTACACCTGACAGAAGAAGTTAAGAAAAGTGACACTCCAACTAGTGTTCTAAAATTATTGGCATTAGAGACAATCCATACTAGATTTCCAGAACACGAATGGCTCCATATATATACTGATGGATCATTGATATCAAACCGAGATGGAGCAGAAGCTGGAGTCACATGTCACCTCTTTTCCTATTACAAATCTTTAAGTTATGGAACTACAAACTTTGATGGAGAAATTGAAGCAATTCGAATGGCCTTACAAAATCCTTTGTATAGAATTTCACATTTTCATCAAGCAGTTATTCTCTCAGATTCCAAGGCGGCAATTATAGCAATTACTTTCAAGTTGTCACCAAAAAACCAAACAATTATAGAATGTTGGAAAATCCTTACCCATCTAACCACACTTCAAAAACACCTAGTCTTCCAATGGATACCAGCTCACTGTGGACTGTGTGGTAATGAGAAAGCTGATTTTCTTGCTAAAAAGGGTACCGGCAATGTGAAGAAGTATATAGTTAATCTACCATTTTATGCAGCTAAAAGATTAGTCAACTCTGAATTCAAAAAAATTATTGCAAAATATTACTAGGAAAAATCAAAAAATAAAAGATGGGAACTACCAAACATTCAAACAGTAATTCCTGAGTATCCTCAAAAAACGGTAGTTGCAACCTTCAGGTAGGGGGAGACCTAAATTTTCCAAGAATCAATTGGAAGGGTGAAGTGAGGGGAGGGGAAGTGCAGGCTATTGTAGATGAAGGTGAATTTGGGAAGGTGACTTTGTTCCAACTGTAAAAACACCAACTAGGGAGGGGGTGGTTCTGAACGTTTTTCTAGTAAAGCCGGAGGAAGCAGTGCTAGAATGTGAAGTTTATCCAGGTATAAGTGACCATAACTGCGTAGAAGTTAAAGTAGAAGGAATTCAAGCCCAAGGTGATACAGGGGAAATGAGACACATTTACCAAAAATACAAAGGAGACATTCCGAGGCTGCAACAATTCTTAAAAGATAAATATTCCATATGGTCCCAAACTGGAAGTTCAGTAGAAAAAATATGGCAAAATTTTAAAAAAATTGTTGTGGAAGCAACAATTAAATTCACACCCCGTAAAACACTTACTAAAAACCCTGACCCAGAATACTACAACAAAACAGTAAAATGGCTAAAGAAACAAGATAGGGGAGCATATGGTTCACGTAAAGTTAGTAGTTATCACGCAAATAAATTCCATGTCTTAGCAAATGAAAATTTCTTAAAAAACATTGTCTCACCTATCGGAAATAACAGTTCTTTTAATTTGTGAGAAGGCACAGGGGAAACAAGGAGGAGATTCCAGGAATAAAAAATGGAAATGTACTAGTTGCCGACTCTTTGTTAAAAGTGGAAGTATTTAATCGGCAATTCGCTTCAATTTTTCAAGTAAAGAGCAATGCCAGTATTAAAAGAACGGAAGGGTCCCCCCCTATGATCGTAAAACCAAGCGACATTCGAAAAAGGCTAGCTAAATTAGGGAAATACCAATCAGTCGAACCGGACGGCATTTCGGGCGACTTTCTGAAAATTGGAGGGGAGGCAATCGTGCCATATATACTGAGGCTATTCGAAATAACCATAAATAATGAAAGCATACCACAAGATTGGAAGTGGGCTATAGTCGTACCTATTTATAAAACAGGGGATTGAACAAAAGCGGAAAATTATAGGCCACTTAGTTTGACATCAGTGGTTAGTAAACAAGTCGAGTATCTTATAGCGCAATATTTAAGACCAGAATGGGATAAATCACACTGGCTCTTTGAAGGACAACATGGGTTTCGGAATGGACACTCTTATGAAAGCCAACTAATAGCTATTTGTGAGGATGTAGCTGATGCACTCAATGCGGGCGGTAAAGTGCATGCAATAGTTATTGACTTTACTAAAGCGTTTGACCTTGTACCTTATGGACCACTTATAGAAAAACTTTGCAATATGCAAATAGACAACAGAACAATTACTTGGATTTGGGAATTCTTGAGCGGACGAACCCAAAGAGTGTGGGTGGGAAATAGGCTATTGTCCCCTACTAAAGTAACCTCGGGTGTTCCCCAGGGTGGTGTGGTCTGGCCATTGCTTTTCTTAGCATACGTAAATGATTTATGGAAAGGAATAACATCGCAAATTTGCCTCTTTGCGGATGATTGTATAATCTATAGAAATATTAAGGGTGAATGTGACGTTAAAAAATTACAAGAAGATTTAAACAAAATCCAACTCTGGGCACAATCCAATCAAATGCAGATAAATCCAACTAAATGCAAAGCAATTATATTTTCAAGGGCAAGAACAGAAGAAAATGTGGTGTACAAATTAGAAAATAAGAAAATACCCAGGTTAAATAGCACTAGATACCTAGGTGTAATAATAAATGAAAGATTGGAATGGGGGGAACATGTAAACTTGGTCACTGGAAAGGCATCGAAAGCATTACACTTTATAATGAGGGTATTAAAATGCAGTAATGGGAAATCACGAAACTTAGCATACACATCCTTAGTCCGGCCAATATTAGAATATAGCGTGGCATGCTGGGATCCATATAGGGTTGGGCAAAAACTTGCTTGAGAAAGTTAAAAAACGAGCAGCTAAATTTGTAGACAGAGGAAAATGTTTTGAAAATCCTACAGGCACTACTACCTCTTGGGAATCACTAGAGAAATGTAGAAAACGGGCAAGGCTATGTGCAATCTTTAGGGCATATAAGGAGGAATTTGCATGGAAAGACATAACAAAACAGTTGTTAACTCCATCATTTAGGGGGAGAAATGATTACCCGAAAAAAATAAGAAATAGGGAACAGAAAACTGATGTAGGTAAATTTTCCTTTGTAACTAGAACAATTGATGACTGGAACAATTTGAATGCAGAGTTATTGAAGACTTTGCCTCAAAGTGTAAATAGTTTTAAAGAGAGGCTAAAAAGAAACCTATATTACACAAATCTTGTTGGCAGGAATAATTAAATTGTATTTGTATTATATTGACATCACATTACATTGTATTGTATTGACTGCGCTGCCACCTGGCCATACCCTAAGCAGTGAAACAAAGTATCTATCTATCTGTTCCTTTTCTACTAATAATTCCATATGACCTTTATGTTTTTGATGTCACAGTTCTATGCATAAATCTTTGTTCATGTAATTTTTTCTAATTTTCTCTGAAGTACTTAGAGCTATAGTAATCTTCTATGAGTTATTTAATTTTAGATGTCTTTGTCTTCTCTTCACATTGTTTTTTGTCATACTGCACTAAGCCATATTTAAATTCAAGAACACAGCAAATAAAGGGTAATGTGAACCTGTTTCACTGCACTATGAGCAGTTCAAGACAATTGATTGTGCATGTCATTGTGCACGGCAATGGACTATATAGATAACACCAGAGGTCGACTCACTGTACACTCCAATACCTGGCAAGCTATTTCAACTATGGACCAACCACGATCTGTTCTCTAGAGATAAAGTACATGAATGATATATCTTAACATATGTGAAAAGGATAAAAACATTTAAGAAATATAGCAAAGAATGACAATCTTTAGAAACACATGTACATTCTTCTTTCTTGGAAGTTTGAAAACAGTGTTGTAATAATCAATGTAAACCATAAAGGTGAGTCGATTAATAACACTGCACAACTTACTTATAATATACCGGAACATGTTTCGAAGGCTTGACTTTTCTCCATTATCAACCGGACATCGACTGGTTCTCCCTGGTGTGGATGGCGATATTTTCTCTGAGGTCTCCTCTGGTGGTGGTTCAAGGAACTTACTGAAGATATCTTTCTGGGGGATGTCGAAATGCATATTCGTCCTTTCTCCCTTATATTAATAGTTCTTATATATGTATGCCTTCAGATGTTAGCATCTTATTGAAATGATTGGGTCAAAGAACTTTGAACATCCAGAAATGTCAATGTAATGTTGCCTTTATCTTTTTTTTAGTGTTATTTAAGTTTTCTCTGATTATTGTTGTATTAATTTATGATTTTGGAAGGTTTATAAAGCCATGCTGATATTTACTGAATTGAACATACCTACAAGAAATAGAAACAAATGCCAAAGATAAAAAATGGATTACACTACTTTCCAATCCAGATATAATCCCCCAGAGACCAAGGAAAACAGCTGTTGCAGCCTTCCGACTATTGACAAATCATGACTGCTTGGCAAGTCATCTCTACAGAATAGGTATCTCAGCCTCACCAATATGTGTCCTGTGTAGCGATCCAGCAGAAATGAATGAAGAACACTTGAAGACCTGTGAAGCATTAAGATCAGAAGAAACTACAGTTCAAAAGTATTGGAAAGCACGAATGCTAATGGCTTCATTGCCAGACGCAAGGCACTAGAAAACAACAACAACATTAGTGTGAAGACAATCCAAGGCTTGTTCAACTACCCACTGTATGAAAGAAAAAATAGTAATGGGATGCCAGTTAGAAATATTACTATTACTATTATTTATTTATGCCAACAAGCATGGTGTTTTTAAACACACAAGCTGTGTGTGGGCAATGTTTGAGAGGTAGAACTGGAACTTAAAAATTCAATGCTGGGATTTGAACCACAGACCTTCCGCTTACCAGGCAGGTGCTCTACCATTGAGCTACTGTGACAAACTGCCAGAATGGCATTGAATTCTCAAACCAGTTCGTATTTTTCCTGGTAAACCACAAAGGCAGTCTCACATCAGAGACAATTACCCCAATGGTGACTTACTATTGCAAGTACTTTATGTCCCAGGATTAAATAACCTTCAGATGCCAACAAGCTTACTGTTGGTGTTTTTAAACACACAAGCCGTGTGTGGGCAATGTTTGAGAGGTAGAACTGGAACTTAAAAATTCAATGCCACAGCTGGAATTTGAACCACAGACCTTCCGCTTATCAGGCGGGTGCTCTACCATTGAGCTACTGTGACAAACTGCCAGAATGGCATTGAATTCTCAAACCAGTTCGTATTTTTCCTGGTAAACCACAAAGGCAGTCTCACATCAGAGGCATCCAGAAATGTCAATGTAATGTTGTTGGCATTGAATTTTTAAGTTCCAGTTCTACCTCTCAAACATTACTATTACTACATTACTTTTAAAAAGTACTACCATTCTTGCATATTGATTTTTGACATTCTTGTTGTAATCTTCACTATTATTTCACAATGTTGTCTTTTCTAAATTGATAATCCTAATAAGCAGATGACAGGACAGGGAACGGAAGCTGTGTCTACTGCAATGCATGGAGTAGCTGCAACTTTTTCATCTTTAGAAATTTAATTGTTGAGTGTGCATCTAATTCAGAATCTGTACGTTGTGCCTTTTTGGTGGATAATGTGTCCTTTCGGTTAAATTTTCTTGAGAACATTTTTGGCAAAAAGATTGTGAATATCATTTTTTGGAATTTTACATATTCCATTTTTTGTTTCTAGAACTCATCTAATAGCTTTCCTTCATTGATTACACTAGATTACAAATAACATTTTTTTCTGCAGTACAATTAAAAACAGGTACTAATTTTGGCATACAAAATTAAAAAAGGCATTCTGTTTTTCCACTGCACATCTTGTTTTGGCAATGTTCAATGAAAATATAATTGTAAAATTTGCAAAAATATTACAAACTCATAAAGAACTTCCAAAGAAAATAAAGAAGAAAAAGAAGAATAACAGGAAAATGTACCTGAATTTGAGAATCTATGTTAGCTATCCCTTTTTCTTTTCCCTTGGAACTTAAGTGTATGTGATTTCCTCAAGTGTTCTCTAATAGATTCATCGCATACAAGACATCAGCAGTAATTGGCCATCATATGTACATCCAAATGTCCCTGATTAGCATTGTTCAACAGCTTTCAAATCCTGGTGAACCCTTTCACTTTGCTCTTCACTGACAGCTCGTAAATTTGACAGGAAGTAGTTAAAATGTGACTTGAGGAAATGAAGCTTGAAGCTCCTATTACAGTCAAGCAGTCTGAAACTTTCCAGCCTATATCTGACAATTTCTTTGTATTGAGGGTCTTTCACATTGCCCAGAAATTTCTTAACCTCTCTCAATCCATCCCACACATATTTGCCAATTTCATTCTTAGAGCTGGTAAAATTAACATCTTTCATCAGTTTCCTTATCTATGGTCCAACAAATACTCCCTCTCTGTTTTAGACTATGACAATGATGGGAACTTTGTTCATAAGCACTGGAAGTAAGGGCAACCTTTGTCAAGTGCTTTCATGAACTGTTTTGTTTTTTGGCAATCAGCGAGAGGCACATTAGTAACATTTTTTTAATCCATGTTCCAGTTGCTGCCTCTCAAGTCATTAGTCAGTTTCCCAATATTTGTTCCTTGCTCTGCTATCCCATTTGCAAAGGAAGCAAGGGAATTTTATATATCCTCCCTGTTGTCCTAGTGACAGGCCAATGACCACGTCACCACGTATTTGCCACTCATGGTTGTGGTATTTAATTTTCTCAGTAACATACTTCCGAGTTTCATAAGACTCTTTTAGGTTCATAGAATGTGCAAACATTTTTGAAGCTAACTTCTTACCATTATTAAGTAACATTACCTTAAAACTTTGAAATAATCAAAAAAATGCGTTACTTGGCTTATATACTTCCCTATCCAACTATTCAATAAGATTGAACACATCCATATAAAACACAAATTGATCTGAGTAGTACTTGTGGAACTATATTTCGCGACCCCATTACAAAAATGTAATGCTAGGTGATAAATTCTTTCCTGGTCTTGAGACCCGTAATTCACTTTTTTGTTTTGTGAGGTCTATATCTCTAACTCATTTAACTCAAATTTATTAAACTGTTGTGAATTATAAATTTTTCTGTATCAGAAACCAACTCATTGCTGAAGTCACAGAGCTACTTTCAGATTCACTAAAATTGAGCTTTACTGGTGGTGTAGATATGGGTAGTTGGGGTCCATGAGGAATAGGCCACGCAGCTGAGTTCAGATTTGGATATTTAATTCCTTCCCCCAGTTTTTTGTAGCTGGCAACTTTGCACATGCAAAAGTAATAATCCTCATGGTGATTATGCTGCTTTCTCCATATCACTGATTTGACAAATGGCATTGCCTTTTGTTTTTGTTCACATGAATAACATAATCCCTCAACACAACTATAACATGCAATATGAGGCATGAATTATATATCCTGATCATTAGGGCAGCGACATTGGAGTCATTGGATTTGTGGAGAGGCACCTGGTAGTCAACTGTTTACAACAAGAGAGTTACCTGTACGAGTGAGTTACAGTATATCACCGCATGGAGTTCATGCAGACATAATACCAAAGGAAAGGTTACATATATACTTTTATAATGCAATATATACTTTTATAAGCTCCATAAGTTTATAAAAGTATATATTGCAATATGGGGACCATGTTACCCTGTTGTTCATGAAAACCTTTAATGTAATAAACACAGGCCAAAGCCTTTTAAGTAGCCCTGATATTAGATGCCAATTAAAATACATTACCTTGAGTTCCGAATTTCTTCCCTCTGTAATTCAAGCTTCAGAAAAGTCTGCAGAACTGGTAAAGAAAATGAATTTGATGAAACGAGTTATCAATGAGCTGAATGTTCTGGAAGATAGCATTGGAAGAAAAATGATGGATACGGTAAACTGTGTAACATTGCCAACATAACTGCAAATGAAAACAGTACTTTAAGATATCCACATGTAGACAGAAAGTGTGTAATAGATTTTACATACGAGGTGTGTTCAAAAGAAACATAACTTTTGAAATAGTGTTCCAACCAGCAGAGAGAGTGCACTGCGGCTACTGAGTGCATCTAGCAGCAGGTTTAGACACAAACTGCCATTTGCTGCATTTTGCTCAGACAATTAGCAAGCAAACTACAGCCGCTGGCAAGTGGTGTGTGTGTGTGTTTGGTGTGTGTGTGTGTGGTTTTTTTTTTTTTAAATATTTAACGTCCTCCAACATTGTGTCATATCGGACGAATGAATGAAATGAAATGGGTGAAATGATGCTCAAATGAGCCTGAGGTCCATGAAGTTTTAAGTTACCCGGCATTTGTCTTCTCAGGGTCGGGAAAACCTCGGAAAAAACCTTACCCTGATAACTTACCCTAAGTGAGATTCGAACTTGCAACCTCTTGAACATGAGGCAGACCGCTAACCATCACGCTACCGAGGCGGGCAAGTTTGGTGTGTGTGTGTGTGTGTGGTGGTGGTGTGTGGTGGTGTGGTGTGTGGTGTGGCGTGGTGTGGTGTGGTGTGGTGTGTTGTGTTGTATGTTGTGGGGGTATGTGGGTGGGTGAATGCGCACGCATGTGTGTGTGTGTGTGTGTAATTTGGCTACAAACTTGGTAAAACTTTTATAGAAACATTGCAAAAGCCAAGCATTCAGGCAGGACTGTACGAGTCGCATGCAGTGCTATGAGTGGTTTAAATTTTTTGAAGAGGGCAGAATGTTAGTCTGTGACAATTCCAAATCTGGACGTCCTTCCACATCAACATACGATGGCCATGTGGATAGAGTTCATGCTGTGATTTGTGGAAATCGTCGTCTAACTGTTCAGGAAGTTGCTGATGAGGTGGGCATCAGCATAGGGCCATGCCATCAAATTTTGTGTCAAAAACTTGAGATGCGTCATGTTAGTGCAAAATTTGTATTGTGTTTGTTGACTGAAGATCAGAGACAGACCCATGTTGAAATGTGCAAGGAACTGCCTGCCGCTGCTAATGACAACGAAAACTTTCTTAAGAACATCATAACAGGCCATGAGATGTGGATGTACGACGAATGATGAATCGAAGATGCAGTCGTCGCAATGGGTGTGCAAAGAGTCACCTTGTCCAAAAAAACATGTATGAGTTGGTCAAAGATCAAGGTGATGTTGGTTTTTTGACTACAAAGGCATTATGCATCATAAATTTGTACCACATGGTCTGTTGGTAAACAAGGAAGTCTACCATGGAATCCTAGCGTGCATGAAGGATGCTGTGCACAGGAAGAGGCCTGAATTGTGGGAAAACCAGAATTGGATGTCGCGTCATGACAATGTGCCAGGTTACGCGTCACTCCTTGTCTGCAGCTATCCACCAAAACACCAGATTCCCATTGTGCCCTATCCATTGTATTCTTCAGACCTAGCCCCAGCAGACTTTTTCCTGTTTCCCAAACTGAAAAACATGTTGAAAGTACGTCGTTTTCAAACCACAGAGGAGATTCAGGACAATGCGACGAGAGACCTGCATGCCATCACACAAAATGTGTTCAGGAGGCATTCCAAAAATGGAAGAAACGATGGGAATGGCATATTGCCAGTAGAGGGTACTATTTTGAAGGGGACAGTGAAATCATTAAATCATTCATTTGCTGACCTTTGAAACACATTTTGCATAATTTGCTTTTTTGAGTGTTTACATGTTGTTTATTTGTAGAATTTACCTTTTTTAAATCTGTATAAGTTCCTTTGAAATATGGCAGTTATACTTTGAGAGTTTGATTTTTATTGCTGATATGGCATCCCCTGGTAAAAAGAAAGCTATGTACATTATGACTTAATAGAACATACAGTAATCCTCACCTGAATTTTTTGTCGCATTCAGAGGGTAACTTACCCTTACCATTTTGCCAAGATTCTACAAGCAGGTTTGACAGTAACGATGGTGCCACAAGATCTGAATACAGTTCTGCAATGCAACATCAGTCATGAATATGGATACTTATGCAAGTAACAAATGAATCTGTCAAGTTCTTTGCTACAGCATACCTACCTTTGTCAAACTTTCCAGACTTTGCAAATGAGTAAAACATTTGGCCTGCCAAAGATGTGAGTGTCTGCTGATGGAACCATGGAGCAGAATGTACTGTAATATTCCTACCAGCTGCAGAAAGATGTGGAAGAACATTCTCTAGTCCTGCTGGTATGTGTGCACTGTAAATGTGAGGTTCATTGTATGATAGCTGCAACCCTGTAAGAACAAATGCATTATTCAGCCTTTAATGTAAAAGAACAAGTTTATAAATGTAGTCCTGTGTGTGCATGCTTCGAGAAAAAATCCCAATGTCCATGTAAACTGCCCTTAATTTTGTATACCTATAAATTCCAATCAAATTTGACTTGCACTCAATAATTTTCTTTGCTGTTTGGTGCATATAATTTTAACTCCACACAACAATGGTTTTCTAAATATCATAGCACATTATGTATCTCTTGTTCTGCATTTGTTGCTATGCCAAATAGTCATTTTGTTGTATGTTTTGCTCCATATAAAAATTCAGAGGCAAAATGCATTATATTAGAGCAAGAATAAACAAGTTCATAAATTATACTGAGCATCCAATTGTGGTGGGTGCATTTTATATTGGAAGTAAAGTGGTAGTTCTATAACATTAACAGGATTAATTAGAGAAATAGTCCAAAGATTGCACATTTTTATAAGTCTCTTGGCATAAACTATCTTTAATTTTAAAAAATATTATGTATAAAAGCTAAACTCTGTGCATGCAGTATTTTGCCTACACATAGTTCTAACAAGGAGCAATTTGTATTAAAATATTGTTTTTTTAAGAATATTTGCCCGATTTCAAAATTGTCAACAATTTTTTTGTAAATTCATAAAATTTTCATTCATGCACATTTAGCCTTTTGTTAGTTCTTTGAGGCAGACAGATAGATGAAGTTTTGCTGATGGGTGTTCCATAATGGTGAAAATACTGTGACAAATGAGAACACCAGTTATGGCTAAACACACTTTATTTATCTCTTAAATATTTAGCATTATACTTGGAGCACTGTTGCACACACTAACAACAAAACATAACTGATCCTTGAATTAAATTATCACTGAACTGATGAAATTCATGATTGCTCTTGGCACTGTTCAATGAACTCATTGAACTGTCAACTGTCTATCAAAAGACTTACTCTCAGTTCAACTCAACCTAATGACTGACCACTGAAAGACTGAACTTTTTAATTGTGCTACTGGGCACTCTACATCCCCTTATATCGGCCCAGCACACAAAGCAGAATGTTCTCAAAGAGGAAGCTTCTGGAACCTACCCGAAGAATTTTCTACAACAGGTATTACCCAAGGTGCAGGAAGATGGCACATAATAAATAAGGAAAATTGAAGCTATTAACAGTGAAGCAACAAGATTCTAAAGTAAGAACAAATTAGAAACTAAAAACTTCACTTATCTTAGGAATGTTGCACAATCTTTTTGCACAAACTGACCCAGGGTTTCAAGTTGTCTCCAACTCATTCTCAAAGCTATACAAACAAATTCGTTACCAAAGCTTTGGTAACTCATTCTCAAAGCTATACAAACCCTGGGTCAGTTTGTGCAAAAAGATCGTGCAACATTCCTAAGATAAGTGAAGTTTTTAGTCTCTAATTTGTTCTTACTTTAGTAGCACATAATGAGCTTGTTATATGGGCTATTGTTCAGTCAAGAGGGCTGGCCAGATAGCCAGCCAGGTCGTATGGTTAATCCTTTCACCACTGCAGGAACACTGCTTCCTCTTAAGGGCCTTGCACCGCCAGCATCTTAACTCTGGGCATCCTCTGGATGCGGTAGACTACATTGCTGATCATCTTCTCTATGTAGTATGGTGCTTATCCTAGTTGTGGGAACTTAGGGCAATGCCGCTTGGTCTTGTTAGGGTGATGCGTACCATCCTGCTTGAAACCTCTGCTGTGGGCTTGTCAGTAGTAACAGGTTTTCATCTGGTCATTCACCACGTGTACACTTGGTGAAGACGGTCCACGTGGTTCCATGACTGCTGGCCTTCTTGGTGTGCCTTCTCAATCATCTTGCTTTTGATGGACCCAACTACAACTCCTGCCAGGGTTACCCTGCAGACCCCCTCCGCTTCAAGAATTTCATAGGGAATTCAGAGTGCTGCCTCATCATTAGGAGCACTCTTTTTTTACATTAACAATAAAAGCAACAAACATTATATTAAAGCAATTTCCCATTATCTTTCCGAATTGTGTGATGTTGATCAATAAATCAGTATCATTATTTTCGCAATGAGTGCAGATTAAAGCAAAATTGCCTTATTTTACGAGAAATGCGAAATTCCAGCAATTCTGAATATAAAAATTAGTTTTCATTTTCTTTTAAGTTCATTCCTGTGACTTGTTAAATTACGAAAAGGAATAAATAAAACTTTCAATTACAAAAACTGTAAAGTAATAGCTTCATCAGTTGATGCGGAGAAGTATTTTTTGAGGTACAATTTAATTGTTGACAATTGAAGGCAATTGATGAAAGAAAGCAATAATATAACATGTGCTATGTTGTCTTTTGAAAGTAAAAGTGTGCAATGATTCTGTAATGCATATATTCAATATATCAGAGTACTATAGTACCAATAAGAAATAAAATTAAAGCAACATTACTGTTTTGTAGTTATTGTAATTTTTTGTAGTTTCCATAGTACACACCTTCCATTCTAAACCTAACACATTAAGATGCATGTTAAATGCATCTAGTAAAAATATACAACTATCAAAAAATAAATATAGCAAGATATAGGTATATACACACACAAGCCATATAGTGCAAAAAAACGAAAACACTCATTTCACAAAATTCAATAAAATGAATGCTGGAAAACATTCCCCCAGTGTTATTTACCATGAATTTAAAAAAAAAGAAAATCCTAAAATTAAAGCAATAATACAAGCCATATAGAGCAAAAAAATTCAAAAATTAGAACTCATTTCATAAAAATTCAAAAAAATTAATGTGAAAAAAGAGTGCCTCTACTCATCATGTTCAAGTCATGGGATACTCCTGCCAGCATAAACAGTCACTTCAAGGCTCCTGAAGGAGTCCAGTCCCAGTATCACTTTCTCAACCACCCTCGCAATGAGCACCCACAGACATACCATGTTCCACCCCAAGGTCAACTCCAACAAGGCCTCCTCTATAGGGAAGGTGTTGCCTGATGCTACCACTATCTGGAAGGCTGATCTGGTTTCCCTACGGTCAAGCCCTCTGCTACATCAGGTCTGAGTACTCACAGCTATGTCTGTATCCACTACTACCCAGCACAGCTTATCTTTTATCCAGCCGTCCACAATGAGGTTGTCTTCCATTCTTCTGCCCAAGGAAGATAGCATCACTCAAGAGGTTGGCAATGACAGCCCTGACATGCCCCTCATCATGCTGGTCCTTATTTTTTTTCTACCACTATGTAGACTTTGTGGTATGTAGCCCTTTATAGGGTGTCTTGACCGACCATATCCTCAGCCTGCACTGCTAAAAGATCTTCACTAACATTTGTCTTCATCATATCAAATACCCAAGTACTCCAAGGTTGAGGTGCCAGTTATCCTGCCTGCTACCTGCTCTCTTCTCAAACTTGCAGTATCTGTCTATGCATGTTCTGCCTTCTGGGATCCTAAGCATTTCCCCAAGGTGCTCGAGGCATTAAAATATTGGACTCCTCCACTGAGCACCTTCACATCCTTCTTTGTACCAAACAGATGTTTGTCAATTTTGGTCAACTATCCTGTCTCCATCGTTTCCATTCCAGAATTCATTTTCAACTCCATTTACTCCAACTAGGTTCTCAACTTCTCCATTCAGGCTTTCATTTTTGTCATTCCCTCCATTTTCCCCACATAGGATTCCACTTTCATTGTCACTTTCTCCAACCTGGATTCTATCCTCTTCATCTCAAATTTCATGGTCTTCACTTCATTTTAATAATTGCTCAGGTATTTCTTCCAACACGGCATCTTGTTCCACTTCTGACTCCAGGTGACGAATGAGAACACCAGTTATGGCTAAACACACGTTGTCTCTTAAGCTCTTAGCATAGTGCAAGCATTGCACTTGAGACACTGTTGCATACATTCACAACATGAAACCACTGATATGTCAAATCAAATTACTACTGAACAGCTGAAATTTATGACTGCACTTGGCACTGTCTACAGAATTCACTGAACTCTGTCAATTGTCCACTAGAAGACTAGCTTGTCTCAGTTCAACTAAAGCTCATCTCAACCTTAGAAGACAGTATACATTAAATAGGATGCAACGTTGCAACATGTACTATATGTGTGCCTTCTTTCATCTTCAAACCACAAATCATGTAAGAACTGACTCAGAGTGGCCCATGAGAAATTTGGTAGGGTATCATCACTATGATGATACCATGACAAAATTATATTCAATGTGGGTGGTATATTTTCAACACTAAAGAATGAACAATTTGCCACACTCCGCTTTGCACTATTCCATCATATTCTGTTAACCTAGCATTTTGTGTTGTCCTGCCCTTTCTGCTTTCTTTTTCCTGGAGTTCTCAGAGGTCCTTTCATTAGCTCCCTTTTAATGCTATACACTATTTCTTTTGAACATCCGATAGCCTTAGCTGTTTCTTTTACTGCCTTACTAACACTAATTTTACTTGAAAAATAATCTAACACATTCATAATTATTTGGCATTTGTTACTTCTTAATTTACCAATATATCCTCTCTTCCTAGCTTCCCCCTCCACTACAAATATTTACGGAAATGTTAAATAAATAACGTAATAACACTTCACAGGTTCTATACAGTATAAACATACACACACTTCTTTACGAACTGATGTTAACTTTAACTGCCGTCTTGTGTGTAACGCTTGATGCCTTTTATCTGAATAGATGAATACCTTTTGTTTGCCTTATATGATGAAAGAAAGAGGTTACAGGCTTCTGGTTTATTTTAAAAACTGTCTCTAACCCTCCTAGGCATTTGCTCTCGCTTTGTCCTTGATGTAAACTCAATAATAAAAAAGTTTCCCACTGAATAACTTTTGCAGTATTTAATTTAAAAAATTGTAACACTTAACAAAGTAAACATAGAGAATTCAAAGTAGGCAGGTGGCGGCACTATAGTTTACTCTAGCTAAGAAAAAAATATAAACATAGTGTAGCAGTTTATTAGTTAGTACATGATGAGTATATAAACAGCAAACATCAGAGTTTTACTGAAAAAAACATTTTCTGTAGAAATTCGGGCCTATAGAAGTGTATAATGGCCCTAAAAAGAATATAACCTATTAGAGAAAAAAATTCTGCATAGAATAATGTGTTTAAACTTGAAATTTATAACAACTAAATATTTGCACCATGCTATTAGAACCTGGAAACAGCACAAGAGTAGAAAAGGACGAAGCTAACACCAACTGGTATGTGATAGAGACAGATATACACCACTTAACTCCATACTGTCATCTAAGGGTGAGACAACCTATAAATTGACTGGTCAACAAGTGAAGAACTTTGAACTTCTTAACTGTCCTACCAGGTGCTCTTCAACCTCTATGTAAGCCTTCACACAAAGCAGAATGTTCTCGAAGAGAGAGCTTCTTGAACCTGCTGAAAGCAATTTTCTGTAGAAGTAATTATCAAAACTACAGGAAGATGACACATAACGAGCTTTTTATGCAGGTCATTATTCAGTCAAAAGGACCAGCCAGGGTCAGTAGCATTAATCCCTTCGTGATCGCAATGACAATATGTTGAATAAAATTACTAAACCCATTCAAATGCCTTTAGATAACATGTCGGACATGTATTTATATCCATTATTAACAAATGAACTGTTATCTTTTTTACTATTGATCTTATAAACAAATTAATTTGGAGATTTCAAGGCAAATACATGTTTTGAGGTCCCCATAACATGTAAAAAATAGCCATTTAAAAAAAAGTTTCTTGAGAGAGAGAGAATATAACTCTAAACTGAAATCTCAGATAAATACCAAACTTGCTATTTTAATATTCATGACCAAAGATATGAGTACTTTTTCCTCGGTGTAATAATTTCTAAAGATGTTACATGAAGATTTTCAAGAAAATCCCACTATGTAAAATATGCTTTGGATATGTTGTTTTCTAGTGCCTTGCATCTGGCAATGAAGCCATTAGCTTTGGATATACATTCACTACTTTTTATGTAACAACTTTAACAATTTTGATTTTACTACACAAAAAATGTAGATCTCAACAATACACACAGTTTATTTCAAATCTTTTTGAGACATTAACCATTGCTAATTGTTACCCTTGGTTTGAACTCACCAATACATTCTATTGTTTTAAGTACTTGGTGGCCATTCTTTCAGTTTCTCGTAATGTATAAAGAATATTGAATTTTAAAATCAACATATAGAACATGTCTTTTAAAGAGACTTCCTTCAGCCCCCAGCATCTTTCTTGTAACTACAGCAAAATGTGTAGTAAAACCATTTTTTAAACACTTATCTCAATTAAGATAAAGTATATAGAAAACTGATGTGTTACACTCATAACACTCTTTCTACTCACTCTTGTTCAAACTATTGTTACAAATGCATAGTCTTCTTCTTCTTCTTCTGCTCCTCCTCCTCCTTCCTCTTCCTCTCTGGTTCAACAGCCTTATTAGGCTAAGACCGCTTCAATGATCCGCCTCCATCCAACTCTATGCAGTGCTACTCTTTTCCAATGGCTTGCATTGATTGCCTTCAGATCTCTTTCCACATCATCGAGCCATCTGATGGGTGGTCTTACAACTTTTCTGGTTGCATATAATGGATCAGTGAGAGTGACCTTTTTACATGGATTATTATCCTCCATGTTATACAAGTGTCCTAGCCATCTCACTGTATTGGCCTTAATTACTTTAATTATATTTGATCCTTTATACAAATTATATAATTCACTATTATATCTAATATGCCAAGTCCCATTTTTGTTCACAGGCCCATAGATCTTTCGTAATACTTTCCTTCCAAATACCACCAATCTTTCTGTGTTCTGTTTATTTACAGTCCAACTCTCTGATTCTTATAACAGCACTGGTCTAATCAATGTTTTATACAGTGTGCATTTTGTTTTTATACTAAGGAGATATTCTTCTATCTACTTCACGTTGAGACAGAATATTAGATGACCCCAAAAGAAAATCGTTTATGTGAATATTTGTTAAAAGTGTAATTTGTTTTTTGATGTTGGTATGTGTTGGTCAAATGACGAAAACGTGTTAATAATGTTCATTGTTACGAACAACTAAGTTTGCCCAAAGACGTCATAAATCTTTCCATATTTGATTTTAATATATATGTATAAATATTAGAATTATATGTGTTCCATAATAAAAATAAGGGAGGATGGTTAGGGATCGCTTCCCTAACAAGAAAGAACTATTTGATGGACGCATACGCGGATGTATACGAAAAAGGCGGTGTCACGTGAGGACGCCATAATCTGCCCATTCGCATGTGTGTAATCAAGGTGAAAGGACATATTTAGGTAGTGTGAACATAGAATTTTCACCAGACTTTCATCAAGCATAAGTTCCACTAAATGAAAAAGTGGAAACGTTTTAAATCATTTAGAATGGTGCTAAGAGGAATTATTTAATGTAAAATATCGATAAAGCGTTAATAAAATAATACATTGTGGTGAAGAAACATCGTGTGATTTTTCATTCCATCCGTTAACACGCCCTGAGATCACTAAGACCTCAATAGCTCAAAGACACAACGTCGTTAATAATTACAAAAACTGCACCAACATTAATCAAAATAGACCTTTGTACAAATAATTTTTTTACATATGGGTCAGTTGATTCTAAAAGGGCTTCTCCAAAAAATCAGAAAATAAGATTAAGGCTTCTTAGAAGACCTGGGGTAAAGTTATATCTTTTTACACTAAAATGGGTTCAGTTCAATTACCAGTCTCTGCCCTATAGGCAATGGTTTGGACTAGCTCTATGTTAAACTGAGCCCCTTATAGCATTATTCACCAACAGCAAACCATTATTTGTTTGATGTGCAATTCACGGGTGATCAGATGACACATGAGTTGTTCGTTGTCTATTCATGTTATATGTGTATAATCTGTACAGCTAAATGGACACATAAGATGAAAACATAATACAAGTTGGTGCAAAAGAAACAGGACTAAAATGGCTATGTTAAAAGGACAGCAACATGAAGGCAACAAAGGAATACTGTATACGACAGTATATAGAAACCTTCGCAACTAAAAGAAGCCATTGTCGGGTGAAACCCAAACTTAGCATTAAACACATGTATAGGCTATTAAATGAGAAACATTCAAGTGACAATAAAAGATACCTATCCATACCTTTTTTAATTATTTCAAAGAAAATTAGTGTCATTTGGGACAGCTCAAATCAACACTTGTATTTGTGAAGAACTGGGAATGAAAATTAGAAGTCGTCATGTTAATGAGGTAGCCCAAAGACAAACTCAAGCACAATTTGTTCATTTGAGAAAATCACAGAAATTCTAGTCTCTTAAAAAATGATGTTTTCGATAAGGATAGTGACCATGTTCTCTGGATCTGTTTTGATTTTATGCTGAAATTTTCTGCACAAGAAACCTTATACTTAAGGCAGATCTATGTAAATGTGTTTTGTGTACATGCTATTAGTCAAAAGAAAGCAAAGCTTTTAGTGTACCATGAGGGAACAGCAAGAAAAGGACCAAATGATGTGTGTTCATTCCTTTTGAAATCTTTAAATGATACTCCTTCACAGTTTACCAAGCTAAATCTTTACTCAGATAACTACTGGGGACAAAATAAGAACCATGCCCTTGTTCATCTGCTGACAGCTTTAAAAGAGATGAAAATATTTAAAAAATTAAACAATACTACTCATGAGAGGGCACTCTTTGTTTTCCCTATAGCAGAGACTTAAGTATATTGAAAAGGGAACAAAATAGACATGGTAGACTATCTCTGAACCAAATTGTGGTTCTGATAATGAAATCAAGCCAAAATCAAAAGTTTGAAGTTCAAAAAGTAAACACTAATAAAATTTATGATTTTAAAACCTGATGGCCTCTTTAATACAAATGAAGAGGAAAAGGGCCATGACATTCAGCTAAGAGACACGCAGCTCATCAATTCCTCAGAGAAATTTCATGCCAGATTGTATTGTGTATTATATAAACACAAGGCAAATTTCAACTCCAAAGAGGACGGGAATAGGCTACACAAGACATGGATACCAGCACTAGAACGACTACAAATCAAAAAACAGCCCACAGCAATGAGCTACAACGGAAAACACAACAGAACTGGGAGCACAAGGATTGGATATCTGCCAGTCAATCAGTGTCAAGGAGCAGTAAAACTTGTATATATAAGGGAGGCAGACTCACTGTCCTTCACTCATCATTGGGTCCTCTGATGATGCTCAATGCAGACTTGAGCAAAACGTCACGAGCAATTCCTACACGTCAACCACGGCCTACAAGCACATAAGATATTTTATTCCAAATGGACACCGGCCATGAAAGCCTAAGCACATACATTATGATTTTGTAGTAATTTCAGATTATGTGGTTTATGAATTAAATTGCTTCATCGCAATATGAGGAATTCTCATTTATTCTCTTGACTGTGGTACTCAGCATCCTATTTGGGAGAATTTTGGGTTGACTTGAACATCTGCATATAAATAAAATGCTGCTATCGAATGAAAACTGCCCAAACTATAGCTTACAGGATATTTGCCATATACTGGAGGAAATTCTCCTATAAAGATAGCCAAGCTGGAAGATGTTAGATAACTACATCCTTATATATCTGCTGAATTTGAGGCTTTTTTATCATGAAATATTCATGTGCCCTACCACTGAAGCAGATCCTGGAGAAGATTGAACATCCAACCGACTACCTTTTGGCTGTTATAAGTTCAAAAATAAGTCTTTTTGTTTTTAATACTAGTACATCAATTTGTAACATTTAGGAAGTGAAAAACAATTTGAAGAGATCAGAGAACATTGAACATCAATCCATATGATTGAACTTTTTTTATATGTTGACTCAGTTCAGAATTAGTCTTTCTTGTGTTTAATACATTGACTTGTAACATTTTAGGAAAATTGTGAAAAAAAGGCACTTGTACTACAAAAATTCTTTCATATTATCATTTTTATATTTAAGAGATTAAATTTCTTGTGTTTAAACTTGCAACATTTTAGAAAAATTTTGCAAAAAAGAAGACAGCTTATACTGCAAAAGTTCTTTCATAGTATCATTTATATTCTAAAAGGAATGAGTCCAGAGCATTACTTTGTTTTTTCATACTAAAAATAATAATTTGATATTTTTATTACATGAGTAACCTACCATGCTATAGCAGTTTTGCATAACAAAACTGTAATTCTGTTGTACAAACTGGAGGTCTTTTCTTCTTTTTCAGTTATTCGAAAACTATTTCTTGGACTGTTACTCTTTTAGCATCAACCAGTTCATATTTTCTTGTAGGCACAATGGGAATACGGAAGTACAATAGTTTACCTGATAGTCAAATCTTTAAAGAGCTGGTCACTGCAAGATGGCTTTAAAATTCCATCTCTTTGCATGGCTAAGAGATAAAACAAATAACAATTTTCTATTTGAGAAGAGCATAAGTATTTTAAAATGTAAGTCAATAAGAATGTGTAGCTCGGAAATGGTTACTCCACATACATACAACAAACAAACAAAAAATTGAAATAAATTGTGTGCTTTAAACAAGAACTGAGTTAATTAAGGAAATTGAAGCTATTAACAGTGAAGCAACAAGATTCTAAAGTAAGAACAAATTAGAAACTAAAAGCTTCACTTATCTTAGTAATGTAAGTTATTTTTTCAACCACTGACTCGAGTTTCAAGTTGTCTCCAACTCATTCTCAAAGCTATACAAATATAGCTCAAATATAGCTTTGAGAATGAGTTGGAGACAACTTGAAACTCGAGTCAGTGGTTGAAAAAATAACTTACAACATTACTAAGATAAGTGAAGTTTCTAGTTTCTAATTTGTTCTTACTTTAGAAGAACTGTGTTTTTTGTGCGATAAGATTTTGTCTACCTCTCACAGTTGGTTTTCCAGTTATGCAAAAGTCATCCAGAGTGAAGGGGACCTTAGAGATTATTCCCAAAAAATTCAGGATAAATACTCCATTTGTCATAAAAATTTCTTAACCCTGTGATATTTTGATGAAAATTATTAGAGCAATATTACAGAAAATAAACATTTTCAAAAATGTTTCTTTGTAAAGGGTAGTTTAAGACGGGGACATTTTCTTGAACATTTTTTATACACATTCTTCGAAGATGTTGCACTTGAATATCAAGTGTGATATATAACTATCTTTTTGTTTTGAGCTACACTGTTCACAGACACACAAACGAATATACACACATGAATCTCAATTTTTTGGGTGGAGTGCAATCAATACCTTCTTTACTTACTATGTATGTAGTAGAAAAAGTAAAAATAAGGTTCTGTAAGAATTATTTGCAGAAGAGGGGGGAAAATAATAATAATAATAATAATAATAATAATAATAATAATAATAATAATAATAATAATAATAATAATAATAATAATAATAATAATAATAATAATAGTAATAACAATAACAATAATAATAATGAACAAGTATGTGAACGTAACATATCAGACTTTTAATTATTTAATTACTCACATTTTTAAGCAAATTCCAACATCACCATGAACTTATGACATTTATAAGTATTCATGTTCATACATTTGAAAACTTAAATGTTCAATATGTATGTATCTGTCATACATTGGGATGTATTGTTTAAATTTTCTCCTGTTAACATTTTCTGAGCAGAGTTACAATTTCGTATCTTTAGGATTTTCAAGGTTTTGCAAAATATTGTATTCTTGCAACCAACAAAATAAGAGTAGAAGCACAGAAACATGATGTATGAATCTAGTAATATCCAGCAACCGTTTAACTATAAACAAACCGCCAGCTATGATGAATTATTGAATGCACAGGAAGTATCCAAACAACTTTATACATAGTCATTGATAGAAAATATATGTGCATTTCACCTGGCAAAAGTTAAATTAAAACCCATTAATACATATCAATAATAATCTTTGTCAATTTTGGAGTAGCGGAACATGTATAATATGCAAGATATTCCAGCATTTCTTGTGTAACTTTTCATTAAACATTGGGACATTAATTAGGTGGCACCTAATTATTTCAAATATGTTGAACTGATTATATGAATAACTAACCTACAAGGTCAAGCTGACTTGCATTCATGCTTATACACAGAAAGCTCTGTCCATAGTGGGTGCCAGTAGAGGGATACCTGTATCCTGAGGAACCATGTGGTACAGGTGCAAAATGTGGTACACTGTGTACCAACCAGAAGCCACCATTATTTGTTGCCACTACAGCGCCTTTGGTATGGCCGCAGTCTTCAGTGCTAGTGGAGTTAGGTGCTTGATCATTGTAAAGAATCCATAACACACTCGAATTATCCTAAAAATGGAAATGCTGCATTACTGTCTATGAAATACATAACATTTTCAGTTCAGAGAAACTCGCACTAGAAGGCTGATTGCAAAAATTAATTAATTTTTGTTCAGATGTACATACATACTTTTATTTACATTCTATAGATTACAATTTTGTGATTGACGACAGGACATGTCACATGTCAATATGTTCATACAGTAATGGGAGAACAAAATATCTCCGAATGGGCTGTGCAATATATTTCCACTGAGCATGTGGAAACATGATAACGGACTGTTGCATACACAAGATTACACTGTTGATGTGGTTTTGTTCTGCAGTGTTGAATTGACAATGATGTGATGTGGTTCAGTTATTACGAGTGACTTATTATTTTGTCCTGTAGTTAGTCACAATCTGTATTATGGCTCAGCATATGTTTTCTACTGCACAGCATATATTTACTTATGATTTATATGTGTTAATTCAGTCAGCTCACCATGTGAAAGTACGATTTGCAGAAAGATTTCCATGGATATGTGTGTATGATTTGTATGTGTTTCCTCACTCGTTTTTGCACTTGCTCATCGACCAGGTGTGGACAGTTCCTCATCAGGTGTCCTCACTGATTAGCACACCCAACTGAAAGATTTGCATCATCGTCCTTGGGTGCTTCCTCCGTCCCTGTTGTATCAAATGCTCCTGGTCGGGATGGTTGTTACCTTGGCCACCTCTATCCTCAGCACGGCCATCAGTGCATCGTGTATGGTCTTACAGTCACTGAGCATCAGGCGCTGGCGCATCTTGAAGGAGTAGGCAGCTTCCTGGGACACTTATCTGGCCGGGAGGCTCACCAGTTGTTCAATGGCCAGGATGAACTCCTGCAGCGTCTCTCTTGGCTGTTGCAGCCTTGGCTTGAGTTGGCTGAGATAGGTTGTGGCCAGACGATGATTCCTGAACCAGTTTTCCAAAGCTTCCCAAATGTCTCTGGACGTCGACAAGGTCGAAATCTCGTTCAGTACGTCGGCCGCCCATCCCTGAAGACTAGCTAACAGCTCTGCAACTTCTTCTGCTGGCCATCGGTCATGGGTGGTGACGGCGATGAATTGCCGGCAGAAGTCTTTCAAAAGCAGACGTCCTGTCATACATAGGCGACCTGACACACATGGATGTTGTATCACGTCCTAGCATCTTGACCTTTAGATTCTCAAGCTTTTTGCCAATCATTTGTTCTACCCTCTGTGTCAAGCCATTTCCTGACATCCTCCTTGGGTTGTTCCCCATAGTCCTGCAGAGCGTTAATGCATTAGTCAAGGTTTTTCTCCTTCCGCTGAGCTCTTCCATCTCTTTCTTAACCCCAATCCTTCGTCAATCTTCACCGATAGCTCCATCTTCATATTTTCCATTCTGGAACTCATTTCTCTCTTCACTTCTTCCTTTACACCCTCCATTTCACCTTAATCTTCTCTATTGCTGAATTAACTTTTGTTATTTCGCTTCCAATTTTGTCCATGCCGGCATTCACGTTCTTCAATTCGGATTCCATTTTTGTCTCCAGCTTCTCCATTCCGAATTTCATTTCTTCCATTCCGGAGTTTACGCTATTTATTTCTGCCTGCATTTTTGTCTTCATCTCGATGTCATATTCTTGACTTTGGTTAATATTAATTAAAATCGACAGTTTTTTGTACAACCTCACCTGATGTTCAGAGTGACTCAATTTCAAGTGAGAATGCCGTCATCACACATGGAATTAAGAAAGAAATTTCTGCTTTCTTTGTTTTATTGATACTAGATGAAAGTCCTGACATTAATAGTGAAGAATAATTCTGCACCGTTTGTTACTATGAGTAAATGTCAATGGAAATATTGAAGAGATGTTTATTTGATTTACATATGTAAGTTTCGACAGAAAAGTGCTTCTCTTTTGAAGCATGCTCTCAGCATTATCAAATACTTCTTTCAGAAAATGATAACAGATGAAAACTGAAGGGTAATGCTATTTAAATTGGTTAATATTTTAACGAATTTTGCTATATCCATTGAGTTACAAACCCAGGTCTGATAGTCACGCTATGTCACTAAATGGCATGCTATCCTTCAAACTTGTTTTCATTTCTTCTCATTTTTCATTTGGTAATGTGCTGGAATTACTGTGTACTTTGAAGCATGCTTTTTGTATCTTGTTAGTCAGTTGGAAAGTTTTCTTTTTTGATTGACTTTTCAAATTTAGACTCATTCGTTTACTGTCACTCTTTTAAGAGGCAGTGAAATGTACTTTAACTGGGCCAGGAACATCATTCATATTTAATATACCTGTAGTGCTTCATCAGTCAGACTCTCTGAATCAGAAGGAAGAATGTCAACATCAACTGTATCACAATCATAATGAACTTCATTGGAAAAGTTATTGTCACTTACAATATCCAGTGAATATTATGTCATCATTATTACACGCCATATCTCTGAATGTAAACTAAAAATAATGAAAAGAACTTATCTATTACTGTTTGCATTTTTTGTTAGTGCAGAATTGCAAAACTATCCCCAAAAATAATAACTATAAGAGATATGTACTTTGCAAACCCATGTACTTACATGTCATCTTTGCTTCAAAGAACACAATACAGAATACTGTTTAACACCAGTTCACTCTGTTTCAAACAGAAAAACTGTAAAACAAATAACACATATGGCAGATGCTTGCATACTATTACAGAAGTAATAATGGCACTAGCTGTTGTATCACATGTGGGTTTCCATGTGCTTACGTGAGATAACACATGCGCCTAACAGTCTATAAATAGATATAGATGCAGAGAAATCACGTAAACCATTCAGCAATCAGAGCTGAGAAGCCCTGCCCACTTAACACACATCTCCCGGTCAAGTCCAGCGGCCCAGATATAAATACGGCACCTCCAGCCATTGATTCTGTTGCAACTGAACCTTCGCCAAGAAGACTCAGACCATACCACCTATGATGTCAACCACAGGTGTGGCTGAAACATCTGGACCTCTAAACTCCAGCAGACCGCGGCTTTTAAGCCTGGAAGAAATCTCTAGCTTTAAGTCTATAAATAGATTGTTTGTTTTTAGGCATTAGAATTGCTTGCAGCAGTATGCTTTCACAGGCACTGCAATCATTTGCACCTTATTACTGTAAATTAATGAACTACACAATATTCTAGTTTTTAAGAGGCAATAATATGTTCACATAATTAGATAACATCAATGGTGATATACATGGTCAAAATAGCTCTTGAGAATTCATGTAAACTAAAAAAGAAATATTATCTGTATTGGTCTATAAATAGACCACTGGGCATTAATGGGTTAATAATTTTTTTAACACAGGGTTCATGTGTAATACACATACCTCAATTGGAAATGTTACTTGGTTCTGTATTCAAAGACTGACTAGTTGATTATTTCTATGAATTTACTTTTTGTCTCTTTGTTTCATTTATATGCCACATTTACCATCTCAGGTCATACGAGTATTTGTGGGTTTTTACTTTTGGACAGTTGCTCATCAGTAGTGATGTCATGTATTCTACAGTTGGATAGTATTACTTTGGGTAATCACATTAACTTCACATATAATATTCACACTTCCATTCATACTTTCGGAGTCTAGAGAGGATGAGGAATAATCCTGGCTAAAGAAAATTTCCTACCCTGCTGATGGGAATCAAACCTGGGAGCTCTGGATTTGAAAGCTAGTATGCTAACTACCAGATCACAGAGACAGTCCTAAGCAAATTATTCATTTAATGTGTATTTCTCATTCCACATTAAGGTAGTGCTAATAAGAATATTGAAACATATGTTATCAGTTCCTGGTGTGAATTATACTGATCTGTAGGAAAATACAATGCAGAAATCTTGTCTTATTGTTAGTTGCACGTACTTACCTCCATTGCAGAAGTTTGGTTATTATTCTTAAAATGCCAAGTAGGACTTAGCGATTTTGGTAGTTTAAATCAATCTGTTGCACAATTAACTACCTGGTGGCTTTTCAGTATTTTTCTTATAAATTTAAACTGTACTATTATATTTTCTTGTGAATAATTTAATCATACCTTTAAAGCATAAAGTGGCGATATGGTTACACCAGGTATAGATGAAGAGGCATTGATGGATTTTGTAGAGAAAACCCAGCCTTGAGCAAGCTGATTAGAAGTAATCATTGCATACGCTGTACCATCTCGTATTAGGCTAATGTTGCTGTTTTTTATTCGAGGTAGCTTGTACAGGACATACCTGAAAGAAAACCATCCAACATAAATAAGAAATAAAATTACTTCTGTCTATGATGATGATCATGATGATGATGACAATGACAACGGAGGTGACAGTGGTGGTGGTGATTGTTAGTATTGTTATGATTATATTATTATATGATGGTGGTGGTGGCGGTGGTGGTGGCAGTGGTAGTGGCGGTGGTGGTGGCACTGGCAATGCTGGTGGCAGCAGCAGTGGCAGTGGTGGTGACAGTGGTGGTGGTGCTGGCAGTGCTGGTGGTGGTGGCGGCAGCGTTGGCAGTGGCGGCAGTGAAGGTGACGGTGATGGTGCTAGTCACTCAGTTGTACAATGGGAGCAGTTTCCATACTTTTGTACATACCTACTTTTGCTCTCATACAGTGACTGTAACTTCTCCTGACACATACTGTCACCCAGTGGCATTGATATAAATTGTAGTAATAGTACTGAAACAGAGCATGGGAGAAACTTTGCACAATAGTGCACTTCAAGTGGCATGACCCATACACATTTGGCCCCATAAGGTAACTATGTCAAACCAAATGTATATACACAAAGGCTCCTTAAAACGTATTGAATCTGGTTTTTTGAGTCACTTATTTACTCACCTTCACTTATAAAATGTTGAAAACACTGTAACGTTTTTGGGATCATTCAATCTCATCGTCAGCTGTTAGGTGACTGAAGTCAACTTCTTTCTCCACAACATCTCTGTTGCTACGGTCCTGTTGCCATTTGGTGTTAGGAGCACAAAGTTTTAACATTTCATTCAATGCAAGAGATTTCATAGTAACAGAGCTGTTATGGAGGAAGAAGTTGACTTCAGTCACCCAATGGCTGAGAATGAGATCGAATAAACTCAAAAATGTGCCAGCTTTCCCAACATTTTATAAGTGAAGGTGACTGTAAATAAAGTGACTCCAAAAACGGAATTCAGTACATGAAGAATACTTCACTATTAATATTGCTTCTATTTTTACTTTCTCTACTATGTATAGTAAGTAAAGGAAGTATTATATTCCACCCAAAAATTTAATGACAAGATACCATCAGAAGTGCATGTTTTGAGGGCCCCTGGATCCAAGAAAAGCATTTTTAGAAAGAGGTAGGTATGTATGTGTGTATGTCTGTGAACATAACTCAAAAACAAAAAGTAAGTTAAAAACCAAAGTTGGTATTTACAAGTAAGTTTAATATCTTTCAAGGATGTGACATGAAGTATTTGAAGAAAATTCTTCCGCCCTAAACTACTCTTTACATGGAACATTTTTCAACAATTTTAATTTTCTCGGAAATGGCTCTTACAGTTTTGATTAAAATGCCATATGTTTAAGATATTTTTATGGCAAATGAAATGTATATTTTAAATTTTCAAGCTACAGCCTATGTAGTCCTGTTTATCCTTGATAACTTCCATAACTGGTAAACCATAAGAGATAAACCAAATCTTACTGTACAAAAAATGTAGTTTTCTTTGGAAAACACAATTTATGTCCAAATGAATTTTTTTGTGGAATGAACCATTTTGGAGATATTCTTTGTTATTTGTGTGAGTTTTGTAATACTATACTTCTCTCAAATGAAAGGTTGATTTTCAATTTTTTTGTCTGAGCTGTGCAAAAAGAGCGGAATTTCAAAGCCTTCATATAGAGACCAGCTTTAAAAGATTTGACTATCGCTCAAAGGCTACTGAAGGACATGACATGGCATTTGATTTTCATGGTACTGCTATAAGGACTTGGTAATTATACTGATTACTTGGTGACATATATACATATTTGTTGTTTGCTTAGTTTAGAAGATACATACTAGTTTGTGGAAATATTAGTAAGAAGATTTTTATATCCAGGAATAATTAATTGAGATTTCTTAAAACATATGCATTGTGCTGGTTTCAAAATGGCTTACGTTGAAAACGCATTTTCTAACCTATGTTTATAAAGAATAGATATAACTGCCATTGACAGGCAACAAAATAGGAGATTAATTCTTGACCCTATAATCCAATTTAAAAAAATCTGATGTGTTGCACTCACATGACTTTCTCTATTCTTGTGCTAACCATTCTTACAAACTCCTATTCCTTTATCTTCTTCTTGTTGGTTGACAAACATTTTCAGAAATTATCTTATTGTTTATTTTCTCATAGGTACGAGGGGAATATAGCAATACTGTAGGCTTTGAGCAATTGTCAAATCTTTCAAAGCTTTGAGATTTCATTATCTTTGCATGGTTAAGATATAAAAAAATGAATCACGATATTCCATCTGATGAAAGTTTAAGTTTTCCATAACTCACACAAATAAGGAATATCTTCAAAATAATTCACTCTACAAAAAAAATTTATTTGGAATAAATTGTATGCTTTAGCAAGACCTACATTTTTTTGTATAATAAATTTGGTCTATCTCTTATGGATTATCAGTTATGCAAAAGTCATCCAGAGTAAAGAGGACTACATAGGTTGTAGCCAGAAAATGCAAAATATACATTACAGTTGTCATAAAAATATCTTAAACATATGGCATTTGAATCAAAATCGTTAGAGCCCCTTTTGAGAAAATCAAAATTTTCTAAAAAATTTTTAGTGTGGAGAAATTTTCTTAAAAATCTTTGTGTTGCATCCTTAAAAGATATTAAACTTCAATACTTCAATGGTTTTTAGCCGACTTTTCGTTTTTGAGCTATACTGTACACACAAGCGCACGCACGCGCACACACACACACACACACACATCCCTTTTGTAAAAATATATTTTTGGGATTCAGGGGATCTCAAAACATTTCTGGTGAAATTTCGACATCAAATTTTTGGGTGGAATACAATACTTCCTCTACTTACTATAGGTAGTAGAGAAAGTAAAAATGTAGACCAAATTAATGAGGTTGATAAAGAAAAAAACTACATTATGAGCCTTGATTTCTTATTTAAGAGGCAAACACAAAGTTTCAAATTGGGAAGCGATTGATCTGCTTTTGGTGCTCATGGAGTGATTATCAAATTTACTGTTAATATGTTCTCGCATTTTGAATTGCAATTAAGTGTTTTAGAAGGTTTACAAATTATCTGACACTCTTTGTACATTTTATATTATCATCTGCATACTACACTAAATTAAATAAGCAATTCTAAAATGGTTAGCTGCCCTATTTCCAAATTTTATAATAATTTTGTATATTATTATATTGTATCTATCAAATGTTTTTACATTATACAATTTTTTATCCTTTATCATTCATATTTAAAATTGTCATTTTCTACAGATCTATTAGCATGCGTGTCTTTATTACAACCCTAAAATAGAGCAGCTATCCAAATACTTGATTTTCTTTCACATTCCCCTTGCACCTACAAGAATACTAGCAATAACTTCTGTAAATGTCTATCAACTGACATGAATAAGAGTAATAAATGTTTGTAGAATTAGTTAGTAAGAGTAGAGAAAGTCATATGAGTGTAACACATAAGATTGCTCCATTATCACCTTTCTAATCATCGATTTTGCCTGCATTCCATATCATCCTCTTCCCCACTATCTTACCTGGTGCTTGGCTGACCACTCACTTCTAGGTCTTCACTCTATCCAGTCCATAGGTTCCTGTGCTTCCCAACAGACATCTGATCCTATGCACTGACTTGTAAATTCTACATAAGGGAACGGTAAAGAAAAATTTAAATTTTAAAATCTCGGCACTAAACAAAATGTTAAAACTTTGTGCCCCTAACACCAGATGGCATTAGGACCATAGAAACAGAGATGTTATTGAGGAAGAAGTTGACCAGTCACCCAATGGCTAAAGATGTGATTGAATGATCTCGAAAATATTCCAGTTTTTCCAACATTTTATAAGTGAAGGTGAGTGTAAATAATTTGACTAAAAAAAAATGAATTCAATACATGAAGAATACTTCACTGTTGATATTGCTTCTATTTTTAATATTTCCTTGAAATGTGTTCAGGTCAAGATATGCTATTGACCTTGTCGTCATGTCTTGTGAAGTTTAGAGAAGTAATGTGGCATATTTAACTGCCAAATTTTAAATGACTAGATATATGTTATATTAATAGCATTCAAAGAAAAAATAACCAATAAATCTGCAAGGTTCCTAAGTTAGGATATTCACATGCCCTAGAGCTCTTATTCAGCAGCTGTCATTAGTACTAAGAAAATAAATTAGTCTATGATTGGAAAGAATGACAGAAAATCTACATTAGTTATGTGGTTTTTCATTAAACATGTTTATCAAATTGTAATATTGGATATTAATAAATTATTACTCTACAGGTAATTCCTTCAAAACTCCTCATCTATTAACATACATCCAAACAGCTATAAAAAGATTTGTTGTGACATATGTGATTTTGTCAGCTAATTACAACTTTGGTTAAACCATTTTATATACACACACACACACGCACACATGCAGACACACACACAGAGACAGACACGCAGACACGCACACATACACATTACATGTAGGTACCTACATAACATTAATATAAAAAGTGAATTGTTCTACTGAACATCACCATAATTTTTTAACTAGAAATAATCTCACATTAAGCAATGTGGATTAGTTGCATGCATGGTATGGAAAACAAAAACACAATTATTCACCTGTTCTGAGTTACCCTTGTTGCTAATGACCCATGCCAGAAAAATAGATCTCATTTTTCAGACATTTTATAGATGCTACTGATGCTGGTAAAGATTAACAATAAATATCATGGTTAATATTACAAACAATGTTGTTTAACTAAAATATGTCTTTCAATGATTCTGTATTTTTACTGAGCCTTTTCTATCTCTTATTATTTCCAAGTTATACTACAAAAAGTAATTGGAATGAAGAGGATTTCTCAATCTTTTCACAGAAAATTCAAGATACATATTTTACCTTTTATGCAAATATCTTAAACAAGGATATGTTATCAAAATTTGTTACAAAAAAGTTTTCCACGCAAAGGGTAATTAGCAGGGACCGGAAGTTTAGGCATTATAAATCACTAAAATAGGCAGGCAAAAAGGCATTTTAAACAGCTGAAATAGGCAGGAAAACAGACATTATAAATAGGAAAAATAGGCAGGAAAAAAGGCATTATAAATACTAAAACAGATCTTATTTTTCATTTTATCTTTAATGATTTTAATTGTATCATTGTAACATTAGGTTAAGTAACATTTTCACAAACTTGACTCGCTAGGTACCAATTGGTTAGTATACATCTCCAAAAACTGTGATAATGTAGGATTCATTAATTTCCACAAAGGGATTCCGGTGCAGAGGAAAGCTTTGCATATGTAAGTCGAATGCAAACTTGGATTTTCGACTTGATGTAATCAAATTACTGTCGGAACCAAATAAATCTTCCCAGGCTTGGAAAGTGCAATTATTGTGTTTGATTGTGCCGATATGTTGTGATATAAAATACTTATTTCATAGTTTACTGACTGCTCGCATATTTTGCATGTGAATACTTTACCATCAGTATGAAATATGTCGGATCTAAAAGTATTAACGTAACTTTCTAATTTGCTGCATAATGGAACACTAAATTTTGGCATCTTGGTGTTAGCTACAGCATCACAATGAAAACTGAAAGAAAAACAAAGTTAGTCTCGCACTCACTTTTAAAATAAACACAAACGGTAATTCAAACGCTTTCTGTTAGCTATACATTTATTTGCACGGTAGCACTCATTGTTGCAAAGAAAATAATGAACTGAATGAAGGATGCCTATGTTGTCTGCAACTTAAAGACAATAATGAACATTCAGCGAAGTAACTTTCATTGTGACGGACTAACGGTAATTGAAATAAAAGGAAGAAAATGTAAAGCATTTATATCGTAAAATAGGTATTTGTGTTTAAAAAGGCAATATAAAACTGTGTCACTTAAATCACATTCAATCATTCAATGCAGTTATAATTCATACAGATTCACTTTCAAATTGAAGATAGATTTGACACATTTAAAAAGACATTCTGCCTAAGTTCCAGTCTCTGGTAATTAGGGTGAGAGGAGTTTTATGAAAATCTTTGCAGCATACTTAAAAGATGCTGGACTGAAATATAAAATTTTATATTCAGTAGACTTTTCATTTTTGAGTTGTGTTTCAGACTTATTCATAACTATGGAATTTTGTCTAAGAATGCTTTCTTTTTGGGAGGTTTCAAGAGACCTCAAAATATGTAGTTTTGGTGAAATTTTGATGCAGTATTTTTGGATCTAGTACATTATTTACTCTACTTATCATAGGTAAATAACAGAGGAATTAAGACCAGCACATTTGAATTTCCAATTTTTTTTTCTACATTTAGATGTGGTTCCAATTGTGTAGCATATATTGGCTTTGTGTTTACCATTTTATACAGCTAAAAGATTAGTCAACTCTGAATTCAAAAAAATTATTGCAAAATGTTATTATGAAAAGTCAAAAAATAAAAGATGGGAACTCCAAACATTCAAACAGTAATTCCTGAGTATCCTCAAAAAACAGCAATTGCAACCTTCAGGTTGATTACAGGACATGATTGTCTGGCAAAACATTTAAACAGAATTGCAATATATTCTTCACCACTCTGCCCTCTATGTGATCTGCAAGAGGAAATGGATCGAGACCACCTTCAAATATGCCCGGCCACTTCTAGTGCCCCATCCATCAGTGAAAAATGTTGGAGAGCAAGAGGATTAATGACTTGATTGTCAGAAATCCAGCATTAGCTAACAACAACATATTGGCTTTGTGTGTATGAAAAAGCATCTGAATCCTTAGTGTCTCCAACATGTTAAAATTTGGGAAGAGGGAGGCTTTCTTTCACTGCAGTTATTTCACTGATGACAAATAACCATTTTGGTATATGATAATGCATAGGTATATAATAACAACCATAAAATAACATGGACTTTTGAGGCATGCCGAACAGTCATGTAAGCACTCTTGTAATAAATGTCACCAGAGTCAATAATAAATGTGTCACTGGTGCAATATAGGTGAGCTTTTCAACTATGGGGAGTATAGAGAAGTAACTTTTATCACACTGAATGGCATTTCAGTAAGTTTTCATGGGGTCTGTGTGCGGAAGTTTGGCGAAAAATAAATAGTGAATAGGATAGGATATGGTACTAAACAAATTAAAACTATATATTGGAGAAGAGATGCATCAATCCAGCTAGAAATGCCTGTGTACACAAATATATAGTGGTGCCCATCCCTTAATGACCACATTCCAAGAAATGTAAACCTGTCTCTCACCCTTCATCCACTTGTAATGACATGAACACAATACTCTTACTGAAAGAATCTGCTGTTGCCAAGTCAGTTACAGTTGTGCGTTCAGAGCGCTGTTAACGATTCTGTTTATTGAATTACACCTCAGTGCGACCGACGTAAAAGACGTGGCAACACCGTCCACGTGACCAGTTGGCACACTAGGCAGTGGGATGAGAGGCCATTAAGACATGGGTGACACTATTGGATTGAAACATTATATACACAAGTTTGAGGAGCATTTGTCAGCACATGTCAAGTATGGTTGAAATCACTGCGGTATTAAGGGTAGTTTATATGACAATCTGATATTTAAGGCTCGAGCAAACTGCTGCACTAAGTTGAAATTCTGTATATAGGAATTTAAGGTAAACTTGTGGATATCATTTCAGATTTTATTGAAACTGGTGCAAAATTAAGGATAGTTTATAGCAACTTCTAAATCTCGTTTTCTACGTTTCCGCGTAAAACAAATCCATCAGAAAAGTACACATTACGCATGTTATATATATATACACACACACAATTACTTTCAGTTATGCCGAAACGAGTGTCGAGATGCTTCTTTAAAAAAAAAAAAGGCAAACAAATGACAGCTGTCAAGACCTCTGTTTATTCTTACCAGTCCACAGGATATCCACTTTCATCTCTGCAGCGAAACGATTCCTCTGTTGCTTTAATAATGTCAACAGCGAAAAGAACACACACGAAAAACTTCGTTACGTTGACTTTCATGTTTTCCATTTTTATGCGGATGCATCGTCTGCTGGAGACTCGCCTTTGAATCGAATCACCACCGGAGTTGTCGACCGCATTGCTTTGAGTGGATGTCATTCGTAGTAATAGCAAGAGGAGCTCTTCCAGTACAGTCTAACCCAAAACTGACTTGTCCGTTTGCTATAAAATGAATAAAATTAGCTTGAATTCCTCATTATCACAGCAAAACGACATAAGTGCGACCTAAATAACTTCCTGTGTGATCATTCTGCGACGTATATGTATGTTTTAGCGGCTGTTGCCCAATGGCAAGTGACTGTAATGGATAAAAACGTCGTTGCATGGGACATCGGGATAAAAGGGCCTCAGAGGAGTAGCAGAGCTGAAATTTGACCGGGGACAATTTTTAATGTTAAAAATAATGCGCTTAATATTATAAGCCATTCACACAGAAGAAAACCGTTTATTATCTTATAAGCTGCAACAGTGTGCAGCAAATAAAACCGTCATTATCTACGTTTCTTTTCGTAGAAGTTATTCAACGCTTATTTAATCAGGAACTGTGATCTCTTATGCTTCTGCTCAGCAAACGTTGTCACTTTTTAGCTAAAGCTCTTTATGTTAGCAATGTATTCTTTCTCTATTAAAACTAGATTGAGTCTTTCTTGTACATTGTATTTGTTAAACAGTTCTTAACGCATTATAGTGTGCTGAAACTCCTTTCAGATTCAGCTTTTGCCAGGCCAACTTACATTCGACAATTTTACTGTTTCTGAAAAAGGGTCGCCCAAATTGTTTTTAATGGAAAAAGAATACAGTTCAATAAAAATGGATGTTCTTAATCTCTTCACTAGAACAGAGTCCATGAAATTCACTCTTTAGTTTTCCCTCTTTATGAAAGGGATGTACTTGTTATAGCTGTAAATCATGGGCATCTTGAAGCGGGGGCAAGGGAGGGGAGGCACGGCCCTCCCTTGGAAGTTGGTGAACATAATGTGCAGCCAATTACTGACTATTAAACTATTATTTTACTTTTGTTTTAAGGCCGAACGCAATGTGATGGTTGAAATTCTGTTCTCTTTGCATGTTCAAAAGAGAGCGAGAGAGAAAAAAACTTCTCATTTCAGAAAAGTGTATTTCAAAATTTATGAATATTTAAATTACATATTATTCTTTTAACAAGTCCTTGCCGTCATAATTTTAACTTGGGGGGATAATGTGCTTCTTTATTGATGCGTAATTAAACATTTATGACCCATTCTTGCTCTCAAATTAACTCTTATTGGGTAAAAAATGTACCATTCATACTAACTTTTTTTAAGAAAAATGACGATGAGCCACATTTAAAGTGATGAAACTTTGACACACAGAATATTTTATTTACTTATAATGATATATTGTGTTACCATGTTATACAACATTACAAGTTGTGCTTGAATAAATTTCTGCGGAAGATTAAGCTGAAAAAAAAATGATTAATCAAATTGCGAATTCATTGCTGAGAAAGGCGGGGAGGGAAAACGAAGCGACCGCACATGGGCAAACCGATGATTTCCAAAGACCGAGAATTATGCTATGTATACATGTTCGACTGCGTTTTGGCGGCTTCCTGAGGGGCCTTTGACTGCCAAGAGATTTGGATATTCGGCACTCAGGAATAAGGCAATGGATAACTTCTACAGCATTGTTACTATTAGTGTTGTGGCAGTAATTATAGGTCACACCCCGAATTCACCATTTTCTGTTATATTTAATTTTATTATACAATATTTTAAGAACTGTTAAAGAATGAATGTTAAAATAAATATATGTTAGGTAAAACAGCTCTCATTTATACTTAAGTATGCTATGGATGAACAGCATGGCACTGCCTGCAACACCACGCCGAAACCAACCACCCACCGCACACAGACGACACAGCCAGAGGTTGAATACCGAACGTCCACAGAGAGTCATCCTAACCTCACGAGGCTGCAGAGTTACAGCGCAGTTGTGCGCGGAGTACATCGGCAGCTTCCTGACTCTCTCCTCCTCAGCGCAGCCCGACGTCGCTCTTATGAAAGCGACGCGCATCATCACAGCCAGAGGACCGTCGCCGCTGGTGCGCCTGGAGTTCTGGGATGGGGCGGATTACCGTGCTGCTTTGACGGACGGGCTTCCTGCCCTTGGACAGGTGCTCCCAGTTGAGGCTAGCCGTGGTATCCGCCCTATTCCCTGCCGACGCTGTTGCCAGTACGGTCACACCGCCGACGCCACACGCTGCCACTTTGTGGCACTGGCACCTTCACCACATTCTGCACCAGGCATGACCTGACACGTCGCCCCGTGTATTGTGCCACGTGCAATTGCACTGGCCACTTCACGGGTCAGGCGGCGTGCCCCAGGAACCCACGCCGTCAGCCGCCTGCACCTCACAAGTGGCCCACGCAACAACCACTCTCCGCCTCGCAGACCATCACCGTCACACACCAAGAGCATGTCAACACCAACCGCCAAACCGCCGACCAACAAGACGCCGCAGACAACCAACTTTACACCGCTGTACTCCACAACACCGCCGCACTGCAGAAACTACAAGACACACTCCAGACTCTCACCGACCAGGTTGCAGCATGGGAGACAGCCCTGACTCGTGCTCTCGAGGACGTTCAGGATATCACCCATAACCTGCAAACAACGATACCTGCCACAGTCCATCAAGACAACAATAGCCTCCGTGATCACTTCAACAAGCAGCTGGAGAAAGTAGTTACCTACATCAACGACTCACGCATACACAAGGTCCATAAGACGTTAGAAGAGATACTACAAGGACACACAACAACACTAGAGACTAAACTCAGTCAGATTTACGAGATTCTGACACTCCCCAGATTTCCAATCGGTCCTCCAGTACGACCCACGTTCCCCTCAATTCGCAGGTCAGGGCACCGCCATGATACTTGACCTGCCTAAGCCAATGAACCACCTTTAACATCCACCCACAATCATCCGGTTTGCTTCGGCGGTACCGGACACACACCACCACTGTTCAAATAAATTGAGTCACCCCAGAAATAATATTAGTAAAGTAAAAAAAAGAAAAAAAAATGAAAAAAAAGCATGGCAATGTCCGGATATTACAGCTTCTGTGGTTCAAACAAATGATGAACCCGGACTGTTACAAAAATGTTCACTTAACGACGAAAAACAACGGTTAGCAACAGGGATTAAAGTATAGAGAAGAATAATTAATATGGTTAAAGAATACATGTAATAAGAGAACGAGAGCTTTTCTACCTAATTTAGTTAAAGAAGACCAATCAACGTATCGAATCGTTATTACTAAAATATTATTGAAGAGAATAAAAGTGATCTACGAAACAAAGTAGTATTTCCAAACCACTTCCCTGCACCCACAAGTCTCGTCGGATAATAGCCAACTAAGCCAAGCCGAGCGAAGAAGAAGGTGGGAGAGAAAGACCGCCGCAGTATATAGTTATTATAGTTCTTAATTATTGAAATATTTCTAACAAGAAAGGAAAACAGGGATTCTCTCATTACGTGCAAAATTTGTACCAGTACGGGCGCTGGCCGACCTGATCCCCTCTGGCCACGGCCCTGATCGTGTGATTGTTGATGCGATTCTATCTTCTATATCTCTCTTGGTTTTTGTATTAGCTCTACTTTACAGTTGCTGGCACTGTTTAGGTGACTTCGGCCAGAACCCTGGTGGGGATTAGCGCGTCACCTGTCTGGCTAGCAACGGCCAGTCAGAAGTCGCGCACAGCCCGCTCACGGACCAATCCCTGCCTACCATCCCTCCCGCCCCTATAAAAACCCCTGTTCCTACAAAATTTTTTCCCAGTGATAAATATCCCTGTAGTGACACCATCAAACACTTCGCCTCGAGACTTCGAGTTGACAACATGGGGAAGAACCGCCGTGCTAAGAAGAGGACCACACCGGCTACTCCTGCTACATCCGTAGCTAAGAAGCCGCGCAACAACTCCAGCAACACCGCCTCAACTGGCTCGCCCAGCTCGACGCGCTCTGAGGAGAGAACTTCTCCACCCCCGGCGCCGGTTCCCAGCCGAACGCATGGACCAGTCAACACCGCCTCGGCCGGCCAATCCAGTCAGACGATACCGGAAGAGATACCACAGACCTCCGCCGACAAAACCACAGCTTCACAGGGATCGCGCACACTGCGCCGCGGCACTTACAGTGCCGTGTTAGTGGGCGTCCCGCACCACCTACCGACGCAGCTTCTCCGGGGCTATGCTGCGAAATTGTGGCCTTCAATTTCGAGAGCCACTCGCATCCTGTCCAAGAGAGGCCCAACTCCACTTGTGCGCCTTTTCTTCACAGAAAAGGAGCACTATGACGCAGCAATCAACGCCGGACTGGAACTACTCGGGGAGTCCCTACGGATCGAACCGAGCCAGGCCGAATTCACTTCATCCTGCCGACGCTGTTGCATCTACGGCCACAGTGAAGCTGGATGCACTGCACCTCCCCGGTGCCACTACTGCGGGGCACCCAACACAACGGCTTCCTGCACCCAGCACGACCTCACACGACGCCGCCGCTTCTGCGCTTCCTGCTGGGGGCAGGATCACTACACCGGGCATGCTTGCTGCCCGTCTAGGAAGCAACCAACACCGTCGCAGCCGAAAGCCGCGGTCGCCGAGCCAGCCTGCCGCCAGACTGTGGTGACCAGAGCACGAAAGCCGACGCCACGCCGGAGTTCTCCACAACCTCTGCTACGGTGATACTCCAGAAGCTGGAAGACCTCCAAGCAGAGATCGCCAATCTACACGCCAAACTTGACAACGCCGAACAGAACTTCAACGACTTCAGGGACACCATGGAATACTACAACTCGCGCACGGAGGCTCTGATGCCTACCAAGCTCGAGGTTGGTGCTAACCAGAGGACCCTGGAGTCAAAGTTCAACGAACTACTTCTATCGCTCCGAAGGCTCGTCAAGGAAGAGATGGCAGCTCTTCAGACGATGCTGGAGGAGCGATACCTAACAGACGCCGCGCCTTATGGGGCCACTACAGCACCTCCGACGCAACCCACCCGTGGACGTCGGCGATACTAAGAATCACCAACCAATTCCTTCGACTTCCTACACCTAATTCTCCCTTACAATCACTCTTGACTTCCCAAGGGCGTACGCAGGGCCTCGGCCATGTTTACGTCCTGGCTCTATCTCTCCTGGCTTTGGCCCTTGTGGCCAAGTCAATAAACCCGCTCCATGAATCCGCAGGTGCAATAGCGGTACTGCCAATCCTTTCCTCCCTGAATTCTGTCCGGTGGAGGTTTTTTAGTGGATAGTACCTTCGGGTGAGTGTTGCAGCCTTCCGACTATTGACAAATCATGACTGCTTGGCAAGTCATCTCTACAGAATAGGTATCTCAGCCTCACCGATGTGTCCTGTGTAACGATCCAGCAGAAATGAATGAAGAACACTTGAAGACCTGTGAAGCATTAAGATCAGAAGAAACTACAGTTCAAAAGTATTGGAAAGCACGAATGCTAATGGCTTCATTGCCAGATGCAAGGCACTAGAAAACAACAACAACCTTCGGGTGAGGCCCACAGTCCCCCTCTGTGCCATCCCAGCGCATGGGGCTCCGTAAATGGATTTTTCCTCCACTTGAAAAAAAAACATCAAAATCATCGCGCAGGTTAAGCTGTATGACGGCTAGGTACTGCGGTAAAGACACTCGAGCGGGGGAAACATCATCTCCGCTCGACTCGAACTGCCTCTGGAGCCTCTCTTAGGTGACTTTTTAATTGTTGAACTGTTTTAAACTGCAGGTGTAATGCCTGCTCTTGCCGTTTTATGGTCTTGTTTGAGCGCTAATAACCACACTAGTTGTGCACCCTAAAATCCAAACAGTACTACTTTCCGCTTTGTTAAGTGTAATGTGTATATCGTTGTTTATACCTGAGCACAGGCGCGGATCTAGAAATATTCGTTAGGGGGCCCGGTTCCGGTCTACTACCACCTCAGATCGTTACTTATATCGCGATGTTACACGTACCCAATAGCGGTAAAGAAAAATTCCAATAACTCGTTAAATACTCATCCAATCAAAATGTTGCTTATTACAAGGCTTAACATCGTGTTTAAAAACATTTGCTAAGGAACATTTTTGCAAAAACTCCCAAAAAAAGGCAAGTTATTTTGATTTATTCAACTTGGGCCCCATTAGAAACCTTCCACCTCAATGATCTATTCTTTAAGTGGGATGTTAAAGGTAGATTTCATAGAAATCAGTTTGGCAATTTTGCGCGATGATGAGTTAACACACATATAGCATTTACAGCAATAAAGTAGGATACGACAGGGGGGCCCGGCCCCCCCCCCCCCCCCCCCCCCCCAGCATCCCACCTGTATCTGCGCCTGCCTGTGCAATTGTTAGATTCGGTTTGTTCTGGTTTTGTAGCTGACGTTACATGTACTACGCCATTCTTCTGACTTCTATACTTTTGATTTATCAAAAGCACTTGATTGTGTTGATCATGATATACTTATCCAAAAATTAGATAATTATGATGTAAGAGAAATAGTGAAGAATTTAATTACTTCCTATCTTAAAGATAGAACATGTTAGACACAAATTCTGTGTCAAACTGAATACCCACAAAGTGACTGCAGCTCCACTGATAAGACTGGAAAATGTGAGGTCCTGCAAAGTAGTGTACTGTTTATCATTTATATAAATGATTTTCCTGTTATGGATAATGCTAAAATAATCTCCTAGGCATATGATGCAACTCTCATCTGTTTCACTCTTTGTAATGATAATTTAATTCAGAATATAAGCTCTCTGGGAGAATATTTACTAACATTTTTTTTCAAATGCAACATGGAAAAAAGCACTTCAATGCAAATTAACCTGACAAATAGGGCTCACTTCAATATTAATCTATGATAAGTAATTGTAACATAAAAGACATGAGTACAAAAAATTTCTTGGACTATACATGAACAATAAGCTGAAAAGGTCTGCTCACATTATGTATGTAAAAAATTACTACATCCATTTTTAGTTACACATTTTAAACCAATTGGTGAACACAACCTATTAAAAATACTCTAATACCTATATGGTTATCTACTTGTTACATGCCCGCCTCGATAGCGTGATGGTTAGCATGTCTGCCTCACGTTTCAGAGGTCACAAGTTCGAATCTCGCTTAGAGTAAGTTATCCGGGTAAGGTTTTTTTTCAAGGTTTTCCCTACCCTGAAAAGACGAATGTCGGGTAACTTAAAGTTCCATGGACCTCGGGCTCATCTGAGCATAATTTCATCCATTTCATTCATTCGTCCGATATGACACAATGTTGGAGGACGTTAATTATAAAAAAAAAAAAAAAAAAAAAAACGTATCTATGATATGGAAAATAGAGATGGGGAAGTTGTCCAAGGGTACTTTGGAAGGAGTATTCATCCTACAGAATAGGAGCATTAGGTTAATTTTTTATTTCAAAAATACACTCTTGTGTAGATATACATGTATAAAACAAAATGTTCACACTTTATTCACTGCATGTATACAAGGCAATTCTGTATGTTGTAAATAAGCTAAATTGGAAGAATTCTGATGTGCATTACTATAATACTGACACAACCATGAATGGCCAATAAAAAAATTACTGATAAAGATGTGTCTCTACTGGACAGATTTTATTTAACACACTGCCAATTGCAATTGAGGCGGGAAGTCGTTCTTCACTTCTCGTGTCGCCATTGATTCTTAAATGTTGTTGGTCTCGTGGTCGCCATTTGAAGCTGGAGTCGTTGTTCGGTTCTAGTTGTTGCCCGTTGATTTGGTTCTTTCCCGCTAGCTCAGCTTGAGATCTCTTTATTTTCTCTCGGGTCTGCGTAGGTGTGTAATAGACAACCCAAGAAAATCTTTGCATACTATTTATTGCATCTTCGATACTTGCGGGAGCTATGCCGATCTGCTACACGCAGAAGAATCGCACTCACGTCCGCACTCCACAACGTGCGGTGCTGGTCTGGGCAGTGACCAGACGCTTTCCGGCTTACCCACGCTAAGAAAAACCGTTCACTTCAATTTTGAATGTCATGACGTCATCCAAGAAAGCCTCGTATCCAAAATGCTATTTCCTTTTCCCGCAATTTAGAGATGTCCCTTTCTATTATAACATGTTCTTTTATGAATTTTGAATATATAATTACCTTTTTAGGATTAAACGATGTTTACTTTATATTTTATTAAATATATCGCACGACTTTTAAGGTTGGCAGACTTGACTTTCTAACGTGTATTTAAACTATGTAGTATGACGTCATGACTCGTTAATTTCAAACCAATAATGCGTTTATCCTACAAATTTAACGACTATTATTTACTCATATCTTGCTCACCTTACAACACTTCCTCCTCTATCATCTATTTATGTTATTACTTAACACTTATCGCAAATCTCACATCCGGCAATTAAATTAAAACGTGTCTTTATCAAGCCCATTCGATCGGAAATCTAAATTTCGGTATCAAATGCCCCCATTTATGTTATTTTATTATTTCATAATAAAATAATGTAAATGTCTTGCCCGAAAGAAAAATTAAAAATTACTCCTGTATTTTGAATAATCGGCAACACTCCCATTATATACAATTTTCAATTACACTGTTTTGAAATTGGTTATTAACACATTTTCTCATTAATCTTTTTAACATGACAAACAATTGTACACTTGACTAAACATTAATCCTTAAATACTAATTACAATATGTTATGGTTTCTTCTGTGAAGCTTTTATATAAAGGTTAAATTTCAAGAGTCTTTCTTTATACTTCCTTCTTTTAGTTCATGTTTGCTCACTTCGCCCTCACTATCACTTGCACTGTGATTTTTCACTTTTGTTATTGTAACACATATCTGTACTAGATCCTTTAAGCACTAAAATGCACATATATTTATATAAATCCATTACATTCTTCAGACAAGTTCTTTCTTTGTCTTTCTGTGATAACTATCTATACATCTAAATATTTTAACAAATGTTTACAAATTAAATATTCTGTTTTCTCTCTATGCGGAGATGAACATTTTAACAATCTTTCTGAAGCGGTTATTGTGAGCTCTATACAATGTATTCTTAAGCTCTTTGTAATATATAGCAATTCACATTCTGCATTTTTCATGAATATGTAAGTACCTGACCAATATATGGTTTTCAAGTAAGCTAACATTTAAATTTTATCTCAAAGCTGATTGGGCACCAATATACAAATGACACTTCAAATTTTTTTTTTTTTTTTATTAAATCAAAGTTCCAAGGTACCACACGGTTTCTTGTATGGTCGAAGGAGTTGTTTATGCCACCTTCCCAGACATTTTTCATTTTTAACATCTTTTAATTCATAGGTATGATAACCAAATTTGGATATAATTTCTGCAGGACCTTTATATAACAATTCCATCCTTTTGTTCCTACCTCGCAACGCACTTGATAACTTATGGTCTTTAACTAGTACCCAATCGCCTATCTTAGGTTCCCATTTATGTTTTCTACTCTTTTTCTTTAATTTTCGCTTCTCTGCCTTTTTCTTGATTCGTTCAAAAGCAATTTTCGCTCTTTCTTCTTCACTTAACTGAATGTCATTAATTTTCAGTGTTTTTGGTACCCCGATCAATATTGGTTCTGGTTCAATTCCTAACATTAATTTTATTGGTGCAAACCCAGTAGTTACATTAATGGTGTGATTGATAATCTTTTCTATCAATGGACAATATTTCACCCAATCCTTGTGATTATGATGTGTAAGTACACGTAAATAAATTCCTATATCTCGGAGGACACGTTCTGTTGGATTCCTTGATGGAAAGTATGAGGAACAATAATTTAGTTTTCTCGAGTCTAATGTCACCCTGATCTTCCATTGGCCTTATTTACAATACATAGGGGATTCACAAATTCTGAATTCGAAATCTCAATAACCTCATCTTCTAACATTGACTTTATAACTGCATCTACCTCTTCTCTTATTGTACTAGGGATAGCTCTCGCTTTATGTGTAAAAGGTTTGATGGGTATCATCTCAAACGAATGAGTATAAATATTATATTTACCAGGTTTCTCAGAGAATACTTCTTTATTTCGGATTAATATTTCAAACAGTTTATCCCTCTGTTGTTCATTTAGTTGATCAGCCTGAGTTACTTTTTCCCTCAACAATTCTTCTAAGTCTTCACTACTCTCCCTATCATAGTACCTAGTTGCATCAGAAAACCTCAAATTGTCTATGAAATCATTTTTATCCCATTCTACATTTTCTTTATTATCGATACTGTACTCTTTGACATTTACTTCAGTTAATTCCATAGCTCCTACTTTAACATATTCTACAAAGAATGTATCCCCTTGGATTTCTTCTTCCTCTTTTTCTCGTACAATAGTTTCTGAACTACTATCTTCCACAAAAGGCACTATAATGGTCTCATCTTCAACTTTCATTTCTACAATCATGTTTTTAAAATTCACCACAGCTTCCCAGGCATAAAGACAATCACAACCTATTATAATATCTGTCACAAGTCTTCCTACAATCAGAAATAAAATTCCTAGTATTCTCCCATTTATTTCAATATTTATCATTGCTTGAAATTTTACTCTCTCTTTTCGTTTTCCCACAGCTAGCGAGCAATATATCCCATCAACTGGTAAAGACATTACTTTAAAACCACTACTTTGTAAATTATCATAAAAATTTTGTGAGCATACTGTGCTATTTGATCCCGTATCTATAATTGCATTGTATTGTTTTCCATTTACTCCAATTTTGATTTTAGGTGGATCTCCTACTTTTTCGTTTTCGTCAATTCTATTTATCCATTCTCTTTTCTTTTGTATCATCATTTGCCTTCCAGGACTATTTATTTCCGAGTACTTATCACAATCATTACTAGGATACCCAGTTCTCACTGAAGGCGCATTTGACCGGGTCTGGCGTTTCCCTGATTTTTAGGTATTGCTCCTGTACTATTTCCCGAATTGTTACTTCTGTTTTCCTGCATTAAATCGGGGTTACTTCCTACCATGTTTTTGACCGTGTTAATGGCCTCAACCATTTCCGCATTTTCGGGGGAATTTCGTCCATTAGAATACCTTTCTCCCTGTCTTGGTGACCTCGGTCTAAACTCATTATCTCCGTTTGTCCAATACCCATCATTTGAATTTCTACTATGTCCAAAATAACGTCCCCGTCTACCTCGATCAAATCTATTTGTATTCATATAATTCACCCTTATATTTCTTCCCCTTAGATTACCATTTCTATTTTGGTGATGCCCTTCCTGGTTATATCTACCTTGATTTTCCCACCGGAATGATTCCATCCTTGGTACTGGTCCTTTATACCTTTCCCTAATCTCACTTCTATTCTGATAATACTGTGCCCCTTGCCCGAAAGAATTGACAGTTTCTTTTTCTTCATATTTATTTCCAAATGCGTGTTTTGGCTTATTGACTTCTAAGGCTGATAATAATTCGATCATAGCTGCAATGCTATCGGGTCGGGCTATGATTAGGTAGTGTTGAAGCGTTTCCGGAAAATGTGGAGTAACTATATTTATTAGATCTTTTTCATCTAAGGGAGGATCCAACATCTTCGATTTTCTCGCTATTCTCATAAAATAGTTGACCATCGATTCCTCCGATCTAGGATTAAACTTTCCATTGCTTAATTCAACTCTAATATTAGCCTGCCTACTAGCTCCCCAATATCTGGTTAAAAAGATGTTCCTAAAGGTCCTGTAATCATTATTGTTACCCATAGAAAGGCCTAGCCAATTAGCAGCATTATCCTTTAGGCATTTTCTTACTATCACCATCTTGTACTCCTCTGGTATACGTTTCACCGTGAAGTACTCTTGTAACCCTTCTAAAAAGGCTTTAGGATCATCTGAATCTTCATTCTCAAAAACTGGAGGTGTCATTTCATTTAAGACATGGTTAGGCCAATGTAAATTTGAATTGTCACCTGTCCCTGCACTATTTCTGAGATCAGAATGGGAATTACTGTTACCTCTATTTTGCATCGAAATGTCAGCTGATACACCTGGTATTGCCTCGTTTCTTGCAACTTCATTACTAAGATTGTTGTGATTACATGCATTTTCATTTAATTTCAAATTTTCTAAGGCCTCTTTTACCTGAGTAATTTCTGTTATTACCCCTTTTATTTGGTCTGTAACATCTTCCAAATTTCTAGCCTGCCTTTCACTTTCTACATCAGATCTTTCCATTCTAACTTTACACCCCTGTAACTCTTCTCTAATTTCTTCCCTGTCTTTATCTGACCTTTGTACTACCTCTTCCCTTTGTTTGTCTAATCTACATGTTACTCTTTCCCTTTCTTTATCTAATTTTTCACTAACTTGTTGACCTAATTTCTTTTCAGAATTCTTTACTTCTTGCCTTATTGTCTCTAATTCTCCCTTAACCTGTTCTCTATTTTCTTTTACTTCACTATTGACTTTATTAATTTCCTCCCTAACTTCTTCCCTAAAGGTTTCTAAAGCTCTCTTCTGATTTTCCAATTGCATTCCCAATTCCTGTTGTCCCTTCTCTAATTTCTGTCCTAACTCTGTTCTTAATTCTTTACTAGTTTCATCTATCTTTTGACTTAACTCTGTACTCATCTTTTTCATTATCTTTTGAAACATATTCTCTATTTCTGACATAATTGCTGGCCTTTCTGAATTACTAAACATTTCTGAGCTACCTCTAGGTGTTTCTCTAACGTTCTGATCTTCTACTTCTTGGCATATTCTGCTACCGATTATAGTTTGATTATATTCTTCCATCCTAACTACACTTTTCTCAATTTCCGGACTCTCAAAACCTAGAAAATCGCTATCACTGTCTTCCATTGCTAAGCTATTTACATGTGTTTTTCTACTCACCAATATTTTCACTATTTTTTTTTTTTTTAACTGCACTTAAACTTGTTCACTACACGTTTCACAGATGTTCACACGCTGGACACCTTGTCTGCTGGCTCGATGCTGGCCTGGTCGTCTTGGGGTTGGTCCATTCTTTCGACGCCACACGTTGGGACACC